>OZ005676.1:11754842-12219136 GCA_963930725.1 Candelabrum cocksii | reverse complement strand
CACGAGTAAACAAGCAAGTGACGCATTCATGGTGTTGCTGAAGAAAACACGAGTAAACAAGCAAGTGACGCATTCATGGTGTTGTTGAAGAAGAAAGCACGAGTAAACAAGCAAGTGACGCATTCATGGTGTTGTTGAAGAAGAAAACACGAGTAAACAAGCAAGTGACGCATTCATGGTGTTGCTGAAGAAAACACGAGTAAACAAGCAAGTGACGCATTCATGGTCTTGCTGAAGAAGAAAACACGAGTAAACAAGCAAGTGACGCATTCATGGTCTTGCTGAAGAAGAAAACACGAGTAAACAAGCAAGTGACGCATTCATGGTGTTGCTGAAGAAAACACGAGTAAACAAGCAAGTGACGCATTCATGGTGTTGTTGAAGAAGAAAGCACGAGTAAACAAGCAAGTGACGCATTCATGGTCTTGCTGAAGAAGAAAACACGAGTAAACAAGCAAATGACGCATTCATGGTGTTGCTGAAGAAGAAAACACGAGTAAACAAGCAAGTGACGCATTCATGGTGTTGCTGAAGAAAACACGAGTAAACAAGCAAGTGACGCATTCATGGTCTTGCTGAAGAAGAAAACACGAGTAAACAAGCAAGTGACGCATTCATGGTGTTGCTGAAGAAAACACGAGTAAACAAGCAAGTGACGCATTCATGGTGTTGCTGAAGAAGAAAACACGAGTAAACAAGCAAATGACGCATTCATGGTGTTGCTGAAGAAAACACGAGTAAACAAGCAAGTGACGCATTCATGGTGTTGTTGAAGAAGAAAGCACGAGTAAACAAGCAAGTGACGCATTCATGGTGTTGCTGAAGAAGAAAACACGAGTAAACAAGCAAATGACGCATTCATGGTGTTGCTGAAGAAGAAAACACGAGTAAACAAGCAAATGACGCATTCATGGTGTTGCTGAAGAAAACACGAGTAAACAAGCAAGTGACGCATTCATGGTGTTGCTGAAGAAAACACGAGTAAACAAGCAAGTGACGCATTCATGGTGTTGCTGAAGAAGAAAACACGAGTAAACAAGCAAGTGACGCATTCATGGTGTTGCTGAAGAAGAAAACACGAGTAAACAAGCAAGTGACGCATTCATGGTGTTGCTGAAGAAGAAAACACGAGTAAACAAGCAAGTGACGCATTCATGGTGTTGCTGAAGAAGAAAACACGAGTAAACAAGCAAATGACGCATTCATGGTGTTGCTGAAGAAAACACGAGTAAACAAGCAAGTGACGCATTCATGGTGTTGTTGAAGAAGAAAGCACGAGTAAACAAGCAAGTGACGCATTCATGGTCTTGCTGAAGAAGAAAACACGAGTAAACAAGCAAATGACGCATTCATGGTGTTGCTGAAGAAGAAAACACGAGTAAACAAGCAAATGACGCATTTATGGTGTTGTTGAAGAAGAAAACACGAGTAAACAAGCAAATGACGCATTTATGGTGTTGCTGAAGAAGAAAACACGAGTAAACAAGCAAATGACGCATTTATGGTGTTGTTGAAGAAGAAAACACGAGTAAACAAGCAAATGACGCATTTATGGTGTTGCTGAAGAAGAAAACACGAGTAAACAAGCAAATGACGCATTTATGGTGTTGTTGAAGAAGAAAACACGAGTAAACAAGCAAATGACGCATTTATGGTGTTGCTGAAGAAGAAAACACGAGTAAACAAGCAAATGACGCATTTATGGTGTTGTTGAAGAAGAAAACACGAGTAAACAAGCAAATGACGCATTTATGGTGTTGCTGAAGAAGAAAACACGAGTAAACAAGCAAATGACGCATTTATGGTGTTGTTGAAGAAGAAAACACGAGTAAACAAGCAAATGACGCATTTATGGTGTTGCTGAAGAAGAAAACACGAGTAAACAAGCAAATGACGCATTTATGGTGTTGTTGAAGAAGAAAACACGAGTAAACAAGCAAATGACGCATTTATGGTGTTGCTGAAGAAGAAAACACGAGTAAACAAGCAAATGACGCATTTATGGTGTTGTTGAAGAAGAAAACACGAGTAAACAAGCAAATGACGCATTTATGGTGTTGCTGAAGAAGAAAACACGAGTAAACAAGCAAATGACGCATTTATGGTGTTGTTGAAGAAGAAAACACGAGTAAACAAGCAAATGACGCATTTATGGTGTTGCTGAAGAAGAAAACACGAGTAAACAAGCAAATGACGCATTTATGGTGTTGTTGAAGAAGAAAACACGAGTAAACAAGCAAATGACGCATTTATGGTGTTGCTGAAGAAGAAAACACGAGTAAACAAGCAAATGACGCATTTATGGTGTTGTTGAAGAAGAAAACACGAGTAAACAAGCAAATGACGCATTTATGGTGTTGCTGAAGAAGAAAACACGAGTAAACAAGCAAATGACGCATTTATGGTGTTGCTGAAGAAGAAAACACGAGTAAACAAGCAAATGACGCATTTATGGTGTTGCTGAAGAAGAAAACACGAGTAAACAAGCAAATGACGCATTTATGGTGTTGCTGAAGAAGAAAACACGAGTAAACAAGCAAATGACGCATTTATGGTGTTGTTGAAGAAGAAAACACGAGTAAACAAGCAAATGACGCATTTATTGTGTTGCTGAAGAAGAAAACACGAGTAAACAAGCAAATGACGCATTTATGGTGTTGCTGAAGAAGAAAACACGAGTAAACAAGCAAATGACGCATTTATGGTGTTGTTGAAGAAGAAAACACGAGTAAACAAGCAAATGACGCATTTATGGTGTTGCTGAAGAAGAAAACACGAGTAAACAAGCAAATGACGCATTTATGGTGTTGTTGAAGAAGAAAACACGAGTAAACAAGCAAATGACGCATTTATGGTGTTGCTGAAGAAGAAAACACGAGTAAACAAGCAAATGACGCATTTATGGTGTTGTTGAAGAAGAAAACACGAGTAAACAAGCAAATGACGCATTTATGGTGTTGTTGAAGAAGAAAACACGAGTAAACAAGCAAATGACGCATTCATGGTCTTGCTGAAGAAGAAAACACGAGTAAACAAGCAAATGACGCATTTATGGTGTTGTTGAAGAAGAAAACACGAGTAAACAAGCAAATGACGCATTTATGGTGTTGTTGAAGAAGAAAACACGAGTAAACAAGCAAATGACGCATTTATGGTGTTGCTGAAGAAGAAAACACGAGTAAACAAGCAAATGACGCATTTATGGTGTTGTTGAAGAAGAAAACACGAGTAAACAAGCAAATGACGCATTTATGGTGTTGTTGAAGAAGAAAACACGAGTAAACAAGCAAATGACGCATTTATGGTGTTGTTGAAGAAGAAAACACGAGTAAACAAGCAAGTGACGCATTCATGGTCTTGCTGAAGAAGAAAACACGAGTAAACAAGCAAGTGACGCATTCATGGTCTTGCTGAAGAAGAAAACACGAGTAAACAAGCAAGTGACACATTCATGGTGTTGCTGAAGAAGAAAACACGAGTAAACAAGCAAATGACGCATTTATGGTGTTGTTGAAGAAGAAAACACGAGTAAACAAGCAAGTGACACATTCATGGTGTTGCTGAAGAAGAAAACACGAGTAAACAAGCAAGTGACACATTCATGGTGTTGCTGAAAAAGAAAACACGAGTAAACAAGCAAGTGACACATTCATGGTGTTGCTGAAGAAGAAAACACGAGTAAACAAGCAAGTGACACATTCATGGTGTTGTTGAAGAAGAAAACACGAGTAAACGAGCAAATGACGCATTCATGGTGTTGTTGAAGAAGAAAACACGAGTAAACAAGCAAGTGACGCATTCATGGTCTTGCTGAAGAAGAAAACACGAGTAAACAAGCAAGTGACACATTCATGGTGTTGCTGAAGAAGAAAACACGAGTAAACAAGCAAGTGACACATTCATGGTCTTGCTGAAGAAGAAAACACGAGTAAACAAGCAAGTGACGCATTCATGGTGTTGCTGAAGAAAACACGAGTAAACAAGCAAGTGACGCATTCATGGTGTTGCTGAAGAAGAAAACACGAGTAAACAAGCAAGTGACACATTCATGGTCTTGCTGAAGAAGAAAACACGAGTAAACAAGCAAGTGACGCATTCATGGTGTTGCTGAAGAAAACACGAGTAAACAAGCAAGTGACACATTCATGGTCTTGCTGAAGAAGAAAACACGAGTAAACAAGCAAGTGACGCATTCATGGTCTTGCTGAAGAAGAAAACACGAGTAAACAAGCAAGTGACGCATTCATGGTGTTGCTGAAGAAGAAAACACGAGTAAACAAGCAAGTGACGCATTCATGGTGTTGCTGAAGAAAACACGAGTAAACAAGCAAGTGACGCATTCATGGTGTTGTTGAAGAAGAAAGCACGAGTAAACAAGCAAGTGACGCATTCATGGTGTTGTTGAAGAAGAAAACACGAGTAAACAAGCAAGTGACGCATTCATGGTGTTGCTGAAGAAAACACGAGTAAACAAGCAAGTGACGCATTCATGGTCTTGCTGAAGAAGAAAACACGAGTAAACAAGCAAGTGACGCATTCATGGTCTTGCTGAAGAAGAAAACACGAGTAAACAAGCAAGTGACGCATTCATGGTGTTGCTGAAGAAAACACGAGTAAACAAGCAAGTGACGCATTCATGGTGTTGTTGAAGAAGAAAGCACGAGTAAACAAGCAAGTGACGCATTCATGGTCTTGCTGAAGAAGAAAACACGAGTAAACAAGCAAATGACGCATTCATGGTGTTGCTGAAGAAGAAAACACGAGTAAACAAGCAAGTGACGCATTCATGGTGTTGCTGAAGAAAACACGAGTAAACAAGCAAGTGACGCATTCATGGTCTTGCTGAAGAAGAAAACACGAGTAAACAAGCAAGTGACGCATTCATGGTGTTGCTGAAGAAAACACGAGTAAACAAGCAAGTGACGCATTCATGGTGTTGCTGAAGAAGAAAACACGAGTAAACAAGCAAATGACGCATTCATGGTGTTGCTGAAGAAAACACGAGTAAACAAGCAAGTGACGCATTCATGGTGTTGTTGAAGAAGAAAGCACGAGTAAACAAGCAAGTGACGCATTCATGGTGTTGCTGAAGAAGAAAACACGAGTAAACAAGCAAATGACGCATTCATGGTGTTGCTGAAGAAGAAAACACGAGTAAACAAGCAAATGACGCATTCATGGTGTTGCTGAAGAAAACACGAGTAAACAAGCAAGTGACGCATTCATGGTGTTGCTGAAGAAAACACGAGTAAACAAGCAAGTGACGCATTCATGGTGTTGCTGAAGAAGAAAACACGAGTAAACAAGCAAGTGACGCATTCATGGTGTTGCTGAAGAAGAAAACACGAGTAAACAAGCAAGTGACGCATTCATGGTGTTGCTGAAGAAGAAAACACGAGTAAACAAGCAAGTGACGCATTCATGGTGTTGCTGAAGAAGAAAACACGAGTAAACAAGCAAATGACGCATTCATGGTGTTGCTGAAGAAAACACGAGTAAACAAGCAAGTGACGCATTCATGGTGTTGTTGAAGAAGAAAGCACGAGTAAACAAGCAAGTGACGCATTCATGGTCTTGCTGAAGAAGAAAACACGAGTAAACAAGCAAATGACGCATTCATGGTGTTGCTGAAGAAGAAAACACGAGTAAACAAGCAAATGACGCATTTATGGTGTTGTTGAAGAAGAAAACACGAGTAAACAAGCAAATGACGCATTTATGGTGTTGCTGAAGAAGAAAACACGAGTAAACAAGCAAATGACGCATTTATGGTGTTGTTGAAGAAGAAAACACGAGTAAACAAGCAAATGACGCATTTATGGTGTTGCTGAAGAAGAAAACACGAGTAAACAAGCAAATGACGCATTTATGGTGTTGTTGAAGAAGAAAACACGAGTAAACAAGCAAATGACGCATTTATGGTGTTGCTGAAGAAGAAAACACGAGTAAACAAGCAAATGACGCATTTATGGTGTTGTTGAAGAAGAAAACACGAGTAAACAAGCAAATGACGCATTTATGGTGTTGCTGAAGAAGAAAACACGAGTAAACAAGCAAATGACGCATTTATGGTGTTGTTGAAGAAGAAAACACGAGTAAACAAGCAAATGACGCATTTATGGTGTTGCTGAAGAAGAAAACACGAGTAAACAAGCAAATGACGCATTTATGGTGTTGTTGAAGAAGAAAACACGAGTAAACAAGCAAATGACGCATTTATGGTGTTGCTGAAGAAGAAAACACGAGTAAACAAGCAAATGACGCATTTATGGTGTTGTTGAAGAAGAAAACACGAGTAAACAAGCAAATGACGCATTTATGGTGTTGCTGAAGAAGAAAACACGAGTAAACAAGCAAATGACGCATTTATGGTGTTGTTGAAGAAGAAAACACGAGTAAACAAGCAAATGACGCATTTATGGTGTTGCTGAAGAAGAAAACACGAGTAAACAAGCAAATGACGCATTTATGGTGTTGTTGAAGAAGAAAACACGAGTAAACAAGCAAATGACGCATTTATGGTGTTGCTGAAGAAGAAAACACGAGTAAACAAGCAAATGACGCATTTATGGTGTTGTTGAAGAAGAAAACACGAGTAAACAAGCAAATGACGCATTTATGGTGTTGCTGAAGAAGAAAACACGAGTAAACAAGCAAATGACGCATTTATGGTGTTGCTGAAGAAGAAAACACGAGTAAACAAGCAAATGACGCATTTATGGTGTTGCTGAAGAAGAAAACACGAGTAAACAAGCAAATGACGCATTTATGGTGTTGCTGAAGAAGAAAACACGAGTAAACAAGCAAATGACGCATTTATGGTGTTGTTGAAGAAGAAAACACGAGTAAACAAGCAAATGACGCATTTATGGTGTTGCTGAAGAAGAAAACACGAGTAAACAAGCAAATGACGCATTTATGGTGTTGTTGAAGAAGAAAACACGAGTAAACAAGCAAATGACGCATTTATGGTGTTGTTGAAGAAGAAAACACGAGTAAACAAGCAAATGACGCATTTATGGTGTTGTTGAAGAAGAAAACACGAGTAAACAAGCAAATGACGCATTTATGGTGTTGCTGAAGAAGAAAACACGAGTAAACAAGCAAATGACGCATTTATGGTGTTGTTGAAGAAGAAAACACGAGTAAACAAGCAAATGACGCATTTATGGTGTTGTTGAAGAAGAAAACACGAGTAAACAAGCAAATGACGCATTTATGGTGTTGTTGAAGAAGAAAACACGAGTAAACAAGCAAATGACGCATTTATGGTGTTGCTGAAGAAGAAAACACGAGTAAACAAGCAAATGACGCATTTATGGTGTTGTTGAAGAAGAAAACACGAGTAAACAAGCAAATGACGCATTTATGGTGTTGCTGAAGAAGAAAACACGAGTAAACAAGCAAATGACGCATTTATGGTGTTGTTGAAGAAGAAAACACGAGTAAACAAGCAAGTGACGCATTCATGGTGTTGTTGAAGAAGAAAGCACGAGTAAACAAGCAAGTGACGCATTCATGGTCTTGCTGAAGAAGAAAACACGAGTAAACAAGCAAGTGACGCATTCATGGTGTTGCTGAAGAAAACACGAGTAAACAAGCAAGTGACGCATTCATGGTGTTGCTGAAGAAGAAAACACGAGTAAACAAGCAAGTGACGCATTCATGGTGTTGTTGAAGAAGAAAGCACGAGAAAACAAGCAAGTGACGCATTCATGGTCTTGCTGAAGAAGAAAACACGAGTAAACAAGCAAATGACGCATTCATGGTGTTGCTGAAGAAGAAAACACGAGTAAACAAGCAAGTGACGCATTCATGGTGTTGCTGAAGAAAACACGAGTAAACAAGCAAGTGACGCATTCATGGTGTTGCTGAAGAAAACACGAGTAAACAAGCAAGTGACGCATTCATGGTGTTGCTGAAGAAGAAAACACAAGTAAACAAGCAAGTGACGCATTCATGGTGTTGCTGAAGAAGAAAACACGAGTAAACAAGCAAGTGACGCATTCATGGTGTTGTTGAAGAAGAAAGCACGAGAAAACAAGCAAGTGACGCATTCATGGTCTTGCTGAAGAAGAAAACACGAGTAAACAAGCAAATGACGCATTCATGGTGTTGCTGAAGAAGAAAACACGAGTAAACAAGCAAGTGACGCATTCATGGTGTTGCTGAAGAAAACACGAGTAAACAAGCAAGTGACGCATTCATGGTGTTGCTGAAGAAAACACGAGTAAACAAGCAAGTGACGCATTCATGGTGTTGTTGAAGAAAACACGAGTAAACAAGCAAGTGACGCATTCATGGTGTTGCTGAAGAAGAAAACATGAGTAAACAAGCAAGTGACGCATTCATGGTGTTGCTGAAAAAGAAAGCACGAGTAAACAAGCAAGTGACGCATTCATGCTGTTGCTGAAGAAGAAAACACGAGTAAACAAGCAAGTGACGCATTCATGCTGTTGCTGAAAAAGAAAAAACGAGTAAACAAGCAAGTGACGCATTCATGGTGTTGCTGAAGAAGAAAACACGAGTAAACAAGCAAGTGATGCATTCATGGTGTTGCTGAAAAAGAAAGCACGAGTAAACAAGCAAGTGACGCATTCATGCTGTTGCTGAAGAAGAAAGCACAAGTAAACAAGCAAGTGACGCAAAACTATAAACTATAGGTTCTATAAACTAATAATTATAAAGTTTATACAATTATATAACATCTTTGTTGCAAAAATTGGAAAGAAAGTCAACACTTTTTTTGTTGTTGTTGACATGTTTCGGCTAGCCATCATCAAAACTAAAGAATTATACAGATCCCGTGATGGTTATATTATAATTACTTTTGTAAAAATTGCCAGAAGTGGTTACTCACCGTCTGGCAGTTAAATAAAATGTTGAGCAGCCAACGTATAACATAATACCAGACTTCTTAAATGTCCAATGTTTTTGTTTAATGCAGCAAAGATGAAATATCAATCGGTGGAAAAAGAAATGTTTCAATCAAACAATAAAACTTTGTAAAAACAATTAAAAGTTCGGGTTGTGATTTTAATTCCTTTTTGAAACATTCTTTTTAATTTTGCTGCTTTTCTTCCAATTGTTGCATTCATTGAATTTATACAATTAATATATTTCTCACCTTTAGTTTACTAATGGCTTCTTGGCAAACATCGTCCCCTCGTGGTACAGAAACATCACACGATCCAATGAGCTACAAAACAAATATCAAAGACATCATGCAATATTTGAACTTCAACAGATTTTCACTGAAAAAGTGTTATTCAGTTACCTTGCATTTAAAATCAACACCAAACCCATCGAATTTACTTGCAGGGTCAGCAGAATGTCCTACAACATTGGAAAACAACCAAATACGTAAATTATGGAGTGCATGACACTGCAATAACACAGTAGATTCAACTTGATGTGTGTGTCCTTAGTTTGTGCCACATTATACAAAAATAGAATTGTTGTGTATATACAGTCTTTTTGCTTGCGTGTGGCAAATCGCACTCCATAAATATCTTTTTATAGCCATTCCCTCTCACTGGGGTTGGCGTTAGGAAGGGCATCCAGCTGTAAAAGCATCTGCTTCAATAAACCATGAGATGATTAAACCTAATTTAATATTTTAACGTAAGCCTCCATGCCCTTAATGCAGGGCTGTCACAGAGTTTAAAATACGAAACCATCAGATGATTAAACCTACACAATTGTGGGGAATATCATCTTTTGAAAACTTTCAACCCACTCTGAGTGGAAAAGGTCACGTAAAAACAAATGATGATGATGATGACGTGCAATTTTTCAAAATAAAAATTTAGGGTTGACATTTGTCTTTAATTTGTCAAGAAACAGACAAATATAGAAATATTCAAATGCTGTCAATATAGTTCGTACATACATAGTCTTGAAAGCACTGCCGAAGAGACCTACAATTTTTAACCTGTATGCATGAAATGAATGCAGTTAAAAAGTCTGAGTATTTGATTTGGAACCAGATTGTGGTCACACTGCTTAACTTACATTCTTGTAAAATATTTTGCTTCTAAGTAAAGTTATTGAGGATCATTGCATGACAAAAATGTTTAGGTTTTCGTGGGTACAGATACTAACTCATATGGCAAACTTATGATCAGATTCTTTACATGAAAAACTCACCTTTTTTCAACTTCACCATGTTTTTCTATGATATCAACAAAGTTGTGAGTTTCTATTTTGGGGTAAAATTCTCCTGCCTAAAACGCATGCAACATAACAATACAAAATCATAATTAAAGAGGTTTAAAAAATGTATGGATAAGATTTATGGTAGAAAAACAGATTAGACAACAAATAACGAATAATTTGTTAAAGATTTGATATCGCATAGATATGTTTTCAATGCAATGTCCAGATACAATGTTTTTTATGTGCTACAATGACTTTGTATTTTAATACAAATTTAAATTCTTTCCCGTTTTTTTATGGTATTTTCTGAAAGGTACTAAAAATAATTTTTAAAAATGAGTCCAACAGCAATTTTATACTAAATTTAAACAACAATTTTCAATTTATTTTTAAAAACATTATAGCTACTAAGCAAGCTTGAAGTAAAAGTCGGCAAACATATATTTTAGCGTCGGAAACTAAGGCCACCATTGAAAATATTCGCCTTTAGCATCCTCCGACCGATCAATAAGTTTTTTAAGAATCCCGGGTCGGTCACTCGGTAAAAATGTTGGGTTTCCAAAAAATCTCCAAATTTTTGTCCACACGCTGTTTAGGCAATTTTATCCAACCATCCGTATATTTACAGGTAAGGACAAATTTACTACCGACACCCGGCTATTCTAGTCAAGCCTCGAAAACGTGGAATTAAGAATAAAAACAAACAAAATGGCGAACCTTTTTGAGCACGAGAGCTCAAAAAAATCTGGTTTATAATCCGGCCAACCGACCGACCGACTCATTTTGTTTATACGTTTTGGACGCTAAAGGCGAATATTTTCGATAGTGGCCTAAACACTTTATTTATTTATATATAATTGCACACATTTCATCTCATACTAAGCTTAAACTCTATGCGCAATTATGCTATTTCATTTCCGACGTTTACCTAAAAGTCAACAGTCTTTAAGCAACAGGGTACATAAAAACTTGTCAAAAATATCAAAAGGAAATATTATTGTATATACCAAATTTATGAGAATGTACAAACACATGTATTATGTAACTAATAATTCAGATTCAGATCTACAAAAACAAACGTAACACAATCAATAGAATTCATTGTTACTTATTACGATAAGTAAATCTTGTTTGGTACAATCTTGTACAAGTACAATTTTGAAATATAACTCCACTCGAAAGCTACCATTTTGTAAAAACAAATCTACCATGTGAGCTACAAATATTGCATAATCGGCGTGGTCAGATTCATTAAAGTAATGTGGAAAAAAGGCTTTCAAAAGAAAATCATTGAGCAAGTACTTTAAAGGAAAAAATTGTTGCGGGAAGAAAAAGTTGCGAAAGTTGCGCTTTTATTTTCGCAACTTTAAAATAAAAAGTCGCCTACATTAAATGTTGACAGGACATTCATAAAAAGTTGCGTACATAAAATGTTGCGAGTGAAGTTGAACTTACGATCATTTTTCTTGTCGTTCCCAGCAACTTAGCGTATGAATAATCAATTTATTCCAAAATTAATACAGCCTACTACGGATTATTTGAAAAATCGGAGACGGATTTTCTCATAAGCAGTTTTTACGTACCAGACTTTAATATTTTCATAACTAAATGCACAGAAAGGTGTAAACTTCATATAACTTTACTTATACAAAAAAGGTCCAAAAACGAAGTTAAAAACGTACGGTGAAGAGAAGCAAGCTGCCATACGGAAGTGGTTTATGATGTCCTCTGATAAAGAAAATCAAAAAAGACCAAGACAAAATAACAAAGAAACAATAATTATTGATTAGAATCTACGTTGAAATCTGATCGATTTTGTAAAAAATATTTATAGACGAATATTCTCGCACATTGCGTTTGTCGTTGTTCCAAGGAGATAACTTTTTAAAACAATATCAGACAACGTTTTCATCATTAGAATTTGGCCGCTTTTGTCCGACATTGCTTTTTCTGGTAAATCTTTGCAAAAAACGACAATTGGACAGCCAAACTCGGGGTTATTTTGGTTCGGATGCTTTTATAAAATAACAAGAAAAAAAATAAAAAGGTGCGGTAGGAAATTGTTGCGAACACTGGAAATAATTAAAAGTTGCGGGAAGAAAAAGTTGCGAATTGTAAAAAAATTAATTGTTGCGGGAAGAAAAAGTCGCTAAAGTTGCGAAAATTTGCTCGCAACATTTTCTTCCCGCAACTTTTTCTTCCCACAGCAATTTCTTCCTTTAAAGTATTATACAGACCATAAAAATGCTTCGAGTTAACGCGAATTCGAGTTACAAGTAACACTCTGATGCCGGAATAAACAAAGTTACGAGAACCACACTAGTCTGAAATGGAAAGTTGTAAACAACACTGAGGCAGAAATAAACAAAGCTGTAAGCGACACTGAGGTTGAAATGAACAAAACTGTAAGCGACACTGAGGTTGAAATGAACAAAGCTGTAAGCGACACTGAGGTTGAAATGAACAAAGCTGTAAGCGACACTGAGGTTGAAATGAACAAAGCTGTAAGCGACACTGAGGCAGAAATAAACAAAGCTGTAAGCGACACTGAGGTTGAAATGAACAAAGCTGTAAGCGACACTGAGGTTTTTTTTTTTTTTTTTTTTTTTTATTGTAGTTGCTCAGAACAAGGCCCTAAAGGCCACTTGAGTGTAAAGAGCTAGAAAAGTTACAGGGAAAGTGACGCAGTTTTCAGATAGCGATGAACGTTTGATTTGAACAGTTGAAGGTTATAGACCGATGGAAAGCATGTAGAAGGAAGGGAGTTCCAAAGTCTGGATGTTCGCGGGAAAAAACTGTTCTTATAGAAATCCCTGTGACAGTTTGGAATGCAAACAGTCCATTGATGAGAAGATGATGAAAACCTAGTTGTACGGTGAAAAATTCTGGGCGAAGGTGTAAGAGATGATAGTTCGCTTGAACAACGTCCATAAAAAAACTTGTAAAAAAGACAAAGAGAAGCTACGTTTCGCCGGTGTGATAGGGAGTCCAGTTTCAAAGATAAGTTTGCGCCGATTGCGTTGCAAACACGCCGTTGAACACGGTCTAACAAGTTCAAGCAATTCGCAGGAGCACCTGCCCAAATGTGGCAGCTGTATTCCATGCAAGGACGTAAGGACGTATTGACGATTTGTACAGGTAAAGGATACACTCAGGGGTGAGGTAACTCATTTCTCGTAAAAGAGAACCAACCTTCATGGCAGCTGATTTTGCAATGGTTTCAATGTATGAACGCCATGAGAGATCGCTTGTAAATATGAGACCAAGAAGGCGAAATGAATTGTTTTCAGGCAAATGAGAACCATTCATCAAAATTGGAGGTAAATATGCTTGCTTGAAATGATTAATGGAAAGAAGACTAGTTTTAGATGGATTGAAATTAACCAGCCAATTCTTACCCCATTCAACTACCGAATTGAGATCTTTATTGAAAACAGAGGCCAAATTAACCTTATCACAATCATCTGATTTATCAAGACAGGAATACAATGTGGAATCGTCAGCGTAAATAATGGTTTTGGATGATAAATTGTCTGGGAGATCGTTTATGTAGAGTAGGAACAGGGTTGGTCCGAGAACTGATCCTTGTGGAACACCAGCATTGATGGAAAAAGTTGAAGATGAATGACCACTAAGGACAACCTTGAATCTACGGTTGGAAAGGAAGGAAGAGATAATTTTGAAAAAGGAACCTTTTAAACCATATGCTTTGAGTTTATGCAATAGACCCAGATGCCAGACTTTATCAAATGCCTTGGAGATGTCAAGAGCAACTGCTCGCGCTTCACCGGAAACATCAAGGGCACGATAAAAATGTTCAGTTATAACTGTCAAAACATCAGCAGTGGAACGACCAGAACGAAACCCGTACTGGGAATCATAAAACAAATTATTTTTTTCAATAAATTCCACTAAGGTCTGGTTAAGTAAAGTCTCAAAAACTTTGCTTAAAATGGAAATGAGACTAATCGGTCTATAATTTCTAGGATTAGAACGGTCACCACAATTTTTAAAAATTGGAATAACGGAGGCAAATTTCCAGGATGAAGGAAAACAAGATTCATCCAAACACTTTTTGTAAACAGCACACAAAACAGGAGATAACTCGGTAGAACATTTCTGAAGAACAATTACAGGAATTCCATCAGGTCCTGTAGCTTTAGTGGAATCCATTTTGGAAATTATCTTGGAAACGTTATCCGGAGATATAAAGCAATCCTGTAATGTCTGATCAGTTTTGGAGGTGAAATAAGGGAGATCGTGTCCAGAATCATCGAGGGTAGAATGAGAACTGAAGAGTTTAGCAAATAGTTCAACTTTATCCTTAGATAAATTAATGACTTCAGGACCATTGAATAGTGGAGGCACAGATGATTTAGAATTGGAATTGCCCCGGACATTTTTAATGATACGCCAAAATTTACATGAACCTATTTTTATTGAATTGATATGATCTTTAGTTCTTTCAGCAAAAACAGTTTTTGCTTTACGAACAACATATTTACAGTTATTGCGAGAGACAATAAACAATTTTCTGTTAAGATCAGTCGGATGACGTCGGTAGCAATGAAAGAAATGATTACGATGGGCTATGGCTGCAGCACATGCTGGTGAAAACCAAGAGGAAGAATGAGGCTTTATCTGATATTTCCTTGAAGAAACGAATAATCTTATTGCTTCAGATATTATTGAAGTAGTTTCATTAACACAATCATCAGCTGAGTTGGAAAGAATTTCCTTCCAAGGGACAGACTGAATGTGTGCTTGAAATTTTTGCCAATCCGCAAGATCATATCTAAAATAGGTTCTATGCATGGGATGCTCATGAGAAACTTGTCTATTGAAGTTAACTTTGACCGATATAACAACATGGTCAGAACGACCTAAAGGAGCGCCATGAGATAATTTACAGATGTCCGGGTTAGAGGTTAAAAATAAATCCAACAAGGAAGGCGATTGACTGGATTGATCAGGAATGCGGGTTGGAAAATCAACTAATTGCGAGAGAGACTGAGATACTGCAAAGTTATAGGTTTCAACACCAGAGCTACTTGTTCCGTTAGAGAATTTTAGCCATTGTTTATGGTGAATGTTAAAGTCACCAAATACAAAGATGTTGTTTGAGCAATGTTTAAGAATAGCTGAATCAGCGGACTTTGAGACTGATTTGATAACAGAACAGTCTTGGGAAGATGGAGAGCGATAGAGGAAAAATAGAAAACTAGTTGAATGAAGAAGAGACAAACGAAAACACATGAAAGGTTGGTCGGGGTCTTCCAGGTCAATTTCTCTAGATATTGGTAACGTTTCCTTAACATAAACTGCTAGACCATGCATATGAATGGAGGAATCCATTCTAAACAAAGGAAGATATTCAGGAACAAGGAAATGAAATGAACAAAGCTGTAAGCGACACTGAGGTTGAAATGAACAAAGCTGTAAGCGACACTGAGGTTGAAATGAACAAAGCTGTAAGCGACACTGAGGTTGAAATGAACAAAGCTGTAAGCGACACTGAGGTTGAAATGAACAAAGCTGTAAGCGACACTGAGGTTGAAATGAACAAAGCTGTAAGCGACACTGAGGTTGAAATAAACAAAGCTGTAAGCGACACTGAGGTTGAAATGAACAAAGCTGTAAGCGAGACTAAGCTGTAAAAAAGCGTATTTATTTTTGAAAAACGTGCATTTAGTTGCAATATAGATATTCATAGATAAAGAACCCACTCGCTATTCATCCACAAAAGTGAAGCCGTCGAAATATCACGTATCCAACAACAGCTATTATTATATGATGGGGCGAAAGAAACAATAAGAAAATCCTTCCTTCAACAAAGATCATCTCGAACATTCACTGTGTCAAACGAATATTTCGGTCCCTTCAGCTCTGTTAGAACGCTATCTGGAGCTTTTTCATTTCGAAGTTACATTTTTAGAGAAAATAGTTCAAAAAGTTTGAGATTCGAATGTTTATCTTTTCATTTATAATTAATAAAAAAGTTCTTTTTCTGGGCGATGATGCAACAAACAAGCATGATGGCGGTCAAGCGAAAACTTCATATAAAAACTTTAGGCGAAAATAATCTGTATGGAATACTGAGCTGCAGCAAAGTGCAAGTAATTCACACTTACTTCCTGGAGGGATTAACCGCCGCGGAAGTTGTTGACACTGGTTCAAATCTTATAAGCAACAAACACCCAACAGCTGACGAAGAAATTATACAGTCAGTTCAGTTGGAAGGTGATGAAATGGATGAAAACAATTGTATCAAAACATTTGGCGAGTCTGTTGCTAAGCCTAATTCTATTGAAGCTAGTAACATTTCACAACTTGTGCCTTGTCAAGATGTGAATGGGGATGAAATGCAAGTTCCTTTACAGTGATTTCGAGTCACTGCATGTCCGTGACTTATTAACTTCTAGAAAACAATCTTGCATTTTTTTTCAAAGAAAATGAACTTAAAAGGAAATATAAAAATTGCTTTCTATTACCTATAAACCTAAGGTCGATTTCGACTCGTTCCATCGGTAGAAATAGGCTTCCGGCGAAAGCCGATAAAAATCATCAAATCGCCGTCTCGATTTAAATCATGGATCGTCAAAATCGCCGCCTCAAATTGACCATATGTACGACAAGTATTTCGGATAAACCAGGGCCGTAATTCTTGCTTCATTCCTGCTTCAGTTGCTTGAATTATATTGTAAGATAACTGTTAAACATGGTGGATACAAACTGGATCAGCAAAACGTTTGTAAATGCTGTCAAAGTTAAAACTAACCAAAGCAAACAAATAATTGGTAAGTTACGCATAACTGACTGAGGCTCAATTCAATTTTACTGATGCTAACAAAATGATGCATAAAACCACATCTTATCGCAGCTTTTGTGTCACGTGATTAAAAATGGGGGCACCCTTTGCAACCGATGATATATATTACCTTTTTCTCTTAGAAGGTTCCAGAAATAATTTTAATTTTTTTATTATTATATTTTAAACTAGTTTATAATTTTGGTTAACATTTTAACATGTTATATCTCTTGCACACGTAATTTTAAAGTGTGAAATACTACTACGACCTTCCAGCATATGTTACCTGGCAAAATGAATGCTGACTATGCAGATTTTTGAATGACCTGTGTATCATTTACGGGAAGTGAATACTACGTGGTATTCACGATTTATTACTTGTGTTTATGATTAAATTACAGCATGGAAAAGTTTTAACGATTATCGATAGCATTTTTAATCTTTAAAAATAGGGCTTTGTGATAAAACTAAATCTGTATTCTTAAAGTCCCTACTACTCACTAATTTCCAACACTCCTTGAAATCAACTCGCTTTTTAACGTGTTTAGCAAGCTATATCTTTGGTACTGTTATATGAAACATATATGAAATGAAAAAATTGAAAATGAAATGAATGAAAAATCTATGCAGCATGAAACTAAATTTTCTCGAATACAAACTTGAGCTTAAGCTATATATCACATATCTGGGTAACACACCGTGGGAGAACCAGCCCGATGAATACACGTCCTTTAGGTGTATGATTATTTGTTTCGTGCCAGATGTTTCCTTGCGGTCGGTGCAGTGACTCGATAACAGAAAATGTGAAGCATGTTATTTAAGAGCAGTTTCGTTGCTTATGCAAAGAAAGTTGCGAGTGAAAAAAAGTGTTTTTAGGCGTGCAGCGTGCGCACGGACATAGAAATGTTTTGAAGGAATAGTCACACTTTGAAACTTATCTTGCTAGATTAACGTTTTCTTCCCTTAGGACTCATCACCAGCGCTAATTAAATCAAGTTTTCAAACAAGCAATGTGGTTAAATTCGCTCTTGAATACAGGCGTAAACGAGAGTGTGTCCCCTTTGTTGAGCGCAGGAGGTTGGGGTGATAAACGAGAGTGTGTCCCCTTTGTTGAGCGCAAGAGGGTGGGGTGATAAACGAGAGTGTGTCCCCTTTGTTGAGCGCAGGAGGTTGGGGTAATAAACGAGAGTGTGTCCCCTTTGTTGAGCGCAGGAGGTTGGGGTAATAAACGAGAGTGTGTCCTCTTTGTTGAGCGCAAGAAGTTGGGGTGTAACTTTCGAGGCACCTCTACCACCAACACCTTACTGCATTGAAATTCCACCCATACAAAGTCGATTGAGGTGTTGTTACCAAAGATATCTGAAGTCTTAGAAGAATGAAAAGAAGATCACCGATCTAAACCAGATGAGTAACATCTCATCTTTAATATCATTTTTATTGCTAATTTTCCACTCCATTAAAATTGTAAGCGAATTGTATACTCTTTCGACAATCTCGTGACAATTTTTGAAACCCGTTAGTTGCCTAGCAACGTAAACACCATAGCATAACGTAACGGAAGAGACACATTGGGTTGAAAGAAGCGATTAGTTGACTGCACACGAACGTACAGTTTCGATAAATTATAGGGTGGGTGGTAAGAAGTAAAGGAGAAGGAAGGCTTATAGTTGGATTTATGTTTTCGTTTATCTCTCTACAATTTGAATTCACGATTCAATCTGGTCGTTTTCTTTCATTTCGTTGTTCAGCGGGTGATGTTCTATGGAATTTAATTATTGAATGTGTTTCAATTCAATTCAATTCTACACAATCGATATTAACGTTACCCCCTGGCTCTACTAGGAATTTAATTGACAGCAGGGTGTTCACGTTTTGCATAACATTCCCCCCGACGCATCTAGAATATTGGGCGCGTTTTCAATGTTTTCCGGGGGGCGACTTCATTTTTAATTGTTTTTTATTTTTAGAAAACATATCGATTAGCGCGAAATCGTCAAGACAACAACAAACAGGCATAATTTGAGAGGAAGAACTCGAACGAAAGTAACGGATTTCGAGAATAGGGAAAAGAAGGAGGAGACGTCATATCATTTGTTTGAAGGAAGAAAAGAAACGATATCATTGAATAACTAAACAAAAGAACAAAAATGAGGTAGGATTTAATTCTGATTTAATTCAAAACATTCGCGAACTTAGCTACATTCATAAAAAAAATAAGAAAAGAAGGATTTGTTAAAAAGTGACAACTTCTTACAAACAGTCGGGGAAAGAGATGAAAAATAAAAAAATACATTTTAAAATTATTGGTAAATATTAAATCACGAACGAGTTCGGAAATACAAAACGCCGGTGTCACGTGATCACGTCACGTCATTTAATGATGTCATCAAGTTGTTTTTCTTGAACTTAGTTATCAGAAAAGAAGGAACGTTTTTCATACGTTTTTTGTGGTATTTTGACTTTTGAACAAGTCGTTATTAATCGTTATTAGCTGTACAAAACCACGTGACATTTAAACAGTTATTTCGTCAGCAGTTTGTTAGAACATGGACAATAAAGTTTGGGTTTTTTAACGGTGTTGTTCAATGCGAAACCTATTAAATAAATGATGCCTAGGCACTGAGCTAAGAATGGGTCTGTTATTTCCCCGGACGTATTTTTTGATGTTATACCAGGCCCAAAACCTCTGTCAATTCCTAACCTAAAAACATGAACCCATTCTTGGGTTGAAGTTGGTTCAATTCGCCGCCCATTTATAAGATGTTCTTGATTTTGAATTTAGTTGCGTAGGTTAAATAAAATATTTATAAGGTTGGAGGTGTATTAGTGTGTTTGCATAGAGACTGTAAAACTCAAATAGAATATGTTAAAGGAGGTCGCAGAAAGAAAATGTCGAAAGTTTGAAATAAAAAAGGGAAATATTCCTCTAAAGCGCACAAGCCTTTACTACCACAACTCCCTAGAACATCCTTTTTTGTTTGTTCCCGATAGCCTTAAATCTTACATATTACAAGAATGTAAAGTGCCGCTATCACGTTAATACAAAAATAAAACATAAAACAAACCGGTATGAAGTTTTTTGTTGCAATTATTTTGGATTTCTTTTGGAGAAAAAAGGAAAGGAAAAAATTCAATTCAAGAAATTTAAAAGTCGCGGGAATTAATGTCTCAATGAATCAAAAAACAAAATTGTCGAGACGAGAAAATTTGTGAAAGTCGCGAGGAAAAGTGAAGTTAGGTTGGAAACAAATCCGAACTTTATATAACGAACTGCGGCAATGTTGTTGCCGAATTCTTGTTCATTACGTCACATTGTCCATTACGTCACATTGTGCATTGCGTCACATTGTGCATTACGTCACATTGTGCATTGCGTCACATTGTGTATTGATATCGCTTATATCTTATATCCTTTATATCGCTTTTTTCTTTTTACGTGTTTTTGGTTTACAAAGTTAAACGATATAAACAAACAAATATCTATTTTTCATATTATAAATATACAATTATATTTATTTTTTATTTTTCTTTATTCCTTCTTAGTTCTAGGAAGTCACTGAACAAAGGGTTCTTTGGAAGACCAGCCGGAATTTTGATGATGTTTGACTTGGTGAGTTAATGTCCACTTTGTGTTTTTTCATTCCTTAAATTGACACTTTGTGCTATTAGCTTCGGCTTTAATCTGTCTTTCTCCCTTACAATTTGACCATGTTATCTATTTACAGAGGATACATTCCACAAAATCTTGATGATTCTCACGTGTAAATATAAACCACACATCTGCACTATTATATAATTTTCCTTAAACCAAATCAACAGTATTATAAAGGTCATCGTTTACGAAGCAAAGTACGAAGATGCATATTTTACAAATCCGATTTTATTTTATAGTTGTTATCCTTGATCTGCTTCTTGTTGATTGTTGGCTGGATGGGAACGTACTCCAGGGACACAGGTGCCCAACCCGTCTATCTGCTCTGCACTATTCACAACTTAGCGGCGCTAGTCATCTACATTATCGTCATTGCCGTCGAGATCAAATGTTGTGGAGTAAAGACCATGCACTTACTGGTAGGATTCGACGTGTTTAATCTCATTGTGTTTATTTTACAGACTCAAAAAATAAACCTAGCGCCTAGTCTTGCGCTGATGAAAACGGGATAATGGGGCTATCGGTTACATAAATTCGTCATTTAGAAGAAGATGTTCCAGGAAAATTTTCAAAATTTTCAAAATATCACCGTGTAATGAAAACTAAACTGCTATCTGTGTTAAACACGGGTGTTGACGGTTAGAGTAGGCTCGTCTTGATTAAAACGGGATGATGGGGACTATCGTTTGCGCCCTTAACCTTCACTAGGTGTTAATTTGACTACATTATCTTTACAAATTTACATTTTCTTTAGTTGCTTGTTCACACTGCAATCATGGCTCTGTTCTTCCTCATTGCTTCAGCATTCGTCGGGATAAGAGCTAGCGAGTTTGACATACAGTACAATGTCGGATGGTTTTCGATGGACCTCTGCGACCTTGCGGGTTGCGACACTTTGGCCGCTGCGTCTGTGAGTTCTTTCTTCGTTTAACGTCGTTTTTTGTATAAATATAACAGCGCTAATCACACGAAACTATTTTTGTAAAAACGGAAATCAATTAAAAAGAAAGGAATTGAAAAAGACAAAATGTTGTAAATTAAGAATAGAGGTGATTCAGAACTGTTTCAGGCCATCAAATGAGAAAAGAAAGAATAAAGAAAAATGCGTAAATTTCTCTTGTGGATTATGATAAAAATGGTAAAATTTGTTTATTCAAAATTCCACTAAACCAAATTATCACAAAATAATCTGAATCTACGATTTCAAGTCATAGGAATTCACGTTATTTTTCAATTCTCTCAAAATCTCCACTTCGCTTTCAGGGCATGGGATTTGTGACGTCAGTCTTTATGATCATCCAAGCGGCCCTCCACGGATGGGAGTGGCAACACAGCGATTAACAAAATCGAAAGAACATATTTTGACAAGAGTAAAATACTTAATATTTTATATGGTTGTAAAAAACGAATTGTTTTGTGATTCTAAAGGGTGACCGCAGCAAACTGAGATTAAACATGGAGAAAGGACGTATAAATAAACTGAAAAGATTATTTGTACTAACTTTGTAAGTACTTGACTTGACGAATCTTTTTAAATTTAAAGACGATTTTACAATTCGTTCAATTTGCGTCTGCGGTCACCCTTACCTATGTAAATGATCAAAATATTTTCTATTCATGCACGTTTTTCTGTATGCCCACCACATGGTTTTATTTATTTTTAAAAACACCAAAAAGAGGTTTATATATATCTACCTCGTGTATTTGTTGATGAAGATTTGTTTGTTCAAATATTCGGCTCATCATTTAATATAAATTATAAACTTCTTAGGTCATTCAATGTGCAGCCTGTTAAATGGTAAAAGTTTTAAAATTTTAGGTATAGTTAAAGCCCAAATGATGAACCGAGAGATGGTTCTAGGAAAATTCCTTTAGAGCGTATAAAGGGGGTGGAGGGAGGGCAGAGTACCGATGTGAAGATTTTTGTCCTTAACCTGTTCTCCAGCAGGATTGCTATCTTCCATCCACCAATGGCGGTTGAATTGCTATTAACTTCACTTCTCATCGATAAAACTTACAGAATACCAACTAGTTTATAGCAAGGTATTCCCGCCATCGTATGAAAATCTATCTATTATTTTCTACAATTGTGTTCCTGTTAGCGTATGATTTGACTCTTTGAATGATTTCTGGTGATAGTTCCAGAGAGCAGTTTGACCTTGCTGCTGGAAATGAATGGAAAAGAAACGACTCCAAAACAACTATGAAACATGGGAAAATAAGAAGTCAGCGATACTGTGATAAGTCAAATACCTATGACACGATTGGATAAGCAATGAAGCATTGGATTCCATTAACAGGAGACGTGCACTCAAAGGAAAGGGAGACAAAGAAATGTACAGAGCCTGTAATAGTAAAGTATAAAGGCTACTATATTCGCGAAAACATTGAAATACTATGTGCAACAGTTTGTGGATCAGTCAGATTCTCAAGAGTGGATTCTGGTGGAGCATGAGATCTTTTCTCATGGTCAATTTATAGTCGTCAAGAAATATACTCCTACTGTTTACAGCGCAACGGTGATAAAAATGTATACTCAGGCTTTACGATCGCAAGAATGAGTTCTGTGTAATTTCAACACCGCTGCTCAACACGTTTAACGAAATGCACTCATATCAATTGAAGACGAAATCAACGTTGACGGCAAACGATTTCCTAACATAAGATGCGTTGATTAGTGTTACTCATTATTGCTTACCGTAAATGACTGAATAAGCGCCCAGGGCGCTTATTAGAAATTTTAACTTTCAGAGGGGGCGCTTATTTAGCAGGGGCGCTTATTCATTTGAATCAAGAAATCGATAAACATATAAATAACATAGTATCTAATAAAAGTCAAAATAAAATTTCAAATACTACAAACTGATGAAATTGTTAGCTGCAAATATCTATATCGTCATCCTCTTCGTCGTCAGAGTCAATTTGCAAAAAGTTTGGAGTAGCCTCGTTGACATCTTCTTCGTCGATTTCGGTGAAAGGATTTTCATCTTTTTCTGTCAAAATGGACAGTTGAGAGGCAAGTATATCCTTTCCTTTCTTGCATGGCTGATTTTCCTTAAAACAATGTATATTCTCGTCTTTTGAGCCATCAGTTGGCAGATTCAACGCACATGACTAGAACGAATTCCGCATCATTTCCGGGGATAATAAATTCCACGAATCAAGAACATATTCACATTTTGACATAGAATTTGACATAAATCAGCATGTAAGAAAAATGCCTATATTTAATAGTTAATAATATCATAATATCGTCTTAATATCAATTTTTGTCTTTTATCCGTTTGTTTGAACAAGCGCCCCCTTACAACCCAGGGGGGGGGGGGGCTTATTCAGCAGGGGCGCTTATTAATATGTTTACTTCTATTGGGGGCAATTATTCGGCAGAGGGCGCTTATTCAGTCATTTACGATATTTTAAGTCAGGATAGCTCAGTTGGTAGACCGCTTGAAATTTCGGATTTCTAAGGTTGCGAGTTCAAATCCTCTCGGCCTCGCCGACTCAGCGAATGAGTAGCATTTTGATGCGGTAAAGTACGGGTGTTGGTGGTAGGAGTGGCGCCCGCCTCAACAGTTACACCCAACCTCTTGCGCTAACGAAAAGGGGAAAGACACCCTCGTTTACGCCTGTTACCAATATTAGAGTTAATTCGTCCACATTATTGTTTATATTGCCTATTGACAGGGTAAGAATTACAAGCAAAATTGTTGTTTTTTCATGTCTGGAACATCAACACCTGGTGCTCACCTTGCACTAAGGAGACATGCTATCATTCCCGAAATCATCAAAATCATATGGAAATCGGACAATTCGTCGAAAATCTTGTGTTATATTATGTAACAAAAAAAACCAACAAAGCTGGACTCCGTATGTCAAAAACATACGGCACTTATACGGCAATCATACGTCACTTGTACGGCAATCATACGAGACTTATACGGCAATCAATCATACGAGACTTATAAGGCAATCATACAAGACTTATAAGGCAATCATACGAGACTTATACGGCAATCATACGAGACTTATACGGCAATCATACAAGACTTATACGTCACTCGTACGGCACTTGTACGGCAATTCTCCTCTCACTCTTTACCCTTAGATACGGATTTCGCAAAAGGAAACGAACAAACAAATGCAGGGTAATATATCTCAAACCAAGTTTTCCGTAACATCATACATCAATGGTCTTCCTCTTGTTGCCATGGATTCAGTGTTTCTGAAAAAGAAGTTTCAAAAATTTGTTTTCTTAATTTTATTAGCACAAGTTTAAAATTTAACTGGGTGATAATGACACAAATCTGAGGCTTCAATTCTTCATTACTCTTGTACTTATGTATTTTCAGTTTTCATCGTTTCCATGGAAACAGTGTAATAACAAACTGAGAGAATATCCTACGAATTCGCGAATCAAGTTTGTTAATGCGGACCGCAAGAGTGGAAGCAATGAGACTTGTCATTGAGTACAAGGAAAAGTAGAAACTATTCCTATTACATAAATTCATTTTTCTCTGATTTCAATTTGCTAACCTCAGTACTTTTTGTTATAGCAGCACAGTGTTTCTTAACAGTATGATTATTTTTTAGTAGTTCAGTTCGTGCGTCCATGCTTTGTTAATAAGCTTTTCAGTTTCAAGCAATGATGTACAAGTAAAAGAAATTCTCCCTACGTAAAGAAGTCACTTACTTGAGTTCCTTCGCATCTCATCTAAATAAAGTAAAAGGAAGTAAACATAGAGAAAGAATTATGACGATTAATTATAAACCACATATCTTAGTTATTAGCAACATTTGTCTTCTTTGTTTTGCAGTTCACCTTTACAAATACTATTAGATAATGTAGTAGGGCAAACTTTCTGATATTTTCTTTGACCCTATTTATTAAAAATGTTTCTAGGAAAATCAAGTATTCCTTACGATGAAGGCGGAACAAAATGGGTAAACAGAGCAAAATGGGTAATTATCATGTTTTGCAAAATATATCCTAATTGTTGTTTATTTCTTCATTATGAAACAGCCAGCCATTACGCACGTATGCATATTTCCTTTCCCCAAATTGAGGAAAAACAATGTACATTGTCCTCTTTGTGGTTAATGCAGTAAGTGAATATTTGACCTCATTAGTGGGTTAACATGTATAAGCAGCTGTGGGTATGCGGGTCGTATAACATCTTTGACCTCATGGGCATAAGCAACCATGGCCCTGATGCATAGCTGCCACGGAGTTTAAAATACAAAGTTAGTACCTTGCAAGTGTTAACTCGCCACTGTTTACCTCCTTCTGGGGTTGGCGTTAGGAAGGGCATCCAGTCGCAAAAACATCTGCACCAATAAACCATCAGATGATTAAACCTCCATAATTGGAGAAAGTCATCTTTTGAAACCGTCCAACCCAATGCAAGCATGGAAAAGCGACATTAAAAGGATGATGATGATGATATCTCATCCACCAGTGTGACGTTAGGCCTACAGATTAGTGGTTTCTGTGGACCATAACCCGGTGGTGTGTGAGCAGAGAAAATCATCAACAAGCAAGAAGCACAGTCGAACAAGAAAGCTGCTTAGAGATGCAATTATCAATTATCCTTCACTCTCTTAATGCAACACACAGACAACATAGAACTCCAAAAAGAAAAGAAAACATGTTCAAGCAACTTAAGTGACCTAACTGTAGAGCAAATGATTCTGGTTGCAAGGATAACAAACCACCAGCGTAAAAAAAACTTGTTCAAGAGCAAGAATCTGAATCAGAGAACAAGCAAAATGTATAATACAATGCAAGCCTTGCCCAAAATGGTGGGCTTCCTACAAAGGAAGAAGGGAATCAATGTCTTAGTGCAACCACTACATTTGTCCAAAATGCATACTTTACGATGTTGGCCTTAATGACTACTATTGTACAGATTGTATTGCCTTATTCTTGTGGAAATAGCATATATATAAATTACATTTTATGATGGTCATTTTAATGATTTGCTCAAAATATGCACTAAATATATATATATATATATATATTTATATATTTATTTTTCCATGACATACTCATTTTGACTCTCAAATTTAATCACAAAAACCTCTCGTTTATATAAATTTTAGCCCTTGTAGCACAAAGAGAAGGAATGCTGAAATATTTGTTTACTACTCTATCCTTAAAAAAATAATTTTGCATCCATGTCTTGATACTTATGAATTGATCAATGCTTGTTTCAATGATTGTTTTTTGAAAATGTCTAAATTATACCCATTTTGTCCTAAGGAAAATATAAAAATGATTTAGGTTTGTGTTAAATAGAAGAACAGTAATAATCTCACCGGTTACAGGTATTTTGTAGTAGATATACAAAATAAAAGCTGATGTGCCATACACAATAGACATTTTTTGAAAAACAGGAACTTTCAAAAGTTTTAATATAGCAGTGATTTGAGGGATTAACGGTGGAGCAGCCATAATTGAAGTCCAACTAAAAGACACTTTTATTAGATATAAATTTTCAGCAATTAATTGAAAGTATATATCTATTAAAACAAATCAAACGCACCTGATTCCCTGCAAAAATGGTTTTCCAATGTTTTTAGGTGTTTCAGACTTAGAGCGTCCGCAAAAATTGGCCGTGGACGCACGATAGTGTCCGCATTTTAAAAATCCGGCAGTCTGCAAAAAAATGGCAAGCAAAAACATTGCTCAAAAAACTGTGGATTGGGCTAAATTAGCTGCAACAATTCCTAAAACTGCGTCTGCTGATTTTAATGGATTTCGAATGAAACATGAAGAGATTCGTGGAAAGTATGATTTTCAACATTATGCAAGTTTTTAAGCTCTACGATGCATTATGAAAGTTGTGGTATAAAGCTCTACCATGCAATATGTTTAGCTAGAATCCTTTACGTTCATTCAATAATCTTACGTTATTCTGAGATAATTGACTAATGTAAAGTATTTTGTTGGCGGGTGGGTGGAGTTTTCATGTTTGATATAACATTAACGAAGTTAAGTATATTGCTGGCTTTGTGACCTCTTGCTCTTTGTGATGATGGATCACCTAACTGTGATAAATGTTTCAAGACAAGAAAAGAAGAACAATTTCAGTGGGCAATTTGTAGGCTCTTCATAACTTTATTCTACTAATGTCAAAAATAATAACGAAGAAATAAGAGTAGTAATAATGCAAAAGCAAACACAAGTTTATATCACTAACCTGATATGTCTGACTGACAATCAACATGTTTTAGTCAAATGTAGTGCGATTTATGTGCTTATAAAATAAGCACTTTATCCTAAACGTTTCTAGGTTAGTTGTAGTGACCTTGCTTAAATGCTTTGTCTAAGGATAGTGTGGTATTTTCAAGGCGCTGGCGAATACCTTGTGACTAAAACCAATTATCACAAATATTGCTAATCCTCCCATCAACATCTAGTCCTCTCCAGTTGGTGTTTTACAAAGTTTCACTAAGATTTTTTGGGAAGTTTTATAAGTTTAACTGCACAACCAAAGGTAGGTGGTTGCTATGACAAAATGTTGTTATGACTGAACCCAGAGTTTCAGTGTATTTAATTGCTCCTTGAAATTGAAAATTTAACGGCCCAAAATTAATTTAAAAAATTACTAAAAATATTTCAACCTTATTCCACTTGCCTATAAAATTGGGCCTCAAGAGAAAAATGGTTTTCTTACGATAAAAGAGAAATGTGTGCATATATACAGTCAATGATGTTTTTTAAATTACACACTTTTTTATAAGCATAGACTTGATTCGGCCAGGGTCAAGTTTCTTAACTTTTAACTCCAAATCAGGCTGAAATATTCTTAGCATATTCTTATTTATTTTTCTTAAAATAGGTTTCATTCTTATTTTTTGTTCCATAAAAATTTCTTTTAAGAAATGAAGTTTTTTCTTCTATTACTGCGTACATGTTTTGATCGTGTATGTATTTATAGAAGACATTGTACAACTAGTCACAATTTATAAATACATTTATCTTATTTTATTCTATCAGCTTTTGCAAATTCAGCAAAATATTCCCCAACACAGTAGAATTCTTACCCTGGGCATATTCTTAGAATATTCTTCAAAAAATGCCCATTTTCACCCTGCTATTCTTATAAAAAAGCGTGTATTGTCATCAATAAATTTCTTTTTAGACTTGCTGCTTTAGCTGAAAAGCCAACACCTGTGGACTGGGCTTTTTACAAAAACAACGTCAAAAATGAAGCCCTAGTCAAGAAATTTCAGCAACAGGTAAGTTCTAGAAATCTCTGAAATTTCAACATGAGATTTGTTCATATTTTTAGCAGAGTATCTTATATTTGTGATTGTGTATACTTTATTTTTAGTTGATTCAAATGTCAGCCTTTTGTAATGTTAACTACTTTAAGGGGAGAAACTTTCACGAATGTTTAAAATTGCAAAATTCACGGAATAAACTTTCGCGAAAGTTTCTCCCCTTAAAGTAATGCATGAGATGTGGTAGCCAGCCATTTTCAATTGTTCTATTTTTCAAAATTGACCTATTCAACCCTAGTACACTAAAGTGCAAGTTCCATACCCAGAAGATACAGAGTCTGCGATCATCGATCAAAAAATTAAGGATTTTGTGAGTTCACATAATTTAGAATCCATTATGATGACATAAGGTGAATAAATTCGCCATTATTAAATTCGCCATTATTAAAATATAATGATAAACAACATTTTATTTAAAATTTTTATTTATTTTCAAAAGCTCTTTGGACTACGTCCATCCTCAGTGAAACAATTGTAAACTGAATGTGTTAAACTGATGTGTAATTTGCAGGAGGTGAAGCTTGCGACCGCCACGCAAGAATCTGCAAAAAGAATTGCCGAGATACAGAAGCAGGTGCTATCTCTTAGTAAATTAAAAAAATTCCTGTGAATTGGGGAATCTCGATGACCTATGCGTTTACTTTGGTATTTTGAACGACAAAAACGTTCTCTTTCGTAAAGAGAATGCCAATGTGGATAGAGCGAAGTAGCGAGAAAAGTTTTTATTTTTGAATTAATAGTTCAAACCAACGAATCCTTTAACTATTAAGTACCTTACAATACTTTTCTTTCATTAGATCCAAGCAATTAAAGATATGAAACCTTTTGAAGAAATCACAGTAAGTTTGGATCTAACGAAGTTACTTTAGGTGTAGAAACTTTTGCGCATTTCGCGTATTTGAGCTTGATACGTGAAAGTTAATCCACGCGAAAAAAAGTCAATTTCATGATCCGCGAAAGTTCATCAGAAAAACGCGTTTGACGTCTTCGAAGATGAGCTTCTATGAACTGTTTGTTTTTTTACGTCGACAGTTACCTGCGTTCGTCGTTATAATAAGTGTTTACTAAACTAAATAATAGTTGACGTTTATTTTTTAAATCAATACCTTCGCGATATTAAAGAGAAAACATCTTCCATTTGCAAAATTTTCGTAAAAGTTGATTAACGCGAAATTTTCATGTTGGGTGCATCCGCGCGAAATTATACTCAGGGGAATAAAAATGCAAATCAAACGTTGATGTGATTTTCGTTTACTTGGCCGTGGTTGCATTTACGTTATTTTTGTTTGTTTTTACAGGTGGAGGAGAGCATGGCTCAAAACCCCGAACTGGTGGAAAGGGCCAATAAAGAAATGAAGGAAATTGGCTGGCGCTAGTGTTCAAATATGATAAATTTTAGTGATTGCAAACATGTTAACTTCGTTTTGTATATTCGCTACGGTGAGGCAAGTAACGTTTCATCGAAACAAAATCTTTCACCGCGTTAAGGGAAAAAAATTTCTTGAAAGTTAAGTTACCATTACCACAACCGCACTTAATGAAGCATGCACTGAAGCTTTGTGACGCTACTGATGGAAATAAATATGGCATCCACACCAAATATTAGAGTAAAATGCAACCGTCACAAAGATGTTAAATTACATGGTTTCGGTTAATACCATGTCTAACTGTAACAAACGAAAGGGTTGAACCAAAAAAAGAAATCTTTTAAAAGTGATAATAAAGGTACAAAACCAGGCCCCCCCCCCACCCAAACATTTTCAAGTTGGAAACTTAGGAAAAAATTTTAGGATAAGAGAGTGGAAAAATTGTTGATCACCATGGTTGGCCGACGAAGAAAATTCTCTAATCTGAAAGCTCTAAAAACACAAGGCTATTTTCATCCCTTGAGAAGAAAATTAATTGTGAAATGTTCCACTTCCATCTTAATAATATGTAAAGTATAATCGAAAAGATTTTTGGGGAGGCCATGGACCCCCTGCCCCCGGTTGTTACGGCCATGGAAACTAAGCACTACGATATCACGTTTTGGATGATTATACAAGTGATGAGAGAGCTTCTGAATGGCTTTTTGTTTCTACACAAATATAATCGCTGATGGAAGGTACAGTATAATCCCGATAACTCGAACCCTCAAGGGACCAAGTAAAATAGTTCGAGATAACGAATGTTCGAGTTATCGGGAGTTTTTATGAGAAACTTAGGAGAGGGGAATGGAAAAACAGTTCGACTTAGCGGGGGTTCGAGTTATCGGGATTGTACTGTACGTTTCATCTACATGTGGGTAAAAAGAGTAATTTCGTTAAGCTAGGTTTAGTTTATTAAATGGGCAATAAAAAACCACACAAACAACCCGCTTTATTCTTACACCACATTTATTAATAAAAAAAAACTAAAATTGCCAAACCCGTTGTAAACTGGAGAGGCTAAAATAAAATCCATAAAAAGTGCGCGAAAAATTTGAAATTTAGTATATAATAAACAACAAAAGTAAAAAAAAATATGATAGAAAAAACGCTATAAAAAAGACAGCAAATAAAATACAAAATAAGGCCATATTAAAATATGATGTAATCAAAACAGGTAATCCAATTATGAAAGGAAATGAGGTGTTGTTGTGTGAGTCGAGAGTACGCAACCCGTTTTCCAATGAGTGGAAATAAATACTGCATATAAATAATCGTGGTAGTAAATAGAGAAAAGTAAATATACAAACACGGACAATGCGAACGTAAAATTGTAAATTTAAGAAAATTAAAATAATTAAAATGTGACGTCAGTGAAATAATTACTACTGTTGGTGACGTCACACATAATTATCGAAAGTTTGCGTATAAATCGAACGAGTCCAAATACTCCTGTAGCACTCGATAGCAGAATTCATATTGTTCCTGTAACATTTATACATAAATACATTTATGTCCGGTAAAATACATTTAGGTTCGGTAAAATACATTTAGGTCCGGTAAAATACATTTAGGTTCGGTAAAATACATTTAGGTTCGGAAAAATACATTTATGTCCGGTAAAATACATTTATGTTCGGTAAAATACATTTAGGTTCGGTAAAATACATTTAGGTTCGAAAAATACATTTAGGTTCTGTAACATACATTTATGTCCGATAAAATACATCTATGTTCGGTAAAATAATTTAAGTAATCTGTAAAGAAAATAAACAAATTGCTAGTCAGAAAAATCTTCACAACCGCCTGTAGATTATAAGCTTGATTTGAAAAATTGCTATTTCTCGATAGAAAATTAAAAATACAACGGGAACTATTTAAGGCACTTTGATTCAACAACAAACACAAATTTCAATATGGCTACGCTGTCATAGCAACTACTTTCATTTCAACGAACTCAACTAATCACTTAAAACTCTTGTTGTTTTCAACGGGAATGGCAGTTTTGAAACAAGCAAGTACCAATTATTGAAAACTTTGAGTTGAAATATAAAATGGAGGATAATTATGTAGTAATAAGCTTTCAAGGAATGGAGGATCTACCTCGTAATTCGTGCGTATTAAAGTGTTTCTATGTTACACAAACACAAAAAGTTAGTTTTCATCTATAGATTTCTGTTGTCTAAGAAATAGTCGCTTTAAAACCTAATAACTAATTTTCATGCACTTTCAACATAGAGTCATTTTAATCTGCATGAAATGTAGTATTATGTTTTCGTATTACCTGACTAATATCTCTTCAAACTAATGCTTTCACATGGTCGAAGCCACGTTTACACGCATCGAACTTTTCTCACGAATCAAACATGTAAACATGGAAGATGAATGGTTAAGAATACTACGCTTTGGCTATTTTAAAATCGTCCTATCAGCTTTCAATCGAAAAATGATATGCGTGTAAACGTGGCTTTACAAAAGAAGCATTTACTGTTTGCACTGTTTTTAGTATGACGGACGCACCCTGCATTTAGTTTAGTGTGACGGCCGCACTCTGTATTTAGTTTAGTGTGACGGCCGCACTCTGTATTTAGTTTAGTGTGACGGCCGCACTCTGTATTAAGTATGACGCACCTTTGTTTGCACCATGGCTGGTCTTTTTTGTCTCATTCGTTTGATGGTCTGGTAAACATCCACAAGTGCCTCTGTTTTGACTCGCTCGATCAGATTAGTGAGGGCGATAAACACACCGGTCCGTGCCACTCCAGCGCTGCAAAGAAAATCAGACTTAAACGTAAACGAGTTGTATTATAAGTGCACTTATTGTCTTAATGTCATATAATTGTCTTATATATGTTATGTTTAACCAAGAAATTGTATTTCCAGAAGTAACCAGGTGTACTTAGTATGTCCATTACGCAAGATGGAAATTAAACATGATTGTTAAAACATAAATACGCAAATTCAAGCGTTTTAGTTGATTAGGACGGTACGATAATGAAAGTAAGGAGCGCATTTGAAACTTACAACCATAAAAATGAAATGAGTTTAGTTTAATGCGAATAGTATTTATATACTATAGCATGTTCATATGATTTCATAAGTTCAACCAGACAACAAACGGAGTTGATTCAAAAACTAAGAAAGAAAGGCTCTGTGTGAAATGGGTGTGAACCTGACCATTTCTTTTGTTTGGCACTTTCTATATCGACTAACCCGAGAGAACCAAATGATTTACAAGCATGGTCACATGTACCTACCTACAATGGACGGTAATGCACTTGTGGGCGCACACAGTGTTCCATTTCTGCACCCGACCAATCATCTCTATGATGCCAAACCCTGACTCAGGGAAAGACCCTTCGGGCCACGTGGTATACTGGAAATGTTTGACGTCACGCGAGGAACTTGTCTGAAAACACGAATCAACAGGCTCAGGTACGAATCAATCATGACCCATCTCCTTCGCTATTTAAGCCTCTCCTCCCCCTAACCTATTAACTGCGAGAGGAAATTCCCAACCTCCTAAGTTACAGTGGAATAGAAAGAAAACGACTACGTTTCGTGTAGTGGGTTAAGGTTAGTTGGGAAAAACTATTAACCTTGTTCATAAATACTTAAAATTAGTCACTTTCCCCCTGGTGTCTAAATGACACAAGTTATCATATCATTCATTATCCGATTTTCGTGTTTATCGCGCTGCCCCGGGAGTGTGCCATTGCGCGCTGCCATTGTCCTGGAATCCAGGGTAGGCAATCATAACAGACGGTAATACTTTGTGTTTCCACAGTTTTGGTAGCAAAGTGGAAGTCATGCAAAGACAGGAGCTAGACTTTCGCTAAACATGCGTTGCAGTCTTACATAATACAAAGATAAAAAAGTAAAGTGGCTGAATTAACCCTAATGTTGGTAACGGGCGTAAACGAGGGTGTCTATCGCCTTTTCGTTAGCGCAAGACGTTGGGCGTAACTGTTGAGGCGGGCGCCATTCCTACCACCAACACTCGTACTTTACCGCATCGAAATGCTACTCATTCGCTGAGTCAGCGAGGCCAGGAGGATTTGACCTCAGAAATCTGAAATTGCAAGCGCTCTACCAACTGAGCTATCCCGACTTGCAACGCAAAAAACACAACTAATATGCCCCAAATACCTCCGTGTTAGTGATCTTGAGATCTCTGATGATGTAATCACCGTACGTCGTCTCTTGATTCAACTCGATGATAAAATGTTCAATCTTCATGGAATTCTTTTGCGGCCAGTAAGGTTGAATCCTCAGCTAAGAAACAATTAAAAATCACTCATATTGATGATGCTTACATGGCTAATCGAGACAATTGTTTATCATGCCATATCTGGTTTGATTTATATGATATACATGGTCTTATTTATTTGTAAAAACAACATACATTTGCTGCTTTATTTGGTAGATATTAAAAATATTAGAAACTTGTTTATCGGCGAATGTTTATGGGAGAAGTACCTCAATGTCACATGTTAGTGGTTATGTTTGAAGTAAATATTAATATTACTATTTCTTTATACCTGTCTAACCACTATTTCTATCTTTGCATGTTTCCATAATACATGATTCAACGATAGTATTTCTTCAGATCATTCTACTGCACCTGTAATTGTAAAGAGTCCTTTTCTTTCACCAGCATCACCACCGTGCTGCACATCTGTTCCCAGACCATGCGCCAGAAATCACCGACAGTAGATTCCAGTGGAGCTTGCGTGGCTATGAAAAAGTCCTTACACATGTAGCTGTCGATGTAGTTGGCGTTGATGTAGTCGCTGCCGTCGACTCCTGTGCGCGTCGACAGTTTGACGCGAGTCGCGTCGTACGGGCAGACGTTCTTGTAGCGGTTCTTTGGATGGTTCACGATGCGGTTCGCCTCTCCGAACTGCTCCTTCTCTTCCATATTCACGAGACGTATGAACTCTTCCATGAAGCCGGTTATTCCTGCCGGAAAAAACAAGAAATGCAGTTCTCTCTCATATTATCATTATCTCCTTTATATTATCATTATCTCCCTTATTATTCTGTGTTGAACGGAACTGGTTGCGTAGCCAATGAGTTTGCAGTAAATCGTAAACGTGTAGTTACAGTGGACTCTCTATAACTCGAACACCCACGGGGAATCAGAAATCGTTCGAGTTAAGGAGAGTTTGAGTAATAAAGAGTTTTTATGAGAGTTTATTAGGAAATTTCCACCGTGCCAGCGAAATCGTTTGAGTTAAAGAGCAATTTGAGTTATAGAGGTTCGAGTTACAGGGAGTTCACTATACCAAAAAATTAGGCCACTTGGTCAAATTAAAAACGTAAAACATATCCTTTTTACTGACAAAACTTTCTTTAAATAAGCTATTATCTCTGACGCCACCAACTATGAACATGCAATAAAGATGGATTTCTACCTGAACTTGTCAAGACCGTAGACAACATTTTCACATAATCTCGCAAATCATTCGCATCAATCTCCGTCTCTCCCGACTCCATATGATCAAGCAGAGCAAGATGAATGAACACGTACTGATCCTCCGTTTGAACCAATAAACATCGTTGCTCACTGTGAAGAAGATGTTGAAGATGAACAGAATCTTGATTCAATTTCTTCGAATGCAAAAAGAAATTGTTTGAATCAAGATGACATGGTGATAAATGGAATCAAGATGACATGGTGATAAAACAGAGACAATGGATCAAGATGACATGGTGATAAAACAGAAACAATGGATCAAGATGGCATGGTGATAAAACAGAGACAATGGATCAAGGTGACATGGTGATAAAACAAAGACAATTTCGACAATGGATCAAGATGATTTTTAGAAGCATCCATCAGGAAAACAAATTGAATAAAATAAAATTGAATAAATTTGTAAAAGAAAATATATTTGAAAGAAGCTTTTATAATTAATTTATTATTTTATTTTCAGTTTTATTTCCTAAGAAAATTAATATTTAATAACAATAATATTGAGAATACTACAATTGATCTCGTACCGCAAATGAGAGACGTTTGCAAACACTGATATCTCTCCCCTTTGTTTGAGTTGTTTAATCTGCGTATCTATGGTGATATAGGTGCCCGTGCGACCGACACCTGCCGAACAGTGAACGATCTAAACACAGAGAAGATGGGCTATACAACAAAATATTATTATTTTAAAACCTTAAATTTCGATATTTATCATCTTTTGTAAAACGAAACTATTACAAATAAAAAGAAATAATTTAAACATATAAATAAATAAATAGAAATAATTTAAACATATTACTGCTCTTCTATTTGAGTTGCTTGACTTCCAGTTATTCACTTTCCTAATGAAAGACAACAACGACGATGGATCAGAAGGCACTCCGAAGTCTGGCCACGTCATGTAGTGGAACTGTTTAATGATGCGTTCAATCGCTTGTCCAGTCCGCGTCACGTGGAATGTTCGGACAATGTGATCGGGAAATTCGTAAACCTCTGTCGCGGTTAGGACGATATCTTTGAGCAAAAGACTGCTACTGTCCGGCCAGTACTGGCCACACTTCACGCGACCGCGTTCTTCCAAGCGCGTCAACTGGAAAATAACATGTGCTACTTCAGACCTGCACTTAGTAGGAGTAGAATTCAACTGCAAAGTTACCAAGATGGTCACAAACAAACACCTTACCATAACGATAGTGGCGCACTCAGTCTCCCAAACCATTCTCCAGAAGTCGAAAACGGTCTCTGGTAGAGGACCTTGTGTAGCAATGTATTCTTGTTTGTCATCAAAGCCTGAAACACCCAGACAGCGATTGATCGAGATGCATTCAATTTCCAGCACAGTCAGGGAAAAACAGTTTTAAAAAAAACATTTATAATTGTTATTTATTACAGCAGACATCGTGAAAGAAGTAGAACAAAAAGTGGTTGTCAAAAGATACAAAAATTGTTAATTTTCCCACCCTTATTAATATCATTTACCAAATAGCTTCGTTTTTAATATTACTTGACTAACACAAGTCAATCACCATCCCTTGTTGCCCCTAAGTAAAGTCAGTACAGATTGCAGCTGAGAGAAAATTTGTGGACATATTAAATATATTTCGGTTTGTCTGCAGTCATTGAATTCTCAGTTTATTTACAAATCACTAAGGCTTCCTTGTTTAGAGCATTGCCTGGTTTCCACAACAGAAACCATCTCTCACCTTCTACATAGTTGGCATTGATGTAGTCACTAGTCGAGTCGTTATCAATGATTTCTAGCTTAACGCGAGTGTTGTCGTACGAGGGGATGTTATGGTAACGGTTCTTGACGTTGTTCTCTTGCAACCGAGAGTGACTGAATGAGTAAGACAGGTCTCGATTAATCATTCCATATTCCTGAGCAAAACCATAGTTTCCGTTAGCTTTCAGTCGATTGACATGACCTTTGAAGTCTTTGACTGTAACCGGTGCAAAATGGTCTACAAAAAGATAAAGAAACAAATATATAAGTTTGAAAAAAGAGTATTAAGAAATTACAGAATGGCGGTATTTTACAGAATGGTGATATTTTACAGAATGGTGGTATTTTACAGAATAGTGGTATTTCACAGAATGGTGGTATTTTACAGAATGGTGCTATTTCACAGAATGGTGGTATTTTACAGAATGGTGGTACTTTACAGAATGGTGGTACTTTACAGAATGGTCCTTATAAATATGACAACAAGTAAAACAAACAAACAAAATAGTGAAACTGGTTGATGTACATAGGGTATAGGGTATTGTTTATAAGAACTTACCAACTCCAACCGGCGATAGAAACGATTTCTTTTTTCGTTCGGAGAAATTAAAGCGGCCGGGACTTCGGTCCCGTTTTCGGAACCGGAAGTACCAGACGAAAATCAGCACAATGATAAGTACAACGAGAAACGCAAAGACAATACCGAGAATGGCTCCAATAGCTGCACAAAACAAAACACGTTGAAAACAAACAATGGCCTTAAATCTCAACCTTTCGTTTATTTTAAAAGGTTTATAAAATTTATATTTATATTTCACAAGCTCAATAAGTTGATCTTCAAGTATCTCGAGAGAGTGTTCCCGAAATGCTTTAATTGCATTGTATTGTATTGATCTGAATGAATCTGGCAAAACAAAATCGTAATTCAGTTACAGTAGATTATTTGAATAAATTATCAAAGAGGAACCGGTGGCTTGTGAACCTGAATTGAATTTATTTAAAAATTCATTGGCTAACGCAATTGGCATTAGACCTGTCAGAAACATATGACGGCGAATAATGAAATAATAGTGCCACAAAAGATTTGCGAATGTACATAAAACCACTGCCACCATGAAATATTTAAGCATCGTGTTGACAAAAAACTGACAAATGGCTGAAAATGCTGAAAAGTGGTAAATAAATGAACTTTTGTTGCTTTCCTTTGCGATATATATATATATATATATATATATATATATAATCATTTGTTATCCAGTTTATATAATCATTTATTTTTGTGTTTTATTGTGTTGTAATTATTATTGTAATTACTATATTACAATTCAATAAAAAAAAATAAACAATAAATAAAATAACAAAAAATAATAAATAAATAAATAAATATAGATTCAGTTTTCCAGTTTCGTTGCAAAAATTAAAAAGGATATTTATTTAAAAGTCCGAGAAAATAATAATAATAGCTTGTTGTGAGTCCTATAAACGAATGGAATGGTCAAACATACTAATCAATAAAGAGAGAATAATTATCTATGTTGCAAATTCCACACAACCCTTCCCTCTCACTGAGGTTGGCGTTAGGAACGGCATCCAGCTGTAAAAAACATCTGCTCCAATGAATCATCAAATGATTAAACCTACAAAATTGTGGTGAATATCATCTGTTGAAACCCTGTCTAACCCATGCTAGCATGGAAAATAGACGTAAAAAATGTAAATGATGATGATGACGATGATGATGATGATGATGATGATGATACTTACCAAGTCCAGTCGCAGGAATGAATAATGGCGGATAGTAACCAGTACTTTGGTACTCCCCTGATGCCACGACCGCGCGCACGAAGAGGGTGTAATACTGCTCTTCAATAAGTTTCGGGTTGCTCACACCTGAATAAATGTTGTCAAAATCACACCAAGGAACACAGAACTAAATTAAATTGAATCTATTTAAATATATAGCTTTTTAAATCCTGAATTTATTTTGCATTTATGTATTTTATCGGCAAATGAAAAAGCTGTTTCAAATAACAAAGGAGGGTGGAGCTGGACAGTTCTGAACGGTGCATGCTTGTATACAGGTACAAGAGATGAAAAGAAACAATGAGGTGTACAGATTAAGAGAAAGAATAGAAAATATGACGCAAAAAGAAAAAGTAATGAAAGAAGAAAAGAAGAACAATTTTAGAAAGCATTATATTAAAAAATGAAAACTTTTCCAAAACCCATTCGCCATATTTCTCTCGTATTTCACAATAACTAATTAATACATAAAAAGATGTAGTTGAAAGACAGTTTCATTTTCATTTTCACAATTATAAAATAAACTATAAATACGGAAACTCAATACAAAAACACAACAACAACAAAGACCTTTATTACAAAAGGAAATTTGGTTTCAGATATTTTGTGGGAGTTACTCAATAGCCCAAGGCTGAACAAGGTAGCTAGTAATAAAACAAATTAAATAATATATGAAGAAAAAACTCCATATATTTATATATAACTATATACAGTTAACCACTATCGGGGACATGTGTGGCATCCCCTGTTGTAGCTGGGGCTCTCACTTTGTTGTTGAGGTAAAGATTTCTTCTCTTAAAATAGCTACATAAACAAAAAAAGTCTGAAAAAATTAAAGATGATAATAAAATTTCATTTTCTTCTACTGTCAATTACCTCCAGTTGACCTTCGTTTTCGTGAGCTGGTAGCACCACCACTGCCAATTGTGAACGAGGTGTCCATGTTTGTGAGGTTGGCAGCCAAATACATATCGTCAATATTCAACAAGAGTTCGTTAATGGTGTAATCTTGTGGAGGTTTCGACGGAAGTTTAGTTATGGCCTGTAACTGCACCACGACCACCAAGTAATAACTATAGATAATAATAATAAATATCAATAACAAATAATAATATGAATAATCAAAACTGTTTAGTTGAGAGATGAATAAAATAAATAAATTGAAATATCATTATAAAAAATGTAGACACTTTTTCTATTTTTTATTTATTTACGAATATTTATACATGATAAAAATACTTCAGTTCTATTTACATATCAATATATATATATACAAATCTGTTATCAGTGTATGTCCTGTTATAAATAGAATAAAACGAAAAGAATAAAACTTCGGAGAGAGAATAAAGGTTTAAAGGATTAAATGTACAATCTTCAGAAAATATACAAATCTCGTAAATAAAAATGCTGCATAATTGTTAACAAAAGTAACATAAAATAAAAACTATATAATAAATAAAAATACTAGTTGAACGAGGTGCAAGATAGAAGATAATAGTAACCATAGTAACATGGCTGTACCTGATTGGTCCGTTTATTTCTTCAAACTTTACTGGAGCGAGAGTGAATGAACCATCGTTAATATCGTCTTCAGTTACCTGAGGGAGCTGACCGGTAAATGGCGGGGGAGCTGGAAGGAAGCAAAGAAAGGTCATTACAAAAAAACACAACACAATCAACGAAAGAAATATAACCGAAAGAATAGAATAGAAAATAGAAAAAACCTCCAGGAAGCGTTTGTAGAGTAAATTCTGATTTGCTTGAGAACTTATTGTTTTGAGTCGTAACCACAACATTGTAGAGAGTGTATGGTTTTAACTCTGATATCTTGCAGGTGCTGTTGATGATTGATACGCATGCTTCGAAACCACTGTTTGAGCTTATTGATTCTCTGAATGAGACCTTGAAAATATGATACAAAGGTGAATTACATTCATAAAACATCATTTATGGGGGACGAGCGGGGCGGGGGGAAAGGGGGACAACAACTTGCTGTTTTGAAAATGTGAAAATTTCTGACTGATTTCATACTAGATAAATTGTTTGAAAATAAATATTTCATAATGGCTGCTACAAGAATGTCGTTCTCTACTAGGTTTAAAGCAGAAATTTTGAAGTATATCACAGAGAAAGGCTGTTCAAACAGCGCTACAAAACTAACAATTATTATTTTTTTCTTTTCAGAAAACACCCTTTATCTTTATCAGATCTAGTACAAATACAAAAAGTGAAAGCCATAATGGCTCTTGTTATAAGGAAGTACATACCGAGTAACTTTTAAATATCCCGTTCATTAGTTTTGGCGGATCCCACTTCAAAACCATTGAGTGTACAGCTAATTCTGTCAACTTGGCAATATTCTCAACTGGATATGGTTCTACAAGGAAATTGCGAGACTAGTAATTTGTTCATAATCAATTTTTTCGTACAGCTCAGATCCAGTGCTAACAACTTTGTTCATTACAGTCCAGAGTTTCCTTGTTTCCTTCCATTTCACTTGAAATTAATAATTACAAAAATTTACTAGAAGTTGAGATCGTTGTGTAGATTTTTATCAGCATGAAAATATTCTGGGAAGGGACAAAAATGTGAAATTATATAATAGAATCTATAGCCCATTGGTGTTGCTTAACAGTTGATTCCAATGGCAAGAACCGAAAAATATCCAGTGCAATGGTAAGGCGTTCGGCCCTTAACCGAAAGATTCTGGGTTCGATAACCATGCCATCACAAAGTTGTTTAGTGAGCGGTTGTAAATAAGTAACGCTGTATTTCATGCAATGTCTGGAAACGGCAAACAGCCAAATCCTACTGAATATATTTCTACTATTAGAATCTTAACTCTGGGTTGAGGTCTTCATGATAATGCTTAATTAGTTAAGAACAAACCAACATAACACATAACATAACACATCTCCATTTCTACATGAACACTCAGCCTTAAAAATTAGTATATTATAGTATACACTAAAATAGTTCTATGCAAAAGCGATCTATAGGCCGCTGATAGTTACATTCTATGCAGATCGTAATTCAAGCATCGTCACCATCATTCTCATCATCTCAATGTAACCAATGAAGAGAGACAGCTGCGCAAAACCAAATGGGTGTAATATTAACATGTCATTCGGGTTAAGGGTCGGGATAGCTCAGTTGGTAGAGCTCTTGCAATTTCGGATTTCTGAGGTTGCGAGTTCAAATCCTCCCGCCCTCGCTGACTCAGCGAATGAGTAGCATTTTGATGCGGTAAAGTATGGGTGTTGGTGGTAGAAGTGGTACCCGCCTCAACAGTTACACTCAACGTCTTGTGCCAATGAAAAGGGGATAGACACCCTCGTTTACGCCCATTACCAACATTAGGGTTAATTTGGCCACTTTTATTCGGATTAAAAATAGACTAACACAAGATTTCAAAAGAATGGTGGCAAAGTAAAGTTCAGAATGTTATCCATAATTAAGCATTTTACTACGTACTGGCTTCCATTGTTGTATTGGTTGCTCTTTCATAAGGTCCATATCCAGCTCCGTTCCGAGCGCTCACCGAAATAATATATTTCGCATAATTTGCTAAAATATATACATATAACTGTCATATACATAAAAAGCCTGTGCAAAATGTATTGGAAATATGAGAATAACTACGCCTTTGTTTATAACATAACTAAATATATTTGACTTAAAGTTAAATATTTATATGTATTATACAATTCAAAACTTTGGAACACACCCCAAGACCAAAATTTTATTCCCCAGACACTTCCTATTTGTGTTAGAGGGTGTGTTAAACCCAGACATTTTCTATGGCAAATAAATGAACATACCGAGCGAAGTAAGATTTTTGCTGTATAGCAAACCGACATCTCCACACATGTTTTTCAGGTAGTCTTCTCTCGCTGATAATGAAGTTTGTTGATGACATAGGTAATAGCCCTTGATTTCGCCATTGGTTGGGTTTGGTTCGGACCATTGCACACGAAGTGTTTCCGCCTCGTCATTGTAAACAAATAAGTTGAGAGGTTTCGATGGCACTAAGAGAAAGAACAGGGAAATAAATCGGTATGCGATCATCGTGATTATATGAGATGAACATCTGCATACAGAAACCTGATAGTTTTATTATTATTTCGAATTTTTATACAGGATATTTACGCTTCAGTATATAAAATACTGTTATCCTTGTTTGTCCTGTTTGCGCCTACGAAAATCACTCAACCAGACAACTAAACCTATTTAAGCTAGATTGCATGACGCAATGAGTTTCACTCAAGAATTCAACTGTAACTAGAAAATAAAAACCTAGAAGTAAAAATTTTCCGGAGATGGGATTTGAACCGGCGCGGTTCGGTTTGTGAGTCGAAGAACTTATCCACTGAGCAACAGCAGAATTTATCACTATTATCACTGTTGAATGATGACCATGCTTGACCTGCTAGTACATCCCATGATTTCATTGAATTCACCTCAACAAGTGTTAGTGAAGGAGCATATTCTTTTTTATTAAAGTTGAATGAGATACAATGTTAGTGATGAATTTCCACTAACTAGCGTACCGTATTGGCAGGGTTAAGGACCGATCAAGAGCAGAAATATTATGTATGATCTATCCAAGTAGCAATGAAAGCAGTTCCTTTAAGAATCGACAAAACAATGGAAGGAAGTGATGTAAAGGACCATATTGAAGTAAACATTTTGAAAATCTAAAGGAATCAATATAACATCCCTGGTTTGCAGAAGAAAGAAGATGAAATCTTGTTTTAATTTGTTTTGTTTTTTGTTCAAGAACAGGAGACAAAGAAGATAGAAAGTCGTAGCGTGACTAAAACTACTTGAAAAAATACTAAACCCCATTGCGGTTATGATCGTAGCTCTATTAGTAGACACATTACAACTGCAACACTTTCCGAATGTCCCTAGACCTAAGAATGCATTTCAAACAGCCATCTACAACTTGAAGATGTTAAAGAATCCTTCGAATTACAAAGAGTATATTATTTATTACGTGCAAACTCATTAATTCTATGACAAAGAAGAACAGTGTCAGTCGACTTCATGCATCTATAGACGAATATATGTATATATATATCTACACATTACGCTGTATACTGTTTATTATAGCTGTGTAACCAAGTCGTAAGAAACTTTTTTTAAAAGCCACTTACTTGATATTGTGAGAAAGTAAAAGTTGTCAGTTGAAAAACATTATAAAAAACAGGACAACCTTTTGCTAAAAAAACATTGGACGACCTTTTGCTAAAAAAACATTGGACGACCTTTTGCTAAAAAAACATTGGACAACCTTTTGCATTTTAAAGTAGGTGAGACTGTAGCGTGTGAGAATTGAACTCCGTCACGAGTGATGCAGACCCGTGGTTGCTAAACGTTTAAGGGTGTTCATTTTCTCGTTCAATTTCACGCGTATGTATGTTTCTATTAATACTTCTATTAATTAAAGTGCGACTTTTAACTGAAACTAAATATTTTAAATAAATAAGTATAGCGTAAACTAAAATACATTGAAATTAATTGTGAAATATATCCTTTCATACATTTCATCAACACTTTATCTTCGGTGGCAGTTGGGTTAAAACCATAAATAAAATAAATAAATAATAAATGTCATTGGCTTTCCCCACCAGGCAGGATGCTCCAGGTATCCTTTCTTTCTTAATGGCAAAGAAAAGAAGGTGAAACTTCCAATACACAGGACTCTGTTGAGTCATAGGCACTGCCTCTCCTGTGTATTTCCTTCTAAAAAAAAATTAAAATTTTTTACCTGTCTCTGTCGTTGTTACTGAGATTGTAGCACTCCATAAACCTTTGTCCACTTCATTTTTTGCCCTGAGCTTTAGTTGGTATAATGTCCCAGGATTCAACTTAGCCAGTTTGTAACTTTCTGTTGGTGGGAAAGAGATGGTGACAGACTCTAATGAGCTTCCAGTGTACTCTAGAAAATATTCTGTTATTGAACCGCCATTATCGTCTGGTGCTTTCCACACTAAATCAATTGAACTCTCGGTGCTGGACACAACACTGAAGTTTTTTGGTGCAGTTGGTACATCTGCAAAGAAACATGTCGGAGAAAATAATGAACGGAGAGATTTCAAATTTCAGACTATTGAAAAAGAAATAACAACCATAAAGGAAATCTTCAAAATGAATTTCCCCCGTTTCATCAGGATTATAGTTGAAGTTCACTAACAAATACTAACCAATTGGTACAATGGTCAATATCTTCTCCACTTTCTTGAACTGATTCTCAGAGCGGCATATGTAAGAATTCTTATGATGCTTTGAGACAGATTGAAATAACATTCGCACAGATTTGCCATCTTCCGTCAATTTAACACCGGTAGTATTTGTTGGTAGCACCCAGGAGAGGTTAGCTTCAGGTAAACCCAGGTCGTTGGAAGTACACACAACCGTGAAAGACGAACGAACTTTAATCCGGGGATTCGCATCAGGGGGTTCAAACGTCAAAGTTCCAGGGCCATCTGCAAAAAACACATAATAAAACATGATGTTGATCTGCCTGATGATATTGATCTAAAAGCTATCTATGTCTATCCCCTCAAAAAAGGTATCTATATGATTTTCAACACAACATGCAATAAGTAAGAAAGAAAGTGGGCTACATTTTGCAAATTTGAAACTTCGCAACATAATTTAATTGCACAGGTGCTATTGAAAGTGTACAAGTGCTATTTTAAGTGTACAAGTGCAATTAAAATTGTACAAGTGCTATTGAAATTGTACAAGTGCTATTGAAAGTGTACAAACGTTATTGAAAGTGTACAACTGCTATTGAAAGTGTACAAGTGCTATTTTAAGTGTACAAGTGCTATTTAAATTGTACAAGTGCTATTGAAAGTGTACAAACGTTACTGAAAGTGTGCAACTGCTATTGAAAGTATACAAGTGCTATTGAAAGTGTACAAGCGCTATTGAAAGTGTACAACTGCTATTGAAAGTGTACAAGTGCTATTTTAAGTGTACAAGTGCTATTAAAATTGTACAAGTGCTATTGAAAGTGTACAAATGTTATTGAAAGTGTAAAAATGCTATTGAAATTGTACAACTGCTATTGAAAGTGTACAAGTGCTATTGAAAGTGTACAAACGTTACTGAAAGTGTGCAACTGCTATTGAAAGTGTACAAGTGCTATTGAAAGTGTACAAACGTTATTGAAAGTGTACAACTGCTATTGAAAGTGTACAAGTGCTATTTTAAGTGTACAAGTGCTATTAAAATTGTACAAGTGCTATTGAAAGTGTACAAGTGCTATTGAAAGTGTACAAACGTTACTGAAAGTGTGCAACTGCTATTGAAAGTATACAAGTGCTATTGAAAGTGTACAAGCGCTATTGAAAGTGTACAACTGCTATTGAAAGTGTACAAATGCTATTTTAAGTGTACAAGTGCTATTAAAATTGTACAAGTGCTATTGAAAGTGTACAAATGTTATTGAAAGTGTAAAAATGCTATTGAAATTGTACAACTGCTATTGAAAGTGTACAAGTGCTATTGAAAGTATACAAACGTTATTGAAAGTGTGCAAACGTTATTGAAAGTGTACAACTGCTATTGAAAGTGTACAAGTGCTATTGAAAGTGTACAAACGTTATTGAAAGTGTACAACTGCTATTGAAAGTGTACAAGTGCTATTGAAAGTGTACAAACGCTATTGAAAGTGTACAAACGTTATTGAAAGTGTACAACTGCTATTGAAAGTGTACAAGTGCTATTGAAAGTGTACAACTGCTATTGAAAGTGTACAAGCGCTATTGAAAGTGTACAACTGCTATTGAAAGTGTACAGCTGCTATTGAAAGTGTACAACTGCTGTTGAAAGTGTGTTATTTGTTATGGCACTTACACTGCACGTTGATGGTAAGTCCATCAGATTTTGCTGTCATTCCATCTACACTCACTTCACACTTGTAGGTTCCTGTATCTCCTCGTTTGATACTTTCATAAACATGGAACTGCTTCGAAGAAAAATGTTCACCACCCTTATACCATTTGTAGTCAATTTCCCTTGAAACAGTGTTTGAGTTGGACATTCTACACTGTAGTGTAAGTTTAGACAATTCCTGGGGGTTCCGTTCACCCTCATTGATTACAATAATTGGTTTGTCAACATCTAAAAAGATGTGCTTAGAGATAATAAAGTATCAATTAATAAAAACATTTTTAAAAAAGAAAAAAGAAGAAGAAAATAGACTAAGATCAACAAAAGAAGCAAAAAAACAATACAATGTAATAATAATCATATAACCAAATATGGTCGCAACCAAATATGGTTGTAAATTTCCTTGCTATCGCGTTCATGGCACCCCACTATTATGTGATTCTAATTAAATTCGCAAGTTTAAAAGTTCACTCGAATCTGTTCGAAAGTAAATTCATGAGGGATGATTTAAACAGCAGACCCGAATAATAATAAAATAATAATTGAATAATAATTAACCAATCAAGAGAAAGACAGAGGAAAAATCAACCAATCAAGGGAAAGACAGAGGAAAAGTCAACCAATCAAGGGAAAGACAGAGGAAAAGTCAACCAATCAAGGAAAGGAAAGGCAAGGCAATAATCCAACCAGTCAAGGGATAGATGATAATTCAACCATATTAAATATTTGAATATTTTAAATATATATATTTAGAATATATTTTATTGAAATAAAAACTAAATAAAGAGATAATTATTCGCAGGATGAGACAAAAATGTTTATTTAAAATAAGCGACATCAGTAATGGCTCTGTTTAAAGCCAACGTTTTGAGCTTTACAATCCAACCATTAAATCTATAATCACATAACATGGTTATATACACCCGTGGTTCACCTCGAAAACGCCTATAAAATCAATTTACCAGCCAACAAACCAATTTGAAGTCGGCCAATACAAAAATTGAATTTTGCCCAAGAACTCATTTTTAACTGAGAATAAAAATTCTGGTATGGTGTATCTGCTCAGAACATAAATTATAATATTTAACCCAATATTTACTTACATAAGACGTTGATGTTTAACGAGTTTGATGTTTTAGAATCTAGTGCATTCGTTGCTATGCACTGATAGGTACCACTGTCTGTTCGGAGAATTCTGTCAAAGTCAAGTGTAGCAGATTCCTTTATAAGGTTGGAATTTTTTAGAATTTTCATCACAGCAGATGGGTTTGAGTTCGTTTCACATGATAGTTTGACAGGTGATCTTTCTTTAGGGTGAACCGTATTTGCAGTTAGCGATGGTTGGTCCAACCCTAAAAACGAGGTACAATAAAACCCAAATGGTCATAACCTTGTACCAATACAGTTGGTTCAGCAAGTATATGTGATTGCTTATGATTGATCATTTATATTTTAACCAATTCATGTGAAATTTCCAAGATCAATTTAAACACTGAGAGCGCCAGCATTTTATTTCGTGGAATTACTTCGTATAAACATGCTTTAATAATGTGAGCGTAGTCATGATTTATTAACAATGTGAGCGTAGTCATGCTTTTAATGATACGATTGTGAGCGTAGTATTGATTTAATAATAACAATGTGAGCGTAGTCATGATTTAATAATAACACTGTGAGCGTAGTCATGATTTAATAATAACAATGTGAGCGTAGTCATGATTTAATAATAACAATGTAAGCGTAGTAATGCTTTCAATATGAGCGTAGTCATGATTTAATAATAACAATGTGAGCGTAGTCATGCTTTTAATGTGAGCATAATCATGCTTTTAATAATAATAATGTGAGCGCAGTCATGCTTTTATGATAAAAGAAAACTTTGTAAGAGAGATAAAAATCAACAAACATTGAACAGTGAGCCGCCCCTGTGCAGTGAGAATATAGCCGTTATTTGTCTTGACTTCGCATTCATACACTCCATTATCAGCGCGTGTTGCAGGCCGAAAATCAAGACTTCGTCCTGTTTGAGTTTGCATAACAGTCCCCTTAACCTTCCATTTGTAAAACAATTGAGTTTTTTTGTGAGGCTCCACAAGACATGTCAACCCTTTATTGAAATGTTCATCCACGACTACATCTGGAACGCTAACATTCATCCCAACTAAATGTAAAGAAACACTGAAAAATGTCAGAATTTTGTATAAAAACTTTGTAAACTTTTGAAGAGCGCTCAATTTTTGTTTCCATTGAGAAAAACAACTGTAAAGTTAAAATAAAATTGTGCCAATGGTTTCACAATATTGTGTAAGAAAACCATGTTTTAAAAGCATATATATTGAAATTTTGATATTTATGATACAATATGATATTTATTTAGTTTCAATCAATCAATCATGTTGTAGCATAAAAAAACAAACAATTGTAAAACTTGTTCAAAAATTTACATGCCTTGATTGGGGATCTGTAGAAAGTATAACTACTTTATCACCAAATCCCTGTAAAGGTAAGGTAAAAAAATACCTGTCAACTTGACTGGATCAGAGGTTTCAGTAAGTGATGAAATTTGAGTTTTGCAGCGGTACATTCCACTCTTTGGACGATTCAACATGAATTTGTTCGAGGTACCAGAAGCCACAACACTCATATCGTCATCATAAATAGTGTAATCTATGTCCCACGGCAATGACGTGTTTGCGTGACATGTTACAGTTACTGTAGCTAAGGGATACACTGTGTCATCTTCAAAGGAAAGGGTCGGCTTCCCGAGACTAACTGCGAGAATTGAATTTAAGAAATAGAATTTAAGAAGTACAGTGTGCCGCTGTTGTTTTCCAACATGACAAAAAAGGTTGGACATACATACTATCATATTTAAAAGTATTGGTGTATTTATTTTATTACTATCTATTGCCATTGTGTCAACAATTCCTCCAAATCAGAACAATTTATGTTTCAATTGTCCAAATTTTCATTACTTGCATGAAAATTTAATAAAAAAATACGGCTACTTTCAACATAGGTTTGCTGGAAAACATTGAGAAATGTTTGTTACAACTTAAAAACATTGAAAGATTATTTACGAAATGTGATGTAATGTATGCATTGAGGGAATGCGATAAAACACACACACGCAGTTCCATTTCCGATAAATTTGTAAAAACACAAAATCAAAATGTTACTCATCGCCCTGGATACCTGTTACTATCGATACAGATCATTACAAAACCATTCAAAAGCTCCTCAAACATACCTGACAACTCCAATTCTTGTGCACTTGAATTGCTCTTTAAAGCGTCACTAATGTTCACAGAGCATCGGTACATACCAGACTGTGATCTATCGGCAACAGTGAAGTTGTAGGTTGAGGAGTTTGATGTGTGACGTACAATCGATTCATCACGAAAGAAGGTATACTGCAGCGGTAAATTTGAATCTGCCTCACATGCCATCTGAACTTGTGTGTTTACTTCTACTTTTGATGACGGCTGGATACGTAGCACAACGTCAGACAAATCTAACATGCAAAACATGTTAAAGGAAACATTGGGTAAATTATTAGTGTAGACTAACAGGCATATGAGAATACTGGATGTTTTGGGAAATCTCATGAAGAAGCTGGCTGACAGTGAAAAGGTTATTGATAGTACAAAAAAGACTTGACAAAATAAAACCCATAAAGCCTTTTTTGTGCGTAAGAATGGGTGTCTATTTGAAAAATGCATATATAAAAACTGCAAATTTGGGAATTCATAGATTAATAGTGAACAGTTTGTGAAAAGTTTAGTTTGTTTATTTTAGTAATATCATGCTTCTGATGTTTTTAACTTAAGTTATTACATTGAAATGATTATCTTCCCAAGAAAAACTACTTAATTAAAAATACTATTTACAATGAAATGTCTGCAAAAACATAAACAAGATTTGCGAAAGGCATGAAAATCCTTATTTAGTATTATTATTATTTAGGTGATTTTACCCCATCAGATTTTTCTTCAGAAATCATAAAACAATACAAAACAGGACCATGAATTGATAGTGGTAGAATAAACTAACACTCAGTCTAACACCCCAGTCTAATTATGCGTAAAACATAATAATAATAATTAGCCTGGTTAAGAGTGAATTGTTAAAGTAACATAACAAATCATTTTAACGAACATTTGCACGGAAACCAAAAGGTTAAAGAGATGGGATGTGAGGGATTCAAATTAAGGAAATTGATTGATTGCACCACATACTACCACATACCTTTCTCATAGGTAGACAGAAAAAAACACCTTAAAATCACAAAATTAACATTAAAAGAGCTAAAAGAGCGCAAATCTCAAACCTTTACGCTGATATGAAAATAGTTTTCTAATAGCTATAAAAACACCAGCCATGATGCTTTCATTGTACTGGTTTCATGGTTTAAGGAAAATCAGGTGCATTATGAAGTTTTATCTCCTCCTTAAACATCAGTATGGGGATGATGTCATCATCATCAAGTAGATGAAGCCAGTTTAAACACTTACAATATACAACAACTGTGAAAATCTCAGATAGTGATGTGTTTCTTCCTTCAGTGACGCCACATTGATAGTTGCCAGTGTCTGAAAGTTCGATACGTTGGAGCAATAATGATGATTGTCCTTCGCCCTGGATAAAAGTCTCGTTCAAAATCCATTTATAATTCTCTCCTGGAAGTAGTGTTGCGTTGCACTTCAGGCGATATTCTGACCAAAGTTCTGCATGTGTACTTGGAGCTACAATTCTTGGGTTTGCAATAACACCTAAAAGAACATACCACTCACAGAACATGGGGCACAGCGCAGGATATTATATATTACATTATTAACTTTGTTTTTAACTCTATTTTACCTCTCAATGTTGATTTATTTTTAACATATATAATTGTTTGTTTTTTCAGCAACAAGAATAAAATGTTGACTGGTATTCAGGACTTATTATATATATATATATATATATATATATATATATATATATATATATATATATATATATATATATATATATACAATATTATATTAGCATTTATTTGTTATTGTTCATCGCCTCCCACCCCTCCTCCCCCCCTTCCCCTCATTTTGAAAAATGGAAGCACAAGAAAGTTTTCTACTAGTACAAATGTCACTATGACCGCATGGTGAGTGATCACCCTTAAAGCCAGGCGCCTGGTAGGTGTGATCTGTTCTATGTAGTTCTTTTACCAAGTTCAGGAGTCTGTAGATTCGCCGGAATTGTGGCCTTGAGGGCCACATGAGGCATATTATATCAAAGGTCGGGGCAGAAAATTAAGCAACATACACACGCTATATAAGAAAAAATCACGAATGGTCTGCAATTCAGAAAATACTATTTCTGGGATCTAAAATTTAATAATGTTCAGGAACCCTCAAAAATTATTATTCAGCAGGTGACAAGTCTCCGCCACCGCCACAAATTGTACATTGTTTGCAATGTGATTGCAGTGAAAATGTGTCAGTACAGTGCAAATTTCTGGTTTACAAATCTTGTTGAAAGTAACTATGCACCAACCGAAGTAGTTTATATCTAACAGAGTTTACCACGTATGCTTGGTTCCCCCGACTTCATTGTTGTCACTGATCATTGACTACTGTTAAATATCTTAAATGACAGTGAGGCAGCATTAATATGATCCATTCTAAAACTAACAGAATAATCTTTATCCTATCATGGTTAATTAATTCTGCAAATCATGGCATTATAAGAGTGAAATTACGTGCAAACCAAATTAGTATTGTTACATCTTCACTTGACTGCACTGTCATGTTTGTTGTTGTTTTGTTTGGAGTGCCAGTGGCCGAGTTTGTGCGTTGCATGATGCTGTTAAGTCATTGTGTCACAATGATGCGGACTGTGGAGAACGAAGGGATGTGTTCCAGAGAAGAAACAAGTATTTTGGTGTACAAAGTTTTTTTCAGAAGACACGATTGTAGAGAATATCATCTGTCAAAACCCTGTCTAACACATGCTAGTATGGAAAATGATGATGATGATGATGACACATATTTAATTCACCAAGTATACTGACACACAATGAGAACTTCAAGAGGCATGTCCAACATGAGCCATGTTTACTAACTTCCCATCCCAACACTGTCGACCAATACAATTGACCCCACCTCATCATTTGAAATGGTGAGCATTGACTATTTCCTCATAAACTTACCCATTTAGCTAATGAATTCAGTGGTTCGATCTAAATTATACCATTTTAAACAGACTGCAAGATCCAGCTGTCACCGTGCTATAAACAACATTTTGGCCATGTTATGGCCAGTCGACTAAAGGCACCCCATTTTATATCATGTAGCCCATCTCGCATGGAAAAAGAGATGGCACTTACTATAAACTTTGAGGACAAAGCAACACGAAACCAAAAATACAAAAATGAAAATTTATCACCAGTGTCATGTCCTAACATGTCAAAGTATCAAAGTAGGGGCTCTTGTAAAAAAAACCATGTTCACCTGTTGATAAGATTGAAAAGCAAATTACACAGTATTCAGATGATCAGATTAGTCTGGTTTCCATAGATGGGCCAGTTTCATAGCCAGTGTATCAAATGTTCCGCTATTCTATGTGGAAAAAGAATTTCTATATTTAACATGTCAGAATTAAGTGATCTGCAAAAAAGTCGACTTCGCGGATGATAGTGGAGCATGGGAATCAAAGGGTGCATCCACAAACCAACCAATCTGACAATCATTTCAACCGCAAATAACTTGATTATTAATGACTCTATTGCCATGGTACTTATAGACATTTATTTTCATTATATACTGACTTGAAAATTTCTTTCAATAATATTGATAGTTGTTTTGTGTCACTAAGCCACTCAATGCTTCTGGCACAATTTAAGCAAACATTATATTAATTATGTTCTAGTAAAAATCAAGGCCATGGATATTGTTCCGACAGCGGATCTTGGATTTCTGCGGATATAGACCCAACATTTCATTTTAAATCTGTTATTTACTTTCTTACTAAGAAATCTAACCTAACTTAACCCCAAACCTATCCTTAAACTTATCCCTAACCCAATCCCTAACCCTGTTCCTAACCCTAATCCTTACTTATAGAAATATAATAGAAGTAACTCTAAGCAAAAAATCAAACTATTGCTAAGGCTTTTGTGCTGTAAACACAACAAGTCGTATTTCTTTAACTGATGACAGAACAAGACAGGCTATTTATTTAACCAGTCTTTATCCTGGTGGATTAATTATGCTGGTCGATTATCTAGGAATTTTACACCAAAATCTAATCCAGTGTTCCTTTTTTTTGGCAACCTAACTGTTTTCTACTTCTGTCATTGTAATTAGAGAGGTTATTCAATCGAAAAAACTCTGTCGTGTTTGGTCAACAGATTAAAAGATATTTTATGCTTACGTTTTAAAAAACCAAAGAAAAAATCCAAAATGAGAAATGTTACCTACCTGATATCAAAAATAATAAACTCCATATAACTTTATAAACAGGATTTGTCATGTCTATCGATTCCCATGCACGGTTTTACAGTTTAAAATATTTTGCAGACAGCAAAAACCGTCAACATATCGAAAGTCATAAAAACATTTTTGTTTAAAAATTGCTTTTCTAATCTGACGCTAAAAGTGTATATATATATCATAAAGCGGATTAAGTCGGGATCTATACCAGGCGTCAACAGTCGAAATTTATTTTTTGTTTCACGCATCACTTCACTTTAGGATAATTTCTGTTTTTAATTACCAAATGGACGCGTATGTTAACGAAACTAAATCAATGCTTATCGTTTGTTACTGCGAAAAATAATAAGATATCACGAGGTATGATAAATCCAAAGGTTTTTTGCGTTAAAAATGTAGAAACGACCACTTTATTTTCATCGAAATATTATAAATGATGTTTACTTGTGTAAACAAGGCATATTCTTGTGTAAACAAGGCATATTCTGTGGGAAACAGCAAAAAGACGTTTTATACAAACATTGCCCTTAAGTAAAGACATTTTCATGAAAGATGTGTTTAGTAAAGTATTTATAGGAATCAAATGTTTTATGGAAAAAAGAAAGTCATAACAGCAAGAAACTGTTTGAAAGAGACATCATTACACTTTTTGTTGACATGGCGACCGATCTGACAGTGCAATTAAACGTCAATTTCAAATGCGAAAGATAGACCTTTGACCCATAGTCAATAGAGATAAATTCACCTAAATACTGCACGCCTTACTTCGCCCTGAGTCGTTAATTTCACGAGTGAAAAATGTTTACTTTTTACTTTTGAAAAGGTTCGTTTATTTAGATCAGGGGTGTCCAACCCGTGGCCCGCACAAATTAGCAGTAAACACTGAAGTGGCCCGCGCAATCATTCGTAAGCCGCGTGTGGCCTTTTGGGTAAAGAGGTTGAACACCCCTGATTTAGATCGTGTGCAATCCAATGTTTATAATTTTTATAAGAAACCGATTTATAAGAAACTCTAGTCACGTGAGCTCGCAAACCTAAGAAACTACTACAGTAAGCTCACTCTATTCTAAGAAACTGAGAAATTTTGTGAGCTAAATTTTCCCCCTCATTGTTAAGAATATTGTGAAACATTTGTCTCTTTAAAGCAAAAGAAAAGAAAAAGCGCTATAAAACAAAAAGATAAGCAAAAATCATAAAAGGTTTGTTCTCTGTGATATTCCTCAGTAAGGCAAAAATTCTGATACAATAAGAAACTCTTAAGAAACTTTTCTAGTAAATTTAGGGTAAATCTGTAAGAAACTGCCTAGAGACCCAAAAGCTTAGTTACGTATTTATAAAAATTGGTTTTGCATAATTAAGTACGTCATAACGTTTCCTCCGTTAATTTCATCTTTTGATGCCGGGTATAGATGCACAATTGTGCCATAATTTTCTGCATGTTTGAATTAATCCGTTGTGATCGCTTCTTTTAAGCCATGAACGAATTCAATGAGTCATCATTTTGGCAAATGCTAATATATGTATATAATACAATGTTAATATATTGATGTGATTTAGAAACTATTGTGCACATGTTTCTCGTTTCACATGTTTCTCGTGATTTAGGCTTCGCCCCTGGACCCCACAAGGGGTCCTTACAGCGCCCCCTTAAACTCCCAGCTATGATAGGTCGCAACAAGTTGCTCGACAATAGCCTTCGGCTTTTTTGGCCCCCTCACTTTCAAACCGTAGCGTGGGCCCTGGTATTGATAAACTTTTATTTTAATAATCCAGCATCATTAGAACTCCATTTTACAAATCTAAGTGGCAGTATTGTTGAGGGAAAATCGTCTGGATAAATGGAAAATGGAAAATCGTTAGGAAAATATAATGTCTAAAAAATATGACGTCCGTCATTTCGAATGATGCTTATTTCGAACATTTGACCTTTTGTGGAAAAACGAATAAAAACAACAAATTAATTTATAATATTAATCTAATGTTGATATTTTTAATAAATTTAACAATAAACAAAAACTAGCTCACACTGTAAAATGTTTTTTTAATATTTTGATATACTTTTTTTCTCTTGAGAACTGAGTGTCCAACTATTTGATCTTCTTTTCTACAACCTCTACAAATCTTTTTTCTGGCATCCAGTCTTTCGTATAAGCATAATAACCTTTGATATATCCTTTGATATGGGATTCCACAGTCTTCAAACATTTTTCCTTTCTTGTTTTCTACCTACTTTTTGTGATTTTTATAAAGCTTTGGTTATTTCGAACATTCACTATTTCGAACACAATCTCTGGTCGCTTGAGAGTTCGAAGTAACGGACATCTACCGAAAATACAAAGCACTCGCGGATCGTATGCATATAACCTTTTTCATCATTATGCAGTAAATAGATTTAAAATAAAAACTAGAATTCTTTTTGAAAGCCGATTAAAGATGTAGAATCTAAAATTTGCCAAAAAAAACAGGGATTACATACAATGAATGTGCCTCGTTTTAAAGCGTAGATAAATTTTGTTTGATATCTTACCGTGAGGGTAAAAACGAGAAAGTTCCGAAATATAGTTGGAAAACAGGGTAAAGATCTGCAAATGGTGGTTTGTTCAGATAGAAGAATCAATATATTTCGTTTGTCTTCATTGAACTTCCCTTTGATATTTTCGATCGTACGGTCAATGACACTTTGCTTAATGGCGATTGGAAAAACAACTTGAATTTCACTGTTGTGAAAACCTTTGTAATTTTATAACTTCATTCTAAAAGATGAAGGACGCGGGTTAACTTTTTATAACTTCGTTCTTTCTTCCGTCAACATAAAATATAAACTTCCTCTCCAACACATGTTGGATCAGTTTTAAGAAAAATTAATAAAAGCCATTATTGTTAAAATGTAAATTGGCCAATCAGAATCAATTCAATTGAAGAGTTTCCCATCAGGAGTTTTCCTTTAAGGGGTTTTCACATTAGGGGTTTTCCCATAAGGGGGTTTTCTCCACAACTGTATCAACATAACTCTCCTATCATTTCCCCCTCTTATTCTTCCGTTGCCACACTTGTACACAACAACACTGAGTCATTATCACATCAAAACATCACGTGTGTGTGTTAAGACTATAATAAGTGCTGATATCTAAATGTTATTCGATATTTCTTGTGTTGTTTTTAAATAGTGGCAAATCCTGGCAGTTTGCCTTGCAGTACACCGTGTTTCTCTTCGCAAAGGTATTACAGATTTGTATAGCGGACACCTATGGTCTTCACAAAAGTCCGCTATACAGAGGTTTTTTCAAAAGTTTGAAATTTCGTTTTTGACTGTTATATTAAATGTTTCTAGAAGTACAGGACAAAGAAGAGGCTATAAGCGATATATCAGTTCCACATTAATTTGTTTTTAAAGAAGGGTTGTTCCTGTCGGTGGCTGTTCTAAGGGGTACAGTTTTCGAAAAGGAGATGAAGAAGAAGGAATAAATTTTGTGGAATTTTTATGGTTTTTTTATCATAATGGTAAAACTTGTTTTAACCCGCGCAACATTTCAGAATTGTTTTTCTGGAAAAAGGAAAAATAAGCAATAAAATTTAAACAGAAGAAGTGTGGCTGGTATAAATATGTCTTGGATGAAATATCCCGATTATTTGAAATTATATATTTCGCCGAATAATAACAATATATAATGATAAATATAATAAAATAACATGATATATGCAAGTTAATATTTATAAATGTTTTAAACTATAGCATAGGAATTCACAAATGACTAGGAAGTCTTTTCAGTGGACACCATTTTCCAGAATAAATGTATATCAAATAAGACAGTTAGTAAACAATAAAAAAAGTAAAATTTCGTCACTGTCGATTCATGTGATTTACAATAAACGCTCAATTGTTTCTTGTAATATTTGGTTCAGAGGTTTTGTAAGGTTCATTGTTTGTTGCAAAGATGGGATATTTACTACCAACGTGGGTTGGTTTCTATGTATTACGTCATACAAAAGCAATAACTCTGTGGGTACAATATTCCTTCTGAAAGCAGATACCATTGCGAGATTTGCTTCCAGCAAACAAACAATATAAGAGGAAATAAGATCTCAAATCTTCTTTATTTATTTATAACGAATATTTATACAGGATAGTCATTTCAAAGTTTTTAAATTCTGTTTTCAAGATGATTCTCTCTATAATTATACAAGCCATACTAATAATAGTGGCAATTCAGTTCAGTTTGAAGATCTTCAAGAGACTTAGTCAATAATATCTGAGCTATTTCGTTTCTTATATTTTTACGTTTCCCTAGGAGCCATCTATAATAAACCCGAAGTTCAGATGAAAATTTTAAGAATCTAGTAAGAATCTTAGTCCGAGCTACAATTGTTGTTATTAAGATCTAGAAGAAAAACTACAGTGAAGAATAGACATGGCAGAAACATTTCAGGTTGAAACTGCAAAACCATTTGTCAATGCTAATATTTTATGGTGGTATATATCTAATAATAGGTATCATTCAGATACTGAAAATCTCTTCCGTCGAAATATTACTGTCATTGGGTCCCAGTGGCAGCACGGCTAACGAAGAAAACATGAGCACGGGTAAGAGCACTTCTAGTTAGAAACATATAAATTATATCTTGAATTGTTCAATGAACCCCACCACACTTGTTCTTTCATTTATACAAATCACGTTTTTAAATTGTATGCTCAACTTAATATTAGCTGCAAAAGCTTCTCCAAATGGATATAATAATCTAGTTTTACAGAAAACTGAAACAATTCTCATCAAGCCATTAGGCATATTTATTTATATATATATTAATGACTTTCTGTTTTTACTGTTAACATTTTGTAATTCTATATACGATATTTTGTTTAGTACTTCACGGCACTGGCACTCGCAGGCACATACATGTATGTAGTTATTTTGGTCTTCATGAAAAGGTGTTTAACATTGAGTGACACAACAACTTTCTGGAAATCTTTGTAGATTTTGTCATCAAATCTTTTCATCCCAGGTTAAGCTGCGCCATGTCTTGATCTATATTAAGGTTGACACTCAACACAAGTAGAAATCTTTTAGCAGATAATGTTGTGACATCGTGACAAAGTTTAATGTAGTTTTTGTACAAGAGCATTGAAGGATTAGTATCGGTTGTTCATTAATTTGACATAAAGCAGCAGTTTTACTTCATACACTTAAACCTTCACATAATACCATTACTTTTATGTACCATCCATTACCATTATAGTTGCTATGGTGATCCCACAAAATATAAAAACAATTAAAAACAAAGTTTAAAAAGTAGTTTGTTCTCAGCGTTTATTAATACAATGTTATTTACAATATACTACCATCAAATTTACTAAATATTTATTTAACCTCTAGACGAAAAAATACTCTTAAATATCGTTTTTATCCAAATGTATACCAACCAGGTTCAAGCAAGCAATATCAAGCTAGATAGATGTTTTAATTCGTCTCCAAGCTTTGTGTCCCACTCTTGTTAGACTTTTGTAGGTTTTCGAGTTGATGCTGATCTTTTTATCAAACTCAGAGCAGGAACTTTCCTTGTCGTCATGGTATTATGTCTTCTAACCGGCTTCTCAGAGACGCTGTTTCCTGGCTTGATGTTCGGACGCGATATAAGTGGAAACATGTCTTTATAGGTACGGGTTATCGAGGCGTAACATTGCTGCGACACGTGCTTTGGTAGAAGTACATCTCTGCCACTGGAATATGTTGACATTGTTTTATATTTCTAAAAGGTAAACATAACTTTATAAGTGACAGTAAAAAAGCAACAAATGAAGTGCACGTTGTATCAACGGATATTTCAAAAGATAGACACGCGTAAACACTATGCCTGATAAAAATGCCAATACATCGAGCGGTTATCACATCTAGCCACTATCTGCGTTTATCGCTTCGAAATCATCCTTTTATGTCAACTTCGCCAACCCACCTTTGTAACGTTGGTAATGTCTCTTTACAATATGACGTCATTAAGATAATAAAAGGCATATAATGAATTATAAAAAGAACATAATTGCATTTGTCAGCTGTTTAAAGACTTCCTGCTAGCTCAGCAAAAACACAATGGTGGCGCACACATTCAGTCAGGCACGAACTTCAATTAGCATATACTAAATCTGTTATTCTCTTCTTCTTCTCGGAGTTTTTGCGTCTTCTAGGAGGGCTTTGTCGCGTAACGACACAATGAGTCAATGTTGTGGCTAGACACAACAACGCGCTATACTTATCAGTAAACGAACCGTATAAAATACGTTAATCCTAGTTAATGACATCATCGAGTAGTAAGAATGTCGTTGTGTTGTTTGCATTTCCTACTTAATAGTTCAAATACTCGCACGCGATATCGTTAAGTTAATTGGCGCGCTGCAACAAAAGCCATTTTAGCATTCAACCAATCACAAAAACCATCTTAGCATTCAACCAATTACTTTGTACGGATTCAAGGGAAAGCAATTTTTATGCGGTTTAAAAAGGTTAAAAAATGCGATGTTTGACTTTTTGATAATACTGTATACAGCTCCATAAATAAGTTAACGCTGAATGTCTCTGTTCTTCATTTCCTCTCGCCATGTTTTTCAAACGATTATATAGTAGATTCACGTCCAACAAACTCAAAAAGGAATAAATTGGTTCGTTTGAATCGAAAGTTTCCTAGCTCATCACATGAGATTTTTATTTTGTTTGTTAGATCGAGAACCTCCGTTAAATCTCGTTAGAACGTGAGTACACTGTTTATCTAACTTCTGTTATCGTTAAGAGATAAAAATGGTCTTTTAATAAGCAATTCTCATGAATTTAATGCACACATATCTTGTCAAAGTGGAACAACCCTTCAAATTCAAAGAAAGTTATGAAATTATTCCCAAATACGAGACATTGTGTTTGCCCAGAAAAGTATATTGCATGTCAAAACAAAAATAACATTCTGTTAAAATAAAACGAAAACGCACATACAACAACAAGTCTTTGACAGAGAAACAAACGGAGACTTCTGGACACTTTAATTATACGTTGCAACGCGTTTAACTTCTTGTCATCTGTCCGCGGACTAATCTTTAAAGCACACACGCCAACAAATATTCGACACGCACGGGCGAAGAATTTCGTAATATTCAATTAATTTTTGTCGGATTCGTCAACGTGTTTTGACATAACCTATTTGTAGCCCTCACAAGAATACACTCCAGACTAGACCTAGTCTTTTTCGCTCGCGTCTCAGATTGTTCGGCGAAAAAGTAGAAAAATATGAAAAATTAACAAATTTCCTTTTTCGCTTGCGTCTCAGATTGTTTGGCGAGAAAGTAGAAAAATATGAAAAATTAAAAAATTTTCTTTTTTGCTCGCGTCTCAGATTGTTCGGCAAGAAAGTAGAAAAGTATGAAAAATTAACAAATTTCCTTTTTTGCTCGCGTCTCAGATTGTTTGGCGAGAAAGTAGAAAAATATGAAAAATTAACAAATTTCCTTTTTCGCTCGCGTCTCAAATTGTTCAGCGAGAAAATAGAAAAATATGAAAAATTACCAAATTTCCTTTTTCGCTCGCGTCTCAGATTGTTTGGCGAGAAAGTAGAAAAATATGAAAAATTACCAAAATTTCCTTTTTCGCTCGCGTCTCAGATTGTTTGGCGAGAAAGTAAAAAATTTGAAAAATTAACAAATTTTGTGTAAAACCTATTTAATAACCCTTCTTTGAAATGAAACTCAAACACTTATTCTTTTTTTAAAAGAGGTCGGGAGAAAACTTTCGAAATTTCTGTATTTTACCGATCAACCAATTAATCTTTCGATTCTTCTTTTGGTGATGTTTTGAGTTAAGTTTGTTTTTGGTGATGTTTTGAGTTAAGTTTGCTTTTTCGTCAAGGAAGCTGTGAAATAGGACCATAAAGGAATGACTTAGTTGTAATTAATTCTAGACATAGACAATGTTTACTCGATTACGCATATACGATTAAAATGATCCAATGACCATGGGGATGAAAGTAAATCACAAATATTCCACAAATAACAAAGTTCTATTTGTTGATTTCCGTCGGAAAATAGTGGACGAACAAATATGCCCAAAAAAAATTTAAGGAATTTTAATGGTTTGTGTTTTTCCAGATTTACGTCTTATTCAAAGAAATTCAATCGACTATTAAACGTTTAGTCCCATCTCCCACAACGCCATTATGCCGCTGTACCTGAAAAGCTACACTGCTGTATCTGAAAAGCGCGCCAGCTGACCATTTATTCAGGGAATCGCCCGTAGGGAATTGCCATTATATTGCGGAAGTATTCTTTTGAAGATCTTTTGAAGAGCTGAAGTATTTTACACTTATTGTTGTTCACCTTGTGTACAATGTACTTATGGCTCCTTACTCTCGGAAAGGCTGTTTGCGTTGGTCCGTTACCATCATCCCCTCTAAAGTTCACATGGTTTCAAATTTTTTGCTCCACTTAAATTCACCCTCTTACAAAGTCTGAGTTAGGGTTAATTAGGGAGAATTTCATCAACCCTCTTTATTTACTATGAAAAAACACCTACACAATTGAAGGGAATATCATCTGTTGAAAACCCCGTCCAACCCATGCTTGCATGGAAATGGACGTTAAATAATGATGGTGATTTTTAATGCGTATCCAGGGAACCAAAGTGTTCTCAGAGTCCACGCTTCTACTAGTTGTTAAGTACTTCGCTTAATTATGTTAATTTAGTTATGACGTCATTACATTTATTTCCATGTTTTACGACACTTTCTCCATTATCTTTAAATAAAATTTCAAACTTTATTGTTTTCTGACGAAAGTTTCTCAACAATAACAAAAGTTCAACCTGTCTAAGTTTCTTAATGCTTTTCAAACCTGAACCTGGGGTTTCTAAGTGGACTGGTGAACACCGTGTATTCATGTATTAACTGAAAGGAAACAAACTACAATGGGAACAGTGGAAACATAGACTTCCGCGTTACCATCATTTTCATTTTAACCTCCCTGCGAGTTGATATAGCGCGTGAGAAATTGGGCAAACAATCCAATGTTAAAACAAACAAACAGAGGGTTTCGTTGCAAATCCTAACGCTAATATTGACGCAGCTGATGCTGAAGATTTTGTTCCTTTAAAAATTGGTTGCTCTCTTCCTTTCTCAAACCGTTCATTCAGAGAGCAAGACCTGGTGCAATGATGAAGAAGCTCATGCTCGTTTTGCTGCTTGTTGTCGTATCTATGGCGACAGAAAATCATGGGAATGGAGAGAATGTAAGATTCCCTGTTAACCTTATTCAAATTCAAACTCTGTTTACAAAACTCCCACCTCTAGAAATAGCTAATATCAGTTCGGGGTGAAATTACAGTTGTAGATCGAATAACTCGCATAAACGTTTCCAATACCAGGTTTTTGAAGGTATGTCAAAAATTATTAACATCGTTATTAATCCATCTATGCTAAAAATACATCCATGGTTTTACGTAGAGGTTTCCCGCGGTTATAAACCCAGGGAAAACACCACAACCTTTTCGACGACTAATTAATTTCGACTTTTCGACTGATTAATTAAAGGGCCCATTACTTAAAAGTAGCGAAAGTGGAAGCAAACTTTTTCATTTTGTGTATAATCCATTCAGTTCGTATATAGCTGCATTGTAAACTTGTTTATGAGCAAGAACCTTCTTTATTTATTTATTTTACCAATATTTATACAGGATATACATATCAACAAATTATGCTGTTTTCCATATGCGTCCTGTGTGAATAGCAAAAAGTAAAAAATGAAAATAAGATTGAAAAACGAAATGAAGTGATAAAAGCTTAAAAGAGAATTGGATCAAAAACGATGTAAATGGAGATTGGTGAAAACACAAATGCTGCAGTAAAAAGAAACTAGCAAGTAATAGTTAAAAGCTTAGGATCTAAAGTTTCTATGGAGTGGTTTCGTAAAGATTAGTGTCCATGCCCCTCGGGGAGCATCTTTCATCTTTCGCTGAAGCAATGTAAACCATGTGTAGCAACCAAATAAACAATGCGTCGTCATGAAATATTTACGGTTTTTCCCCCGGGAAAACGTTTATTACTGACAATCCTTTTCATCTAGAATTGTGACATGGAGACAAAAGAATGCCGGGAGAACGGGGGTTCTGTCAAAGAATGCTTAGAAGGGCTGTCCGAATGCAACCAAGGTTACGAACACGAGAACACAATATCCGTGAAAGGTAGCAGCACGTGATCATGATCACGTGATCATTAGCGCCGTTTTGTATTTTTTATATTAACTTCAACGCACTTACAGCATTTGTTATTGATTTCAAAGTAGTTCACTTTTCGAAGTTTAGTCAGAAGTTTGAAACAAGCGGAAATCAACACCCACAACCCCCCCCCCCCAAACAAGGCAATACTGTGAGGTTATTGCTAGACCATTACACCGTCCGTAGGATTGATACACAGACCGCGCATTTCAAGTGTTGAAAACAGGAAACGAAATTAAGTATACGCTTTATTTACTTTGTACCAAAAAGACAAAATTATACAAGATATACGATGGGACTATATGTTTTACAAAAAAAAACAAAAAAATCAGAAATTAGACAAAAATACACATATGAAAATGTAAAAAAGAAACATAAAAATACTAAACTAAAATATAAAGGTAAACTAAATACATATATTATATATGCAGTATATATCTCTGGTTGCACTCCCTACAAATGCGTTTCAGTTGGTTGCAGTTGGCATATTTGAAGGCTAGTGCAAACAGCGTTGCTGCTGACGAAATCCTTTGACATGGAAAGCTTGATCACTTCATCGAATTTACGCATGAACACTTTGCACTGAAAACAAAATACAGACACACTCAATACATTGCGTCAATTCGGGTCTGTAAAATGTACTATATACATATACGCATGAACACTTTGCACTGAAAACAAATTACAGCCACACTCAATACATTGCGTCAATTCGGGTCTGTAAAATGTACTATATACATTTACGCATGAACACTTTGCACTGAAAATAAATTACAGACACACTCAATACATTGCATCAATTCGGGTCTGTAAAATGTACTATATATATCTCCGAATATAGCAGATTTCCTAATAAATAGGTAAGAAAGCATTTGAAATTAATGTTAAAAGCTATTCCTCTCTCTCTACTTTAACAACATGTGGCTGTCACAGTTCGTCAGTCATATGAAACTAACTTTCGTCGAGCTCATTTTCATCATTCATCGTTAAATCAAGATGTTTTTGTGTTTACCAGTGGAATCGTGATGCCCTCATTCAGATATGTAAGACAGAATGAAGTTGAATTGTCCTTACTGTGGTCACCACCGCTGAATTGCAGAATCAACATATTTTTTAAAGCTGTGAGAGGAGGCTATCCAATGATTAAGCCTGGTCACACAGACGTTCAAAAATGAGTTACATTATATGCGAACAATGATCCCTGAGAAGAGGCCATCCAATGATTATGCCTGGTCGCACAGGCTCACTGTAACTGTATTCCAGAGCTCCTACATATTACGCAATAAAAACACGTGCAAATCAGCGTAATGTCACGTGGTCAAATTTAAAGTTGGATTGTAACTTGAAAGTAATGATCACGATTCACTCACCACGTCATCGGAAACAGGGCTGTCTTGCATACGACAAAAAACCTCAAACCCTTTATTTATCTTCTCGACGATCTCAGGGGAAATCGCTGAGATATACTTCAAATTTTCGCGTAAGTTATCGACAGCTTTCTCGCAAAATTCGCACGACGGCTGGCGCGTAGTATCCCCGCGTAAAGGAAATTTGAACGGCACTGAAAAAACACAGAGAAGCAATCACATGACTTCAATCAACCAATCAAACGAGTTCGAGCAAAAAACACAGAGAAGCAATCACATGACTTCAATACACCAATCAAACGAGTTCGAGCAAAACACACAAAGAAGCAATCACATGACTTCAATCAACCAATCAAACGAGTTCAAGCAAATCATCAACAGTTGATAGGTTGAAAGAAAACGATGACATAAAAATTGGTGTGAGAACAATGACAATTAATAGATAAAAGAAAACTCACAGTTTTTCATTGTATCGCGTATCTTCTGCATCATGTGATGCATCGGGGAGATAGCTGATTGGCCGGTGCAGAGACCAATCAAATTGCACATGCTTGTCGACTGCATTGATCCAGTGAATCTTTCCTGCATTCGCATAAAATTCGTCCTAATAGAATCGCACTGAAAGACAATATTAGGCGCGTAAATGAAAATTCATTAAGGAAGCAATGAAAAGGTAGATATGTTGAACAATTAAAACCAACAAAATATATGTTTCTTACTTTTTACCATGTTTTTATAAAAAGTAAAGATTTTTAATTTCGTGGACATCCTCACATTTCTTAATATACAAGTTTCACATTTCTTAATATACAAGTTTCACATTTCTTAATATACAAGTTTCACATTTCTTAATATACAAGTTTCACATTTCTTAATATACAAGTTTCATATTTCTTTATTTCGTTTGTTGAGTGAATAAGTATTTAAATTTAAGAATAAAAACATTTTTGATTTTAAGTAAATACTTTAACAATTATTGTTTCAGCATAATTTCATTGTGGAAAAGGTCCAAAAAACTGCTCGCATAATTCTTCGAGAAAGATATTTTAGGTTCTTTCCTATGAAATTACTATGCAACGAAATTTCGTGAAGATTAAAATGTTACCGTGCCGTGTTACAAATGCATGAAAGTATTTTAACCATAATTACTACGCCAAAAAATACACAAAATCTCTTGTTTTTGAGATGAGGTTAACACCTCCCGCAGAATAATGAATAATGACCAACCTGGCTTTCAGTATGGGAGAAGCTATCACATAGGTATCCAACGCTTGATGCAAGATGATTCAAACTACTGTCAATTGTTGCCAGCTCTTTCTTTACGCCTGTTGAAAAAGTGAAGTTAGTTTTGCCATTACCCAAATCGAATGATTTACAAAGAATGCTATAGCTTCAATCACATATCTTACAAAGAATGTTCCAGCTGTGATAATATGTCTTACAAAGAAAGTTCTAGCAGTAGATTGTAGCAATATTGCGCAATCAATCAACCAAAATTACACTTTGCATACATACTGAAATTTATAGTGTACTTAATTGTACAACCTATTAATTCATTTCGTAATAGAAAAATGTAAGATCCAGAGGTATCGGTTTCGACCATACATTATCGATACTGATCTAGAAGGTGGACAGGTGCAACCTGTATCGTTCAACGAAACTCAACTTACCTTTTTCCAGAGATTTGCAAATTGTGCAGCGGTCAGTGGGTGGTATTAAAGAGGCGGGAATCTGTGGTAAACAGGTTTGCATGTTTGCGATCGCACGATTTAACGGTTTATACGTCTCATTGAACGCTTTTTGAATGAGGAAACACTGAATACAAAAGTTTCATATCTACATCATCTAGATGATCTTCACTTGAAAACATTATATCTAGTATGTATCTAGATTCGCTATCCTAAGATTAACAAATTCAGAGAGAAGAAGAAAGCACACTACCCGATACATGTTTCGTGGCAACAATTTGCCAATTAGTCTGCAGCACTCTTGTTTCTTTTTAAAGAATTTTTTTAAACAATACATGGCACTGTAGCTTAGTGGTCAGTGCATTCAACCCACAAAATCAAACGGTGCTGGTTCAAAACCCAGCTCGGACATATTTTGATTTATGAGTTACAGTTGAGTTCTTGAGCGAAACTCATTGCGTAATGCAAGCCTAGCTCAAAATGGTGGGTTGTCTGGTGAAGCGACTTCATAGGCACAAATGGGAGCCTTAAGTACGCCAGGACCTAAACCTTGGGATAAGAATAGCCACTGTTATATGTGGAGAGTCCCGTAAAACTCCATTATTATTATTATTATTATTATTGAGAATTAACTTTGTTACCTTGGACAGGATTTTAAATTCACTGCAGAACATCGCAAATTGATTTTCGATTTTGCGAAGATTCTGTACCGCCAAACTTGTTGCCTTGTTTATAGCAGTGTTCATTGTCGTGCAAGTTGCTTCCAATGTGTTGGTGGTGTTTCTAGTTGGCAAGACAACAGTGGAGTTGCACACATGCAGTTTCTCGCAAATTCCTTCCGGGTCCAAACCTTGCATGATGTATTGGAGAATGGTATCGATCATTGATAAATACGCGTAACACTAAAGAAACAAAGTTCTTTCAATTCAATGATTTTTAAAAGCAGTGCAAATGAATGTGAATTTCATAACAATACTTGACTATTCAGACAAGTTGTTGTGTCTGACTCTTGTGGCAGCACCATGTAGTTCAGCTTGGATAAGACCGTTGTATCAGAAGACAAGCTATTGATTAGTATGAATACATCCAGAGACAAAGAACTTGTTCCCAATGCCCTAATAATTAGTGATTAAACTAGATTTTGTTGTTTGCGTGCTATCAATTTTAACTTTATTTAACTATATTTTGAAACGTGCTACTGAAATCATTTAATTTAATCTTAAATTTTCTCATAGTTTTGAAAGTCTGATTCTGATTTTCATAGTTGTTTTTATGTTTTATTTTTCGTTATTTTTTGTTTTACAGGTCTCTTATTGATACCAGTTTATATTGTACATATATTTGTATATATTAGCTGACAAGAACAACCTGTATAAATATGTAATATAATAATATTAATAATTTGTTTACCGTCAAAAAGTTCTTTGGAGTTACGAAGTGTTGATAAAAAAAGTCGTTCTCAAGTTGTGTTTGGTGAATCAACTTTAACTTTTTATGCGATCAATGGTACAGTGTGCAGCAGCAATTAGTTAAGGAGTGTAATTTCACATGTGACATGTTATTGCAGTCACTAGATGTTGATGGGATATGGAAATAAACAATCTTGTCACATAGAACTAGATAATTTTCAAAAAAAAACCAAACAACACAAAAATGGCAGAATGATTCAAAATAGATTTGCGACAAAGGTATTGATTGAAGATGAATTCAGGCCTGTTTGTTTAAAACTAGAATGATTATTTACCTGGAATTAATTAGAAACCATAAATAAAATAAATTGCATTATATGCACAACCAGAGATGATTAAGAAGATAAAAGCAACTATGATGACAGAGAAAGTAAAAGACATGTTTCCATATAAATATTACTTCACAGTATTTCCATAATGGTTATTTCCATAATGGTTCTCATGTACTAGACAGTAAAATACTATACAACTTGAGATGATTAAGCAATGCTCAAAACTCAAATATAACGTGTTACGCAAGCATTCGTGATAGAAATGTGGTCTCCCGCATGGTGCCTACTCACATAGTAGTAAAGTAAAGTGTCTGATCTAACCCTAATGTTGGTAACGGGCATAAACGAAGGTGTCTATCGCCTTTTCGTTGGCGCAAGACGTTGGGCGTAACTGTTGAGGCGGGTGCCACTCCTACCACCAACACCCGTACTTTACCACATCAAAATGCTACTCATTCGCTGAGTTGGCGAGGCTATGAGGATTTGAACTCGCAACCTCAGAAATCCAAAATTGCAAGCGCTCTACTAACTGAGTGATATCAACTTAAAGATATAAACTAAAATCGTAATCGATATCCTGGAGTGGCTCTTTGAAACCACGAAATAGAAAATTAACGTTTACTACTTTATATTAGGAAACCAATAGATGAGATAGTTGTTAATATTCTGATTGATGTAGAACAAGATGTTGATGATTACCTCTTTTCTAACAACAGGGAGGGACAGATCACAGACTGCTTTCACAGCTTTCTCAATCGCAGCGATCGTGGCGTTGGCAGTATCTACTTCATACTTGATGACACCCACAACACTTCGACAGATATCACATTTCGCGTCTCCAACTCCATCTTCTTCATCATCTTCAGTCTGCCCGGAAAAAATCACTCAATCACAACGAGATACAAACCGCCTCACAACACATTTACAATCGAATTTTACACACTTCGGATCCAAAAAAATCCCCCTTTTTACTATTCTTGGAGTTTTTTAAATCTTTGTACTGAAGGAAACTTCAAAATTTTGAAATAGATTTTAAAGAACTGACGATAACAAAGTTAGGTAACTGTCTATGAGCCACACACTTATATTTACCCGTTGATTTGAACAAGTTTAAAGTCATTATGGACAGCATTTTAATTTTCATAAACAACAAGAAGCTGTAAATTTCAATCATAGGAGTATATGATTTGCGAAAAACAAATTCTGATAACTGGATAGAGAGAGTCCATACATCAGACCAGTAATAGCCCTTTTATCGCAATGTAACACTCAAACGCTCACTAAGTCCAATGGGTTCTTGTTTCTCCGATGATTTAATAAAAAATGGTGCTACTTTTTGAAGGAGGCTCTCATATTGTATTGGGATTCAAATAAACTTATGTTATTTACAAAACTCACATTGTCTCCGCCAAACATCCCCTTCATTTGGTTAAACTGTTGCATGAGTTTTTGCGAGAACATGGTGTCGTTACAGAAGCTGATCTTCTTGCAGATGATGTTGCTCTCCGCACCTTCAGTGATCTGCTTCATAATGCCATCCGTGGAACGAAGATACTCATCACACTAAAAAGTAAAGTATAAAATAACTTTGATTAAAGTATAAAATAACATTGACAAAGATCTTAAGCTGTAAATATATGTTACGTTACATTGAAGTAAGTTGTTAAAAGATCATTAAAAAATAAATTGTTTTCTAGATTTTGAAAAAATCTGATATTCCAGAATAGGATCAATCTGAGAAAGAAATGATGAAAAGCGACCAAACACAAAACAAAACAATTTATTGTTGCTAACACAACCAATTCATCATGAGATAGTTAAAGCAATAAGGTAGGAATGTTATATACCAATAAAACATCATCATAATGAAGTAAATCGAATGTTAAAACTTTAATAATCAAAAATTATTAATTTAAATGTCCAGCTTTCAGGAATTACAGTTTTATCAGAAAAGAATATTTTTCTAAACGGCCCTTTCCCTATTGTTTATCAAGGAATTATTTTATCAATAACATACTACATTGCAGAATATAAAAGAACAACGTTGAAATGTAACGGACAGTGTGTGTGAACAAATTGCAGAATATAAAAGAACAACGTTGAAATGTAACGGACAGTGTGTGTGAACAAATTGCAGAATATAAAAGAACAACGTTGAAATGTAACGGACAGTGTGTATGAACAAATTGCAGAATATAAAAGAACAACGTTGAAATGTAACGGACAGTGTGTGTGAACAAATTGCAGAATATAAAAGAACAACGTTGAAATGTAATGGACAGTGTGTGTGAACAAATTGCAAAATATAAAAGAACAACGTTGAAATGTAACGGACAGTGTGTATGAACAAATTGCAAAATATAAAAGAACAACGTTGAAATGTAACGGACGGTGTGTATGAACAAATTGCAGAATATAAAAGAACAACGTTGAAATGTAACGGACAGTGTGTATGAACAAATTGCAAAATATAAAAGAACAACGTTGAAATGTAACGGACAGTGTGTGTGAACAAATTGCAAAATATAAAAGAACAACGTTGAAATGTAACGGACAGTGTGTGTGAACAAATTGCAAAATATAAAAGAACAACATTGAAATGTAACGGACGGTGTGTATGAACAAATTGCAGAATATAAAAGAACAACGTTGAAATGTAACGGACAGTGTGTATGAACAAATTGCAGAATATAAAAGAACAACGTTGAAATGTAACGGACAGTGTGTGTGAACAAATTGCAAAATATAAAAGAACAACGTTGAAATGTAACGGACGGTGTGTATGAACAAATTGCAGAATATAAAAGAACAACGTTGAAATGTAACGGACAGTGTGTGTGAACAAATTGCAAAATATAAAAGAACAACGTTGAAATGTAACGGACGGTGTGTATGAACAAATTGCAGAATATAAAAGAACAACGTTGAAATGTAACGGACAGTGTGTATGAACAAATTGCAGAATATAAAAGAACAACGTTGAAATGTAACGGACAGTGTGTATGAACAAATTGCAGAATATAAAAGAACAACGTTGAAATGTAACGGACAGTGTGTGTGAACAAATTGCAGAATATAAAAGAACAACGTTGAAATGTAATGGCAGTGTGTATGAAAGAAAAACAAATTGCAGAATGATGTATAACATACAACTATAAAGATGGAATGAATAAAAATATAAACATTTTAATATAAAAGAATCTCTCTCTACATTTAACGTCTATTTTCCATGCTGGCACGGGTTAGACAGGTTTACTGATGGCACGCCTCCATCCTACTCTATCTGCGCCAACCCAGGCTGAATACGTTTCTCATCAAGATCATTCTGTACAACCTGACTTCATGTCGTCTGTGGCCTGCTTCTGCCACAAATATAAATAAATATAACAAAGAATCACAAAATTTACCTGTTCAGATGTTAGCTGGTTGAACATGGTACAAATTTCTTTAGCCGATTCTTTTAAGCTGCTCAAGCTAACATTGGCTTCTTTTAACACCATTGTTAGGTTGTTGGTTGCTTGGTGACAGAATGTACACTGCATATTCTTGCCAACCAACATGGAAGCTATGCTGTATCCAAGTTCCTTACCGAGCTAGAGAAAAGGCCAACAGCTTTTAAAATTCACTTATATGAGCAAAATTAGTAATAATATTAAGAAGGACCTGTCTTTAATGAATTAATGAGTTCTAAATTTACCCGACTTTTTAAAATCAAAACTGAGAAAATAGGTGGAATTCATGATATTACATGGTTGTAAAACTTCTAAGTGGGAAACTAATGTTTATTGGGGTTTTATTGATATTGTTAAGAGTCGAACATAACCAAATCAACATAATCAACATTGAATTAGCAGATGTATACTGTATATACATGAGTTGTTTACATTAAACTTTATAGTTTTAGTTTAGTACAGATTTCAAAACAAAAATTTCATTGTCCCTCCTTCCTACATGTGCGCGTACGGAAAATTTGAAATTTGAAACAACTATACTTAAAAACAATTTGAAAGAACGGAAAATACACTAGGAAAGATGTTACGCAAAAAGGAAAAATTAATGGTAATAATGAAATTAATTAAATTCAAGTTATCAATGGTAGAACAAATTGTACCTTTCCCATGTTGCGATGCTTCATAAAGTTCTGGTACAAATGAAAGTTTTTCATTGGGTTACCAATGGATCGCATGATGCTTTTGAAGCTTGTTTGAGTCCCAAGTCCCTCTACTCCACCCATCATCTCCTTAAGTCCTTTCATCATCGGTTTCAGATTCTTGAGCATGGATTGCGCAGATTTTATCGATTTAAACATATCTGTGGATTCGGAGAACTTGAAGATGTTTTTAAACATATCTTTGTTCCAAAATCCATCCTTCTCATCGTCGTCATCATCACCTATGTATTCATCACCATTAACAAAACCGTACTCTTCTTCCTTGTGTTCCTCTTCATAATCTTCTTCGTCATCATCATCTTTCCAATCTTCATCGTCATCATCACCTATGTAGTCATCACCATTACTTAAACTGTAATAGTCCTCCTTCGTTGTGTCCTCATCAACATTTCGCTCTTGCATTCCAAACCCTTTTAAAGCCTTTTGAATACTCTCCGGAGTCAAATATTTCTTGTATGAGTCAAGCATTGATGGATCATACTCATCACCCGTCCCATATGTTGGTGTATCTCCATTTCCTTCTTGCATTCCAAACCCCTTTAAAGCCTTTTGAATACTCTCCGGAGTCAAATATTTCTTGTATGAGTCAAGCATTGATGGATCATACTCATCACCCGTCCCATATGTTGGTGTATCTCCATTTCCCTCTTGACCTCCCAATTCCTTTAAAGCCTTTTGAATACCATCCGAAGTCAAATATTTCTTGTACGAGTCAATCTGAAAATAACAAAATAATCATCTTACCCTTGTCATAAACATTTGTGTTTCGGTCCTTTTTCTATACCTATGCTGATCTCCCAATCAAATCTTTTTATGGCAAAATAAATTGAGATTGTAAATTTAACAATCAAACAAATTGGTAGCTTTCAAAAATATGCCCACGTGGTTCAGTACTGACGTACCAAATATGTTCCAGGGAAGCTTTCTAACAAAATAGTTAGTTAGCATAAATCTCACCGGCTTAAACTTATCGAAAACTCCGGAAAAGTTTGAATAATCAAAATTGACTTTGCTCATATCGGGGAATTCTATTCCAAGAAAATCTTCCTTGATACTCCTTCGTGTGATCTCGTGTTGGTGATCATCCTCCTGTGTTTCTTCAACTTCATGTTCGTGATCTAAAGAATTCATGCAAAGGACTGCTACAATATCCGGCAATAGCGCAATGGTAATGGCGTTCGGCTCTTAACCGAAAGGTTCCATGCTCGCAACAAAGTTGTTTAGTGAGCGGTTATAAATAAACAACGCCGTATTTCATCAATAATAACCGTAGCGCTAATGGGAGCAATTAAATACACTAAAACTCTGGGTTGAGGTCTTCATGATAATGCTTAATGAGCGTTCTGGAAGCCTCATTAGAAAACAAACAAACTCTTACAATATCTAGTTACATCTCCGAGATTTTTCAGGGGGTCAGACTTTTGTCTTCCAAAAGGACTCTTACAAGATCTAGTTACATCTCCGAGTTTTTTCAGGGGGTCAAACTTTTGTCTTCCAAAAGAACTCTTACAATATCTAAGCAGAAGTTATGAACAAATTGAAATGTTATCACAACGTTAGATCTGTGTCAAATTCATATGTAGTTGTGAAACCATAGTCCGGATATATAACTGTAAATCCTTTTGTCTTAGTGAAAGCAATTCTTTTTGTTCGTCTTTTAGCACTTGTGAACCGGCAGCCTTCCAGTATAAAAACAGAGCTAAATGATGTTTTGATGTCCTTTTTTATCTTAGTATGTTCTTATCTAGTGAGATAAATTAAATGTTTGTTGTTTGTTAGTCAAAAGAATCTTATGTTGAAAATCTTGTTTCTAACAAGTTTAATTGAAATAACAATGAAATATTTACGAATTAAACACAAAATAAATAAAAATCGTTGTTATGGGAAAATTGCAAACAAACTAACTGTTCCATTACTATGGAACCTTACCATGGTAACTGGGCTCCGCTTCACGATGTTGATGACGATGATGATATCGATGATGCTGATGATGTGTGTGATTGCCATGGGTGTGGTTGCCATGGTGATTGCGTCGGCGAGCAAGACCCTTCTGCTTCCTGTTTTTCTTCTTGTAGGCCTTCTTTTGAACTTTTTGGTGTAGCTTGACGAGCTTGCTCTTCAAGGCGTTCATGATGTTCGTTAGCGGATGTTTCTTCACGGGTGTCTCGCCATCAACGGTTGTTTGTTGGCACTACGAAAAAGAGAATAATTTGTGACAGAAATCTATCGTTTACATATTTTTTTACTTATATAGTTGTTTTCAAACTTGAGCACTATGCCTTTGACGTTTTCAACAATCATCAATCAATCAATCAATGTATTTATTTACCAAAAAATATCTATTACAATTATAAAATAAACTATAAATACGGAAACTCAAATACCGACACAAATAAATAAATAAATAAATTGAGTTACTGATTGAACAATATATAAACCTGTGCCAATTGTACTCAAAGCTATATTAGAAATAAAATATGAAAAAGTCCGCTCCATATGACCCATCCATTTGAGAATTTCAATACAACTTGCTTCAGTTAAATTTATAAAAAAAATCAAAAAATAATATTTCACAGAGAACCAATCATGTCGTGGACCGTGGACCGTTTTTGGAAATATATTTCTGGGCAAATAACTAAATTATAACATTTTCAAATCTGAAAATAATTTAGCATGTCTCTCCACAATTATTTGTGCTTTATAGACCACCATGCGAAATCTGGCCTGTACACAGAATATCGCAGGGAAGGTTGTGAGCAAAATTGTTTTTTGTTTGTTTTGTTTTGAAAAGTATATACTAATGTCTTCTTTTACTTCCCGTACGACCCCTTTCTTTTCTTGTTTTTTCTTAGTAACATGACTCATGGTAGAACAGAAATATTGTATATATATTTTAATTATTGTATTTATTTTTGAATGGTTATCCTGTATAAATATTCGTATAAATAAAATAATTCAAGGGGGGATGATACAGAAAGTATATTCTAATTGTAAATCATTCTTACTTTTAGGAATTTGGTAACAAACAAAAAATCACAAAAATTGTTTCTTTAAAATGTCCTTTTTGAAAACATAATAAAATTGAAGGCGAAAAATTAAACAATTAATGTGAAGTTTCAATGTTGCTTTCCTTAACGCCAAAGTTAATTGATAAAGTTCATATTAATTGAAAAATATTATTTCGCTAAACAAACAAATGCTTGCACAGGATGCAACTGTGTTGTTCAACAACTATCTGTTTATCCTCCCAAGAAAAACAATAGAAAAACAGTAGAGATGACTGACAAGGTGCATATTTTGTGCATTGTTACATGAACACAACCCTCTACCATGACTCGTTAAAGATGGTGGATCGAAACAAAAACATTTAAAGCCATGGAAAGATAAAGTCTTTTGTACAAAGAATTTATCCAGCGATAGCGCAATGGTAATGGTGTTCGGCTCTTAACCAAGACCATGCTATCACAAAGTTGTTTAGTGAGCAGTTATAAATAAACAACGCCGGATTTCATCAAAAATAACCGTAGCACAAATGGGAGCAATTAAATACACTAAAACTCCGGGTCGATGGTCTTCATGATAATGCTTAATGAGCGTTCTGGAAGCCTCGTTAAAAAACAAAAAAACAAACAAACAAATTTACATTAAGAGTTTGGTAAGCGTTCTGCTTTAAAGTTCAGCCCAATTTAAGAAGCAGTGAGCGCAATTATTGCTTATCTCGCAAGGGCATATAACACTATGGGTTTCAAGCTATGCAGAAATCAAAAACTTACCAGTTTATAATTGGGTCGGATCTGACACAGCACATTTAATCGATGCTGCTTCTTCCTTAGTCTCGGCGCCACCTTCCGCAGCGAAGTGCACACCGCAAGCAAAACAAGAAACACAAACGCAAGTCGTAGCATTGTGACTGAAAGAATAAAAGCAAATGTAGAGAAATAATAGTAGAAAAGAGAAAATTATAAATATCAACAAGTTTTTAAAAAAGCTGTGGATATTGTTCCAACAGCAGATCTGGTATTTCTGACATTTCATTGTAAATCTAACCTTACCCTTACTTATAGAAATATAAGCTCTGCTGTTGGAACTCTAACCACAGCATTTTAAAAAAAATTAAAATTGGAAATAAAGAAAAATAATGCAAATATGAAACCTTATTTTTATGGTTAATAATAATTATTATTTTCTCCTCATCATTAAAACTGAACAAAGGATTTAGAAAACTATATTTTTGGTACTAATTAAGATAAAATATCAATTTATTAATGATGTAAAATCTCAACATGAATCCTAATTGAAGAAACAGTAAAAACAATATTCAAGAGTTTCAAAAAACAACAATCGTTTCATAAAATGAAAAAACTACAGCGAAATACATACAAAAAATTCTATTGTTTTAACAGTTTTCAAAATTAAGTTTCAAACTTACTTCAGACCTGCAAAAGGATAACTCACATAAAAAAACTGCTAAAAAAAGAGTAAATTAAAAGAAACCACACCTTTTTGTCGTTACGTAGAAAAATTGTCACCGACACTTTCGTGTATCGTTGGTGAAATATGTCTTCACGAGTAGGCTCGGAGGTTTTTATCCAACAAAAACGTTTGATTGACATGTGTAAACAGACATCAATAGGCCAAGAGTAAACATACTTAACATCTGCTGTGATCATGGTTTGACGCTACCATGCGATTGTCACAAACAACTGATCAGATTTCGCTGATTTCAACGCTTTTTCCAGAATCCAATAAAAATATGAACTAATATTAGAAATCAACGGGAGACTGTTAATCTACCGACAAAAAACATTGACTCTACAAACACAAGTTAAATATAAACCTTTAGATTAACACAAATGAACACTTTTACAATTACTTGTAATTTTAATCTAATTCTTTACTATTGATATACATATAAAAATCATTGTTGTAACTTATTTTGGAACATTTTGTAGGGAAGCTTGCATTTCTGTTTGTCTTTACCATTGTTTTTATTGCATTTTACTGACTATAAAATCTACACTACACGGCAACAACAATGAGAAGGCTTTGTAAATCTTTTCACAGAGACAAAATTTAATTCAAATTTAAAATTATAGCAAGAGCAATCAGCAACAACAACGATATTCGATAACTAACATACAATAAAAGTGTTTCAACTCGTCGTCATCGCAACCACACCTTGGAATCTCCTAGACAACCAAATCAACAACAGGACAATTATGTTGATTAAAAAAATAATGGGCGTGTTGACACGATACTTTTGATTGAAGATTGTTAGAAGTTCTGACATCAACAGGTCAGCGAAATTTGACACTTTGAAATTTGATTTTACAATCAAACACTATAGAGAATATCGTCCTGATATTAACGTTCTTTCTGGAGAATTCACTGTTCAACTTAATGCTATGAATTTAAAAAATCAAAATATATATAAGGGACTCAGGGTGAAAACAATTCACATCAAAATGTTTCGGCAACTATGTGATTTTAGTAAATAAACAACTTTGATCCTGATAGGAAGAAGAGAAACAGTTTTTGTTTAAAGAAACTTATTATTGCTTCGCGGAAACAGTTGTTTATGTTTAGAGAGATGTTCAATGATAACACAACACAATCTCTTGTGAACGTTGAAAACTTTGATCTGCTAAGATTTTTAAACAGCAAACTAATAATAATAACAATGTAAATTCTGTAGTCCTGGAAACTAAACCATAATGAGGAGAATCCATAATGGCTCATTTATTTAACTTTTAGAAAATAGAGAAGTAACATTTGTTACAAAAAACGTAAAAAAATTATTTAATAAGAGAAATTAACAATATCAACGTAACCATGGGGATAGCGTACCTTGATATAATTACTGAGATTTTTTTGTTCAAAAATATTTAATAATATCTTCATCCTCTTAGCGTCAAGGAATTTTTTAAACAATGCTGTTTTGTCCCAAGTCAACCTAAAAACTCAAAGATCTACTATCTAAAAGAACATCACATCACATTACATCACAATTGCCAGTACAATTGGATGATTTCCAAGATGGATTCGCAAAGTTCAATTGATTTATCAGATTCACTCCTTAGGAAGACAGACAGCCTGTTGTAGTCAGTCTGTTGACGCAACTAAGTTACAACCATCTCCAATGATGTGCAAGGAAAAACAACTGGATAAAACATTGTTGTGATGTGATGTGATGACAATGATGATGATGATGACGATGAGCAACTAGTGTTTGAGTCAAATGTGTAGAATTTTTTATTTACGAAAAACGAGTGTGAAAGCCTTGGTAAAGTATCGGAAGGTAACGGGTTTAACTCACGTATCCTACAGATACATCCATGCTGTTAAATGCCGACAAAGTATTTAGAAAAAAAAAATAAAAAAAATATTAAAAAAATACAAGAAAGAACAATGTAGGATAGGAAGAAGGAACGGCAAATCTACATGTTAATAAATAATAAAATTCTTTTAAAAGGATGTTACGATAAACAAATAAAAAATTTGACCAGTTTTTTATATAAATACACCAGTAGTGACAGAAACATCTCTCCCTTGTATGTCACTTGACTTTACTTCTGTATTATTTTCAGCTGTCTCTCTCTCTTCTGGTAGTTTTATTGCATTGATTTTATTTGTCGAGCTGCTGCATATATTTTCTTTGTTCTCTTCGACTTCACAATTCACCAGAGAGAGATTTTCAACTAGCAGTCGTGCATTGGGTCGTTGCAGGTGGTTTTCGTTTGTGCAAGATAGAAATGTGCCTGAAGAAACAAGACAATCTATGCTGAAGTGAAAGAAATTGTTGTGTTGTTACAGCATTCATCATTTATCAAGACAATCATGATACAGATATCCAGTGTAAAACATACAAACTTGAACCGAACCCCGTTGAACCCCAGCAGCTGGGAACAGAAGACGTTAAACCGTGCAGTAAGTAAGTAAGTAAACTCGTAAAATGCATCAATAATGGCAGACAACATGAAATTAAGAAGTATTTTCATGGAATATTAAACCTTTTGAAGTGTGATAAAAACAGCAGACGTATTAAAATTTATGATGACACCTATTTTCACCACTTCGAAAATTAAATCTTAACATACAACAAGGAAATACGGATTCATCAGTTTAAAAACAGCAGGAGAATTATCATGGAATTACCTCAGAAATAAGTGTGAAAATAAAAGAAACAATAGCGCTAGTAGAGCTGAGAATGTTGAGTCAACAAACAAAGTGTTTTGCATTGTTTTCGAAAAAGGTAGCATGTGAGACATGCATCGAGACAAAAAGATATTTATTTATTTATCAAATGTTTAGGCAACAAAGAAAGTAGAATGACACAGATAATTGTGTCTAAATTTAAACTGTTTCCAAACCAATGTACAAAGAACATGTTTTTGCATAAAGAAAAGTTAATTACACAAAGGAGTGTTTCTGTTTTATTTCTTATAAAAACTATCAATTAAGGAAGATCAAATGATCAGATGATAGCTTATATCTCATAAGGTCATTGGGAGATCAAAGGCAATTTGGATTGTTTGACTTCATCATTCAAACCATGATGCATGCATTTTAAACTTAAATATAATGAACAGCGAGACAAGCAAGTTTTTAAAAATTGCTTACCTATGATTGCATCATATGAATCATTGTACTCAATGTCAGGTAGCGGGGGTCGTGTACCAAGCGCATCAAAATAGGCTTGACAAATGGAATCTTGAGTGAAACTGCCATTTAATGAATCTAGAGACAGCAAAAATGTACACTCTTATTCGAAATCACTTACTTGATTAGAAAATTGAAGATGATAGAATGGAGTTTTTGACTAACTAAATTCCAATTAACTTGTATTCTGCATCTTTATCCTAACAACCTTGGTAAATCTACAAAAGGTAGGTGTAAAAACAGTAATATCTCATAGCATGAGACAACGGTAAGCCATCCCTCAAACCAGAAAAAAGCACACACGTTCTTTTACGTAACTTACTCAATGATCGCACAATTTAGAAACCTGACCTTCTTCAGTCATCAGTGCTACATGAGGTACATCTAACGCTAACATCTCCCAAATCGTTAGCCCGTAAGCAAATATATCGGCTTTATCGGTGATGATGTTCTCTTCGATCACCTCAGGGCTGTGCCACGGCTCAGACCCTACATATGTTGCATCTTCGTTTAGTGGCGCCGAGAGATCATCTTTGAGGAAGATTGAGACACCAAAATCACAAAGTTTTACATGCTCAAAAACTCCTTTGACGAGAACATTACCGCTTTTAACATCCCCGTGTAAAAGTTTGTGCGTATTGTGGATGTAATCGAGAGCTTTAGCGATAGAGCAAGCTACAAGCATCATTTGTTTGACATTAAATGGAAGCTCGTTTTCCTGTTGTTGGATGATGACATCGTCAAGACCTTTCCCGCATTGTTCCATCGAAAGACATACGTCGCCTGCAACATCAATATTGTAGTTGAAACAAAACAACATCTATTTTTAGACACTTTTGCAGAGGTTACATTGTGAAAACAAGGGATATATATCCTGTCCGTATAACAAGTGGTTATTTAAACTTAAATGAAATTAGAAAAAGATATTCGAAGATTTCCATCAACCTGTATGTCTTTCTTAGGTCAGGTTGTTGATGGGTGGTACCTGCCTCATCAGATGTACACAACACTGTTTGTTAGCAAAAACACCATCCTCAATAAATACCATCCTTATTTACTGCCGACTTCTTTACCTTAACTTTAAGAAACTCATGTTCTTATGGTCAAAAGACGTTAACATCAAAGGTTGTGAGTCTAAATCTCACCTTCAGATAATAATGGATATTGGTGAGAGAGGTTAACAAGACCCCACCCTCAAAAACACCCTCACTTCCTAGAAAAATCTTCAAATCTTTGGCAGAAGAAAGAAACCCTGTCGGTGACTGATAACTCAAAAAGCAAAAAAATCATAAATACCGTAAATGACCGATCTAACGCCCACTCCCGAACTGACGCCCCTCCCGACTAAACACCCAGGGTTAAAGGTAAATTTTTTAACTAACGCCCACTCCCGATTAAACGCCCATTCCCAAATAAACGCCCAGGTCCATAGAAAAAAATTAAAATAAACGCCCATGGGCTTTCATTTGATTCACAGCAAAATGTCACATAATGAAAAGTGTCAAAGCCTTACAATCTGCAAAAGTGCACATGGCTGTCATTCCAGGGGGTGCACAAAGCATATTCAAGTCCCTGATGTTAGCTGGAATAAACCTTTCAAGGCCTACATTACAGAAAAATTTGATCAGTGGTTAGCAGAGGGTTTACACAAATTTACTGAAGCTGGAAATATCAAAGCAGCACCATGGCGAAAAATTGTTCAGTGCATTCTCGAACCGTGGTCACATCTATCGAAAGAAATGGTTGCCAAGTCGTTCAAGGTTTGCGCCCTAAATCTCCCAACAAATGGCTCTGAAGATGACCAAATACATTGCTTTAAGGAGGGTACGACTTGTGAGGCAGGAGCAGAAAAGTTAAAAGCACAACTAGCTGTAATGAAAAACAAGGAGATAGGTGATACCAATCCCTTTTCTTTCATTAATGAAGAAGATATGGAGGCTGCGACCCAGCCATTCCACCTTCTCGATGACGATGAAGAGAATAATGAGAAACTTGATATCATGTTGTAGTTGACGTACATCTTCTCGATTAATATTACTTTTGTTGATGGACTTTGTTTATTAACGCCCCTCCCTTACTAACGCCCTTCCCGAATAAACGCCCAGGGTAAAATTCGTTTGTTAAAATAAACGCCCAGGGCGTTTAATCGGTCATTTACGGTAGGTTAACAATAAAATAAATTATTTTGACAGCGTTACAAGTCACAGTTGTGAATAATTCTAATCTATTTTTTTTATTTAGTGAACTAAAGTGAAAGAGAAGATAATATCTGTATTGAATTGTATAGCTGTCCTTTCACTCAAATCTTTGATTACATCAAAAATCAAAACGTTAAAAGTACCTTGATCAGTGGTAGTTAGTTTTTTGAAAGCAACAATATTAGGGTGGTTCAATTTCCGTAGAATCTCTCCTTCCGTGGTCAACCTTTCTATGATAGATGGACGCGCCTGTCCACGGTTCGCTTTTTTAATCGCCCATGGCGATGAGGCCAAACCCGACAACCGTGGTCTTTTGAATCTGATGAATTACAGCAAATAAAATATTTTGAACCGCCTGAAGATTAAACAAACAAAAATAAGTGAGACTAATAAAAATTGAGGATTCCCCTAAATATTTCTAGAAATAAGCTAACCATAATAATAATTATTATTTAGTTATTTAGTTATTTGATCTGGTATAATCTGGTATAATTGGGTATATTTATATGCAAAAAACAACGAACTGATGAAGTTACTCCCAATTACAGTGATGAGTGCAATCTGCAATGAAAATAAAATTCTCGTCTGAAAATATTCGTCAAATGGCCTTTCCTCAAATGTCAGTAAATGAAAGCTGTTGAAATAAATGTCACTTTGACAATTGTCATTTATTCGGCGATAGCGCAATGGTAAGACGTTTGACTCTTAACCGAAAGGTTCTGGGTTCGAGACCATGCTATCACAAAGTTGTTTAGTGAGCGGTTATAAATAAACAACACCGTATTTCATCAATAATAACCGTAGCACAAATGGGAGCAATTAAATACACTAAAACTCTGGGTCGAGGTCTACATGATAATGCTTAATGAGCGTCTGGAAGCCTTGTTAAAAAGAACAAAAACAAACAAACAAGAAAACAAGTTTCCATTTTTGTTGCTGTCTTCCGACTATGACATTAATCGGAATGAATTATTTCGATCAATTGTAAATTACTATCAGAATAAGCCTATTAGTAACTCACCTGTAGACAGTGACACTTGTCCCACAGCCCAATCTTTTCATGAATGGGGAAGGAGGAATAACAAACGGGGAATCCGTAAACACTTCTGACGATTTGCGTTTTTTTCCAGGAGCAACACCTTTGAGAAGAGGTGTCAAGGACGCCATTTTTAAACTAATATCTACTAAAAATACAGTAAATGATGAAATAAACAAAGAATCAACATATAAACAAATCTTTGGCAGATTTTTTGTCTTGTTTGATATCGAAAACATTGTTAGTTGTCGTGATATTCTTTTAGCTACTGCAAGTGTCTCCTAAAATATATGCACAACTGATGAAATGGCGTTCACAAAGAATAATAAGAAGCAGAGAGTTAAAAATGAATTCCTAATAAAGTCGTACAATGCTGGTTACATATTTAATTGGGTCTCTCTCTCTATATATATATAATATATTTTTATATATGCTTACCAAACCTTCTGTAAAAATGTCTCGCTCAATAGTGCCTAAGTGACTCACTATTTCATTATTGTCGATTTGGTTGCCTTTTATAAGAGAGGAGAGGAAATACACAGGAAAGGCAGTGCCTTTCAACTCAACAGAGTCCTATGTATTGGGTCTACTCTTTTCACCCACATAAATTTTGATGTTATATAAGGTCCACCCCTATCGCAATTCTTAACCCGGAAACATGAAACAAATCCTAGAAACTCTAGAATAAGCCACTTCACCAAGAAACAAACTGAGCAAAGTACTTCTAGGGAATGTGGCAAGATTCGACCGGAGTGGGAGTTGAACCAAACAACCTATTGATTCTGAGCGCAACAGTTAGACCACTGCTGCTATCAGCTGCTGCAGTCTTGTCTCAACTTCCCTTTCTAGATCAGTAGAAGGAGCCTACCAGAATAATCTCAAACAACAAACATTTTCACTTTTACGATGATGACGTCAAAATAAATATATTTTCGAGAAAATTAGACAATTATTGAAAAAATAAAATAACGAATAGCATTAAAATGAGTGTTGAACACATGAACACATGGACACATGAACACATATAGGTGGAAAAACAATTTATATTTGTGTCAGTGGATACGGGTTAACGAGATGTTTTGAAAACTCTTTGATTTCACTACCACCGCGGACTTCTTTTGGTAACAGAGGCAAACTAATGATATGGAAATCTTCGTACAGATCTGTAATCTAAAGATAGAAACATCGTAAGCCTATCAAATGAACTTGAGCATATATAATATTCCTTGACATTTTGCACAAACTTAAACCTTTTTTACAATTTCACCAAACTTAACCCAACAATCTCAGAAATTTGACGTCGTAAACAAATATTCTTTTCTCAATCTTACAATTTTGAATAAATTTTCAATCATTTGAAACAAAGATATATTCTGCCTGTGTGATCTGATGGCTTCCAATGGAATTAGTTAATTAATGTGATAATTTAATCACAATTATATCTTTGTGTAAGTTAATTATAATAGATATACTGACTAAATAAATTTACATAAAAAAGGAAAGGTCCTAGATGCTGATGTTGTATCTGCTACACTAAAAAATGTGCAAAAATACAAAAGTTTAGGGTGCAAAATATCATTGAAATTGGTCCAGTGGTCAAGGAGTAGTTAACTAACATACATCTGTGCCTTATTATTAGGGTGATGGTTCTGTGTGCTTCTTACATGGCATAAAACATGTCTATGAAATCGGTCCAGTGATCAAGGAGTAGTTAACTAACATACATCTGTGCCTTATTATTAGGGTGATGGTTCTGTGTGCTTCTTACATGACATAAAACATGTCTATGAAATCGGTCCAGTCGTCAAGGAGTAGTTAACTAACATACATCTGTGCCTTATTATTAGGGTGATGGTTCTGTGTGCTTCTTACATGGCATAAAACATGTCTATGAAATCGGTCCAGTGGTCAAGGAGTAGTTAACTAACATACATCTGTGCCTTATTATTAGGGTGATGGTTCTGTGTGCTTCTTACATGGCATAAAACATGTCTATGAAATCGGTCCAGTGGTCAAGGAGTAGTTAACTAACATACATCTGTGCCTTATTATTAGGGTTATGGTTCTGTGTGCTTCTTACATGACATAAAACATGTCTATGAAATCGGTCCAGTGGTCAAGGAGTAGTTAACTAACATACATCTGTGCCTTATTATTAGGGTTATGGTTCTGTGTGCTTCTTACATGACATAAAACATGTCTATGAAATCGGTCCAGTGGTCAAGGAGTAGTTAACTAACATACATCTGTGCCTTATTATTAGGGTTATGGTTCTGTGTGCTTCTTACATGACATAAAACATGTCTATGAAATCGGTCCAGTGGTCAAGGAGTAGTTAACTAACATACATCTGTGCCTTATTATTAGGGTGATGGTTCTGTGTGCTTCTTATATGACATAAAACATGTCTATGAAATCGGTCCAGTGGTCAAGGAGTAGTTAACTAACATACATCTGTGCCTTATTATTAGGGTGATGGTTCTGTGTGCTTCTTACACAGCATAAAACATGTCTAGCGAATTGAGATTATTGAGTATGAGAGAAACTACTCAGTAAAAGTTTTGAAAGAACAAGACTTAGGTTGATCAAAACATCACCTGTCCAAAGTAGTTTATAGTAAACGTTACCTGTTCAAAGTACTTTTTTTGTATAGTTGACCGAGAAGTGCAGAACTCACATTTCGGAGCTGAAATGAATGAAAGAGCATTTATTCCAATGGAAAACTTGCGAGATAGCAAATTTTAAAATGAAAACGAGGCTTAGGTCACTGTAGCTTAGTGGTTAGTGCATTCAAACCACAAAATCAAACGGTGCTGGTTTGAAACCCAGCTCGGACATATTTTGATTTATGAGTTACAGTTGAGTTCTTGAGCGAGCGAAACTCATTGCGTAATGTAAGCCTAGCTCAAATGATGGGTTGTCTGGTGAAGCGACTTCGTAGGTGCAAATGGGTGCCCTAAGTACGCCAGGACCTAAACCTTGGGATAAGAAGAGCCACTGTTATATGTGGAGAGCCCCGTAATTTCCATTATTATTATTATTATTAGGTTGAGCTTCTTTTGTTTGTTAGTTAGCGTTGTCAATCATTTTATGAACTTCTTTTGTTAGGAATGACCATTAGGGAATTGCTTAACTTTTACATCTCAAAAGGGTTATTAAATATCTCACTTCTATCTTAATAATAAAACTTAGGAAGTCCAAGTTCACAAGAGTAGCACATCTTAATCTTTATGAGCGGTTATCAGCAGCTCGTAGGCTGAATCCAGAGGCATTGATGCCCCCCCCCCCCCCTTTCTCCCTTTTTGTTTTTAGGTCGGAAGATGTGTGTATAGATATTTCTCCAGCAACAACAACAATTATTGGACCAAGAATTGCAAGATTGAAAATATTTTGAAAAACTCACAGAACCGAAACTTTCTTGGTTGGCAATCCCACTAAACTGTATATGAATGCTAACTCTATATAGGTATTTATTTTTTCACTTTGAATTCATTTGCCTTCATCACCTCTATAACAGATTTTAAAAACGAATGATGTTTGTGCAAACGAATGTGTCTACATTATAACTCCGCAAAAGTATTTTTTTATTTTATTTTATTTTTCAGTTTAGCCTAAAAAACTTTTATCTTTTTCCTTGTGGCTTCGACAGACTGTTCAGTATATTTTCTTCTATCGATCTTTTTCTTGGTTTAATGTCCATTTTTGCTAGCATCAAATTGATTTCAGTATTCTTCAAAGTTATAAAGTTGTTGAATTAACCCTAACGAGAGTGTCTATCCTCTTTTCCTTAACGCAAGACGTTGGGTGTAACTGTTGAGGCGGGCGCCACTCCTACCACCAACACCCGTACTTTACCGCATCGAAATGCTACTCATTCGCTGAGTCGGCGAGGCCGGGGGGACTTGAACTCGCAACCTCAGAAATCCGAAATTGCAAGCGCTCTACCAACTGAGCTATCACGACCAAAACTATAATTTTAGTAAAGTGATTCATCTTAACGTTGAAAAGATTTTAGTTTTTTAAAGAAAATCCTGATATGTACATCACCTGAAAATATCAGTTGATTAACGATGATAGTTCTTATATCCATATGCATTCGCATCAATTCCTGCACCAGGCGTTCTGTCTCGTAGAGTGAAAGGAACTCCGAAATGCAAACACAAACAAAAGTGGTGTGATCCTGAAATGAGAAATAAAAATTAACAAATTGTAGAAGTCATGATATCCGGCGATATCCAGGATGGGAATGGTGTTTGGCTCTCAACCGAAAAGATCTGGGTTCGAGACCATGCTATCACAAAGTTGCGGCTCTTAACCGAAAGGTTCTGGATTCGAGACCATGCTATCACAAAGTTGTTTAGTGAGCGGTTATAAATAAACAACGCCGTATTTCAGCAAAAATAACCGTAGCACAAATAGGAGCAATTAAATACACTAAAACTCTGGATCGAGATCTTTATAATAATGCTTAATGAGCGTTCTGTCGTTAAAGAATGATAAACAACTATCATGTTCTTCTGAAAATCCGAAAAACTATTTTTACAAAATTAAAAACAGTTTGAGAGTTACTATGATGAGGTTATATATATAATAAATAAATATATAATATATAATACTATTTTGAAGGCGATACTCCTTACTTCATAAAGTGCTCAATGTAGAAACAGAGCGAATACACAAGAAAAGAAGACAATAGTTTATTTACTAAACTAATAGTTTCATGCCGCCTACTGCTCATGCTGACTCATGCTGCTGACTACTGAAGATTGTCGTCCGTGTAATATATAAACAATGTTTTTAGCACCAAATGTTAAACAAAAGCTACAAAAAGTAGAAAAGGCCAATTGGACGTTCTTCAACCCAGATTCTCCAGAAAGAAAACGTCCTTTATTTATATAGTTTTGAGGAAAAAAAGTGTTTTTAATTTGATCTAAGTTCTTGAATTTCAACAACAATGTCTTATATGCCAGTTAAAATGCTCAGAAAACGAATTTTTTGCATGAAAATATTAACGCAAACAATGACTATAGACAACTTACAGGATTTTTAAACTGGCTGCTAATTTCCTTGATAAGAGGCAACATTTCTTCCATCTTGTTTGTGAACTGGTCGACACCTAGGTTTTCCATTCCAAGGAGTCCAGAAAACTGAAAGAATGAAACTGAAATTGAATATATCATAAAGGAGGTGCAACCCTAATACAATGTTCCGTTTAAAATATAACTTTCGACTGGAAGAACACACAAGTTTGTCATCGATATTTTAAGGAACGAAAAGAGATTTACAAGTAAAATGAAGGATTGAATGTTAGATAATGTTTGTATGACAAATTTAAGACTCCGGATTAAATAAAATAAACTCCAACTCAATTCCAAAACAGTAGCAAAGGAATTATATACCTGGGTTAGGAAAGGTTGAATGCGTGATTTTAAATCTAATAATTTAGTAAGCGACTTTTCGATAACTGAGGGAAACGAAATCAAACGCAACGTGTGGCCCGTGGGAGCGGTATCAAAAACAACAACGGAGAAGTCCATGCTACGAACCAACCTATAAATAAAAAACAAATTTATTGTTGTCATTATGAAATGAGGCAGGCGATCACCAAAAGTATCGCCTCCAGAATCATCTCGCCATAGCTCTAGGCAAGCATATGATCACCAAAAAATATATCTTTCTTTACATTTGCAAGTCTTTTCTTTTGTGTGTATGATATGCTTTAATTTTTATATGCATAGTGAAGGATTTGATGAGATAGTACTGGTACTGGTTATTTCATCTCCGTTCAATTAGTGCGTTGAAAAAAGATTTTCTCTATATCTCCCCTAAATACGTCTACACCATTATCTACAGCTTTCTTTACAAATCACTTAGTTGGTTTTTTGTTTTTTCTGTTTTTGAAGCAATAATTGTAACACCACATAACCGCCTCACCATTTTTAGCATATAAGATATTCAATAAAACATTTCTAGGCACTGACCTATTTTTCAATATTTTTTTGTTATATATTTGGCAGGGCCTATGACTCAACAGAGTCCTGTGTATTGGGTCTATTTTTTCACCAGACCCACGGAAATTTTGATGTTATATAAGGTCCAACCCCCTCTCAATTCTTAACCCGGAAACATGAAACAAATCCTAGAAACTCTAGAATAAGCCACTTCATTGATAAACAAGCTAAGCGCAGTACTTCCAGGCACAAAACATAATGGAACTAAAAAAACAACATACTTCATCACTTCACCAAAACTCATGGCTTCATCGATTCCAGGGAAAGCCCCCAGCAACTCTCCCATGAGTTTCTTTCCCCAAGAAGCCACATCTAAAGAAACATTGCGTCATATCTGTAACAAGATTGATGCCTGGGCTGAACATACGCCCTTTTGTTTCATTATATTACTTTAAAACCACTTGACAAGGTGCACAAAAAAACTTTTGGAGATAAAGTTGATATTTTTTAACCTTGCTAGTAATGTACAGCATCAGCTAGCTCCAAAGTGTGGCAGCCAATAGTATTACCACAAATGAGTCAAATAGATTGACTGACTTTTTCCCAATTGAGGTTTTCGTAGCAAGAATTATTGCTTAAAGGCCACTATTCATCACAGTTCTAAACCTTCTATCGTGCAGATTAGTGAATACAAGTTGGTTGAGAAACTTTGTGCGCATCAAAAGAACAAAAAGAAAAGTTTCTAAGGAAATTGTTGGGTACTATAATAATTCAAAGATTTTATTCCACTACATAATATTGCACGGAATTAGGCAAGTAGACTTTCAAAGAGCTTCTTGATGAGTGCACGTGGGACCGGTTTATATAGCTGTGATAAACAGTATAGAGCGCAGCACGTACATCGACAGTCAATCTCTAACATTTTTATGGAATTGTGCACAATTGAATGAAAACAAGTGCAAAAGAAAGATAAAGAATCCACGCTAAATGAAATTACCATCGTCTTCAATAATATCTTCTGGTAATTGGCTCAATCCGAGACTTGGATCAATTTCCTATGGAGAATAGAAGAATATATGTAACAAATCTAATTTCCTAACATAAAATGATTGACAACTCAACCTTAATGAACAAAAGAACGTCATAAAATGATTCACAACTCAACCTTAATGAACAAAAAAACGTCATAAAATGATTGACAACTCAACCTTAACGAACAAAAGAACTTCACAAAAAGATCAACAACTCAACCTTAACGAACAAAAGAACATCATAAAATGATTGACAACTCAACCTTAAGGAAGAAAAGAACTTCACAAAAAGATCAACAACTCAACCTTAACAAACAAAAGAAAGTCATAAAATGATTGACAACTCAACCTTAACAAACAAAAGACCTTCATGAAATGATTGACAACTCAACCTTAACAAACAAAAGAACTTCACAAAAAGATCGACAACACAACCTTAACGAACAAAAGAACATCATAAAATGATTGACAACTCAACCCTAACTAACAAAAGACCTTCATGAAATGATTGACTACGCAACCTTAACGAACAAAAGACCGGCATAAAATGATTGACAACTCAACCTTAACTAACAAAAGACCTTCATAAAATGATTGACAACTCAACCTTAACGAACAAAAGAACTTCACAAAAAGATTGACAACTCAACCTTAACGAACAAAAGACCTTCATTAAATGATTGACAACTCAACCCTAACTAACAAAAGACCTTCATGAAATGATTGACAACTCAACCCTAACGAACAAAAGAACTTCATAAAATGATTCACAACTCAACCTTAACTAACAAAAGACCTTCATAAAATGATTGACAACTCAAACTCAACTAACAAAAGACCTTCATAAAATGATTGACAACTCAACCTTAACTAACAAAAAAACTTCATAAAATGATTGACAACTCAATCTTAACAAACAAAAGAACGTCATAAAATGATTGACAACTCAACTTTAACAAACAAAAGACCTTCATAAAATGATTGAAAACTCAAACTTAACAAACAAAAGACCTTCATGAAATGATTGACAACTCAACCTTAACTAACAAAAGACCTTCATAAAATGACTACTGTGAATTGCTCCCATTTGTGCTACAATTTTTATTACTATTTATAACCTTTCACTAAACAACTTTGTAATAGCACGGTCTCATTAACCCAGAATGTTTGGGTTAAGAGCTAAACACCTTACCATTGCGCCATCGCTGGATAATACTAACAAAAGAAACTCAACATAAGCCTAAGTTTCCTTTAAAACTTTGTTATATCAGTCACTTAATTTTCATGCAATCAACCAATAACCAAAATATCACTTTTCAACATCCAAATAGTGGTTCAGAAATTGCCGTAATTATGCCAATCGACAAAGCAAAATTTTTATATTTTGAAAATCAAATCACTAACAATATAGCCATCCCAAAACAACCATGCTTTTAATTTTAATTTAAATATTTCATTTTCACTCCACTGGTTGACACTTACATGGAATGACTGTATTACGTAATATTTACAGTGATTGTTTCAAAATAACCGGAAAAAAGCTTTCAATATGAAAGTTGGCCTCCTGATGTTACATTGAATTATGTGTATGACAAGAATATCATTTACCATGGCAAAAAGGTTTTGAAATCCGTTTACTAAAGTTGGTTTCTTGCCAAACTTCTGATCGAAAGCATCTGAGATGTTATGTGCAGGGTCCGTTGAAATAATCAAAACATTTTTGCGATGGAAAGAGAGTTGTGTTGCAATACTGCAACTGAAAATAGAAGAAATATGTGAAATAAAATATATATTATAAATATTCATTATATATAAAATATACAAAAAATATAATAAATATATCAGTAAAAGTCTAAAGGCTAAAATACTTTATTTAAATAGCAGGTAGTAAAATTAACTTACAACACTTAAATAAATGGGCAACAGTAACAAATCCTTTTTCAAATGGTTTTGGAACAAAATATTCAATTCCACGTGAAACATAAACAATACACCTGGCCCGTATGGACTTTAACAAAAACTGTTCATTCAGAGGTTTTTATTACCACAATTACCAAATCTACCACTTCTATAAACCAATCAATATTTAAAGAAAACACATTTAGGTCTAACCCGTGCCAGCATGGAAAATAGACGTTAAATATATATATAGAGAGACATTTGAATTATACCTGCAAGTTGTTTTTCCAACGCCACCCTTACCACCAACAAAAATCCATCGTAGCTCATTTTGATTGATCAAATGCTGTATAGTTGGTGCCAAAATGTCATTATCTGCATCCATCGCAGCTGCCATTATTATTTATTATTTAATAGCAAATTAAATATTTACAGATAACTAGACATAAAGCACATGATTATTGATGTTGTAAAGAGGGCAAAACTTTAGTCAAGAGGAGAGAATTGATGCAAAATAGTTCAAGTTTGTTAAAAAATGAATTGAAATTTTGTCAAATCTACTGCTTTAAAAGGAAAACATTGTTTCCAATTCAATCCGTAAAAATGTTTAAAAGCAGCATTCTTCATCGTAGCATTGTTTTGTTGTGTTAGCAAGCAACAGTTGTGTTGTGTTTTTAAAAGAAGTGGTCATTTATGGGAGCACACTTTACCTTTGTGATCAAGCTTGAATTTCAGGGGCAGTTGTAGGCCACACACATCAAATCTATATATAAATTCCTTTCTTAGTTCTTGTGATTGTTAAAAAATTGAGAAGCATTAAAATGTGTATTAACAAAACTTTGAAACAGTGTCTGGAGTTCCTTTTAAAAAGTTTCGACCAAAGTTTTTATTTTAAAGCATTTTGGTAAGTTGTCTGACTCAAGAAAACCAGTCAGGCGAAAAAAACAAACAAAATACAGATAGCTATTGGAAGGAAATAGACACAAATTCTAAAGAATGAGAAATCTAAACTTTTGCTAATTGGGAGCTCAACTTTTTACTGATTTCTTTCATCATAAAATTCTCTACAAATTGCTAGCCACAATATTACGAAGAGCTACGTAAAAAAACACAAAAAATACATGAGGAAAGGTTTTATGTGAAATGTTCACCAATAGTATAGTCGTTAAGGGTGAAATTGTTCATTTTGTGACCAAAGCATGAAACTTTGCACAACTCTTCCCTAGAATGAGTACTTTCGATTTTTAAGTGGTGCCCAACATGTTGACCCCTGTATGACGTCATTATGACGCCATCAGGGTCCAACAGTGGCAAAAAAAAAAATTTCAATAAAACCTATCAACTTTGGTATCATTCGAAAGAGAATTAAATTCTGAACATTTTTTATCGTTACGTAGATGCGTAAAAAAAAGTCCTTAAGAGTTATTGCCGTTTTAGAATTAACGATTCAGGGGGTAAATTTTAAACAATGAAGCCAATTTTCTTTAACTTTTTATCATAAATTTGCAAAGTATGGTTCTTCTTTCTTTCCAAAAACTTTTTATATTATATATAGATGTCCTAATTTCAAAATCTACGTGAAAACGTTTGAAAAAATGCATAAACTAAGAAATATTCTTTATATGATGGCCCCCTGATTTTCTTGAAAATACGCTTTTTCTCATAGACATAATTTTATCAGGGCATGATTAACGATTAAAATCACTCTAAGAAACAAAGCAATTTTTCTCGACATGTCTTAAACTTTAAAAACTCCTCTAATATGAATTCTTTACAGTTTGGTATTATTATTTCTCTTGATTTTAATTGTTGTCAAAACTCTCTCAAACTACAAATTAAATAAACATCCTATAAAACACAAAAACTGCCTATGTATTATTTAAACGAGAATGTCTTTATACTAATTCATGTTATTGGTACATTGTCCAGAGCATTGGCAAAGCTTCGTGCATCCCAAGTTGGCTTTCAAACATTTACATCGTCCTGTGCAGCCTTTGTTGCAACCGCATCTGATAAGCTCTCGGCATACTGACGATGCTTCAGGAAGGGTTGTCCAAAGAGGTTCCATATTTTCTCCTACGTTTTTCCATCCCCATTGGCAAGGGTTGCGAGAATCGTGTTGCTTGAAAAGTGATTGACACCATTTGGAAGATTGCAACGTAGATTTCACGCATTCAGTGGCTGTGACACAACCTCAGCGATGTCTGGTAAAGAAAAAAAATCCTTCTACAAGACATGGATGACACTAGAAGAAAGCGTAACACCTTTGTTTGTCAAATTCCCTCTCATTTCTTCTCCAGAGGATATAAAGAAGGAAGATTACGATATGATGGAAAAGTTTGTTATTGCACTATATTCGAAGACATGTAATGCGGATACTGTGAATGAAGCAAGAAAAATCTTATTCAGCCGAGATAATCGTTCCATTGAAAATATCCCACCAACAAGAGAGGCACTTGTTCAACATATTCTAAGGGCTGCCTTGCAATCTTCCAAATGGTGTCAATCACTTTTCAAGCAACACGATTCTCGCAACCCTTGCCAATGGGGATGGAAAAACGTAGGAGAAAATATGGAACCTCTTTGGACAACCCTTCCTGAAGCATCGTCAGTATGCCGAGAGCTTATCAGATGCGGTTGCAACAAAGGCTGCACAGGACGATGTAAATGTTTGAAAGCCAACTTGGGATGCACGGAGCTTTGCCAATGCTCTGGACAATGTACCAATAACATGAATTAGTATAAAGACATTCTCGTTTAAATAATACATAGGCAGTTTTTGTGTTTTATAAGATGTTTATTTAATTTGTAGTTTGAGAGAGTTTTGACAACAATTAAAATCAAGAGAAATAATAATACCAAACTGTAAAGAATGTCGAGAAAAATTGCTTTGTTTCTTAGAGTGATTTTAATCGTTAATCATGCCCTGATAAGATTATTTCTATGAGAAAAAGCGTATTTTCAAGAAAATCAGGGGGTCATCATATAAAGAATATTTCTTAGTTTATGCATTTTTTCAAACGTTTTCACGTAGATTTTGAAATTAGGACATCTATATATAATATAAAAAGTTTTTGGAAAGAAAGAAGAACCATACTTTGCAAATTTATGATAAGAAGTTAAAAAAAATTGGCTTCATTGTTTAAAATTTACCCCCTGAATCGTTAATTCTAAAACGGCAATAACTCTTAAGGACTTCTTTTTTACGCATTCACGTAACGATAAAAAATGTTCAGAATTTAATTCTCTTTCGAATGATACCAAAGTTGATAGGTTTTATTGAAATTTTTTTTTGCCACTGTTGGACCCTGATGGCGTCATAATGACGTCATACAGGGGTCAACATGTTGGACACCACTTAAAAATCGAAAGTACTCATTCTAGGGAAGAGTTGTGCAAAAGTTTGGCCACAAAATAAACAATTGCCCCATAAATCCACCTTTAGCTACTCTACTACAAATTTAAAGACAATACAATTTCCAAATAACCGGGAATTCCAATAAGATTTATGACTGCATTGAAAAAATCGCTGTTTGTTATTTTTATTTCAGAAGAGTGTTTTTCGAGCTTCTTCGAAATGGCATTGAGAAATCTCCATATTTCATCCTCTGTATTATCAAAGAGATACCAACTTTCACCCAACGCTATTGCATGTTCCCCAACGTCTGATAATTTTGGCTTTTGGAGATGCACGTCCTCGTATACTTCTTCATCTTCATCTTCTTCTCCCTCGACACAATCGTCGTAACCGGAGACGAACTCTAGAGTTTCTTGATCTGCAATAGCACGCGTTTCGCGTGACGCGTGACGCGTTTCGTGTATCATGATGGCCACATCAAAATCTATATTAACTTATAACCATCAACAATGGTCGCCAGAACCATCCGATGTTAAGTTTTTTTCGAACATTTGATGTCGTTTCATATTTTATTTAGTCCAAAAGGGTCTTATAGGCTTCTCCTACCCAGTGCGTTATCAAAGTTCGCCTATCAGATGCTGTGAAATTATCAACCCCATAACATTTGTCTGCATTTTCTTCTTATCAATATTAGGAAAAAATCAAGAAACATTGAGCCTGCCTGAGTTGTTTCTTAAAAAAAAGACGTGTAACATTTTGAAAAATGACGTCATTCTCCATGTTTTTTGGATAAAGTTGGATAGGAAGGATAAAGTTCTTCGGCTCACAAACCAAACCGGCCGGTTCGAATCCCATCTCCGGAATATTTTCTTTCTGAGTTACAGCTGAGCAAAACTCATTGCGTAATGGTCCAGCTTAAATAGGTTAGTTGTCTGGTTGAGCGATTTTCGTAGGCGCAAACGGGCGTCCTAAGTACGCCAGGACTAACCAACAGGACACACAAGGATAACAGTATTTTATATACTGAAGTGTAAATAACCTGTTTAAAAATTCGAAATAATAATTTCTTAGATCACTAGATATAAGGTTTATTGTTTAATGTTCCGCTATCTCGAACTTTTTCGCCGCTCCCAATACGGTTCGAGATGTCGACTGTATTTACAAAGGCTACTACAGCGTTCAAGAAAATAATCTCCCATATAATAATTGTTCTACTGTTATTACCTTTTGGTATATATTTTGAAAATGAACGGTTTTCACATCTTGTAGGATTTCAAGAAAAAAAGCTATAATTCACATCAATATGAAAATATCAGAAATTTTGCGAGTGAAAATTTCGAGATTATTTGAGGATTTAGGGAGTGGAGTAGAAAGAAAACGATAAAAAACAAAAATGTTCATTTGGTTTCTACTAAAATGTTGCTTTTACAGTAAATGAAATGATAAGCGTAATATAAGGAAAGGTTGAAGATGTTTGTTGCAATGTTTGTCATTTAGTTGGAAGAGGTCCAGAAGTCGTGTTCCACTTCACAAAATTCTGTGAACTCGATTTTCCCGTTTTTGTTTTTGTCCATCATTTCAAAACGACGCGGTGCATCGGAAGGATCTAAATTGGTGGCCTCCATGCCAACTTTCAGCTCGTCCAATGATATCGTTCCGTTGTTGTTTATATCCATGACGTCAAAGCTGGCTCTTAGCAACCTTTCAAATGCGGTATTTGTTTCGTGGTTTTGTTTTCTTCGGAACTCAAGTTGCATCATTTGATTGCAGCCTTTTAAAAATTCACCCAGTTTCATTTGTACGCCCTCAACCAAACCCGCGTCCTTCCAAAAGTCTGCGAGCCCCTTGTTCATGTTCTCCACTTGTAAATCAGTTGCTTTGCACATTGTCTGCATGTTTCTGGCCGTAGCTAGGATTTCGTTTAACGTCAATAAACCGTTGTCGTTTAAATCTGCCTTGTGAAAAAACGCTTCGAATTTCTGCACCCAAGCGGGATACTGAGTTAAATCGTCTGGCAATGTTTTACTTGAAGCCATATTTCAGAATGTTGTTCACTCTTGCTGAAAATTGATGTTTCAAAAATGTTTTTGCTTTGTAAACGTTATAACTGCTTCAAACAAAGTTTGTATTGTTTGTGAACAATAGAATATCGGGATGTTGGAATTTTATTTTAAAAAGATTATCGGATTAAAATATAGAAACGTTACTGACGTTGGAAAATTATTTTTATCTAGAGTAGTAGTGATATTAACGGCGATCTTTATTTCAAACTTTTCGAGCAAAAACGCCCCTGAAAATAATAGGAGCGGATAGTTAACTGCTTTACTCTTAAAAAAAAAAATACATGTTAGTGAATAGACCATATGGTTAAGCTTCTTTTGTTAGTTAGGATTGAATTGTCAATCATTTTATAAACTTCTTTTGTTAGGAATTAATCTATTTTAAGCTGGATTTACATTACGAAAAGATATCAAGTTCATATCAATTGAAATTAAACGTGTAAAGCAAGACAGATGATAATGCAACCAATCAAGAGCAAGACAGATGATAATGCAACCAATCAAGAGCAAGACAGATGATAATGCAGCCAATCAAGGGAAAGACAGATGATAATGCAACCAATCAAGAGCAAGATAGACCGATAATGCAACCAATCAAGAGCAAGACAGATGATAATGCAACCAATCAAGAGCAAGACAGATGATAATGCAACCAATCAAAGAACAAGACAGATGATAATCAAACCAATCAAGAGCAATCATGCCAACCTATTACATTAATATCGCGTAAAATACTATGTTCGTGAGTCCCTCCCCTTCAAAACCTACTGAAGAACCTAAAGAATAAAGAGCCTGGAAATTAAAGGAAAATTGGAAATAAATAAAAAATATAGGTCTAATTAAATTGGCCTAGAACTTGAGCACGAAGTCCACAGTAGATCCGCACGTTATGGAGTGTTGACAAACCCACTTTAAGAATAAAGCAAGAATCATGGAATCATCTCCGATTGGTTAGGGAATAGAAGAAGATCAGAAATGTATGATGGGATTGAATAAAGTTCTGATGAAATTCTTTGTGGACTTACGCAGAGAAACATACATAATGAACATGGGTTCTTATTGAAAAGCCAAATAAATGACTCCCCGAAGGTGCTGGGTATCGAAAGTTTACAAACATTTTGTTTTTATTGCGTGCATCTTTACAACTTATACAAATGTATTTTTAAGTACGATTGGACAAACCACATTCTCAATCTCATTCCTACCTTTACCATCACCATCGTTTACTTCCTTATCACGTGGTGTAATGATATATTTAACAACAATATTTTTTTTTTTTTTTTTTTAGTACTAATTAATAATAACATTAATAATTAACAATTAATCTTTTTACAATTCGCAACTGTTTCTTCCCGCAATTATTAATTATTTCCAGTGTTCACCGCAACAATTTTTTCTCGCGACTTTTTCTTTTTTTCTTCTTACTATATAAAAGCATCCGAACAAAAATAACCCAAAGCTTGGCGGGTCCAATTGGCGTTTTTTGCAAAAATTTATCAGAAAAAGCAATGTCGAACAAAAGCGGCCAAATTCTAATGATGAAAACGTTGTCTGATATTGTTTTAAAAAGTTATCTCCTTGGAACGACAAACGCAATGTGCGAGAATATTCGTCTATAAATATTTTTTACAAAATCGATCAGATTTCAACGTAGATTCTAATCAATAATTATTGTTTTTTTGTTATTTTGTCTTGGTCTTTTTTGATTTCCTTTATCAGAGGACTTCATAAACCACTTCCGTATGGCAGCTTGCTTCTCTTCACCGTACGTTTTTAACTTCGTTTTTGGACCTTTTTGTTATTCATGTGATGATGGTTTACTATTGATAGTGTTACCTCTTTCATAGCCTCCACAAACAAGCCGATAATAACTCTTTCTTCTTAGGAGCATCCACATAATTTAATTTGACGACAGAAAGGTAATAAATTTCGTTCTTTTTTGTGGCAATCAATTTTGCTGTAAACTTACAAGGTATTTCGAGGGTTCCTTGAACTAAAACCGATCTTCTCTAGTCACTTGAGCTCGCATACCTAAGAAACTACTACAGTAAGCTCACTCTAAAAAACTGAGAAATTTCGTGAACTAAATTTTTGTGTAAGCGCTATAAAACAAAAAGATAAGCAAAAATCATAAAAAGTTTGTTCTCTGTGACATTCCTTAGTAAGGCAAAAGTTCTGATATAATAAGAAACCCCTAAAAAACCTTTCTAGTAAATTTAGGGTAAATCTGTAAGAAACTGCCTAGAGACCCAAAAAGCTTAGTTGACATATGAAATGTCTGGTCCGTAGGAACTGCTTATAAGAAAATGCGTCTCCGATTTTTCCAATAATCCGTAGTAGGCTGTATTAATTTTGGAATAAATTGAGTGTCCAAACGCTAAGTTGCTTGGAACGACAAGAAAAATTATCGTAAGTTCAACTTCACTCGCAACATTTTATGTACGTAACTTTTTTATGAATGTCCTGTCTCGCAACATTTATACCCCGTTCACACGATGCCGGATTCATTTCGTTTCGGATTCCAGAGGCAATCCGATACGAAATTTTCTCCTGTTCACATGATGCCGGATTCACTTTCGTTGTCTGTTCACACGACGACGCTCCGCTCCGCAAATCCGGGCACCCCGCAGCGATGTCTATTGTTAAAACAGGTATCATGTGACGACCTAGCACCACATGCACTGAATAGAGTCGAAGATTTGGCGCCAATAAATTTATTTTAGCACAGCAGAGTTCAAAATACGTGTATCATTATATATCGTGGCAGAAAAACAAAAAAAAATTATTCTTTTAGCTGGAAAGATAAAGAAATCGAGCTGCTGTTAGAATGCGTAATGCGTAATCCATGTTGCAGTTGGAATTTGGCAAGTAAAATTTCTATTTTGCTTATGTTATTTTTATTTTTCCGCAAAAATGATGAACATGGAAACGAGGGCCGCTGCTGCAGAAAGAGGTTCTGGAGCAAAAGCGTTCCGGATTCATGTGTTCACACGGGCCCAAAAGCAATCCGATACGAAAAGCGATCCGAAACGTTTCACCTTCAGAGCGGAGTGATTTCACTCCGCAAAAACGGTACGAAACGTTTCGGATTTGCATGGCGTCGTGTGAACAGAAAGGCCATCCGATATAAAAAGCGATCCGAAACGAAATGAATCCGGCATCGTGTGAACAGGGCCTTAATGTACGAGACTTTTTCTTTTAAAGTTGCGAAAACAAAATATTCCGATAATCGGGAATATACTGTAGCAACTTTCGCAACTTTTTCTTCCGGCAACAATTTCTTCCTTAGTACGCATTACAACCACTAACTTTTATTTTTTTGAGATCAGTGATTACAACGAACGGTAAAAATAACATGGGACGAGACAGAGGAGTGGGAATTAGCTAAGGCGATGATGTGTCGATATATTTGAATGACTGAAGCGAATATTCGAACTCAGGTCTCTTCCACGTGGGTTTTAAAGCTGAATAGACGAAGAGGAACACCGAAAAATGGAAAATGACTGCAAAGTTGCTCTCTTTCCAAACTTTGGCACAAAATTAATTCACGATGGACAAGAACCGGAGCAATGGCGCTCAAAGGCAGTCATTCCTATGATTTCTCTTTCTGCGACATTCAAGCAAGATAGCCCAGGTGTGCAAGTCCAGGTATGTACAAATAACAAATATAACTTCAAAAGTAAACATTTTATTTTTAAATGCTCTTTTATTCAATTTTAAAAGAACAATCAAAACAAATTTGCAGAGGCGTTTGTAAAGCTGCCGTGCACTTACAAAGACAATTAATTTATGTTTACTTTTTGTCTCGACAGTTGATCCAAAAGTAAAGAGGTTTTGTCAAATAAGCAGTTAATAAATCCTAATTGCTTTAATTTAAACCGATACAAAAGGACGTTTGTGAAACTAGCCATCTATCTAGCTATATATAAATACATTTTTGTTACCTGTCACACTGATTTCTGTTTTTACAATGGTTAAGTAAATAAGAAACATATATATATATATATGTGCATGGCTCTCTAGGGTTTAGAATATTCCCGAAGTGGCAACCCGACAAGAAACTGTTTTGAAACATGTGTTGCAAGTATGGAGGGTGGCAAATACGGTCAGTACTTGGAAATAAAGAAATTCATGTTTGTGTATATATTTTATACACCCATAGATGGTTACTTATGATGTATATAGAATAGAGTAATACTAAAAATATTGTATGTTTAAGTCAAAAATTTAATCACAGGTTGGCTTTGAATATTCATAAAAAATGATTTTAGTGGGAAAATTGTCAATGGAAGGTGGGATGTTTTTGTTTAAAGAATTAAAAATTGATTATGCTATGGAGTTTAACTGTTGAAGGGAAGGGCAAATGTTAGATTTAATAAAAACAGAAGTTGTATAAAAACAAACGGGTGGAAAATTTGTTCAAACAGCTGGTGGCTCCTTTCTGACCGCAAATTGGTTGTCAAAAAAGCAAAGAGAATATTGAAGAATACAAACTTTGTAATTTTCACATTGACATAAAACCTAATTTTTAAAAGCATTTGAATGGTTAAGTTTTTTACAAAGTTCATTAACGTGGGCTTCCCATGTTGAGGTCTTTGTCAATTAACACACCAAACTATTTTACACCTTTCTATTGTTTTAGACGTGAATATTTTAATAAAATCTTTAATCCTATAATGTAATTATAATTTAATCCTTGCGTTTATTAAAGAGAACACATTCAATTTCAGCATTAAAAGCAATACGATTTGCATTTAACCAATCATGTAATCCTTGTAAATCAAAATGTTTTACATAAAGATTTATTGACTTATTACTTTACTGCACAGATGTCTTCTTTTCCCAGAAGCTGGGCTTAGACGCCTTTTTGTCACTACCTGGTTAATTGCTGATCGCCAGGCAACACGATCGTTTGTTAGCTCCTCTGCTAAGTTGAGTGTTAGCATATTGGTCTTGATGTTGTCCATCCATTGTTTTTAGGTCAACCTTTATAAGACCTTTATAATATTGATACTGTATATATAAATAAATTTAGAAAAGAAAGATTATAAATATAAATATATAAGTAAAAATGAGAAACTGAACCTTGAGGAATAAATCAATTAGAATTAGATCTGGGTGGAAAAAGTTTAGAGAACTTTTACCTCGCCTAACTTCTAGAGTGATATCTCTTTGCACAAAAGGAAGGGTGTATGATGCTTGTGTAAGGAGTATTTTTCTATATAGTGGTGAGACATGGGGAGTTAGAACTGTTGAACTAAACAGACTAGAACGCCGCAATAAATTAATTTCCACGACGATAAAAGTATGAAAGATTCAATCTTATCCCAAGAAACCGATGAAATTTGTTAACTTTGAATTAATCAAAGAAACCATTTTTACTTGTAAGAAACATTACGCTATGTAAAATATTGCGTAAAAGTTAAATTATTTTTTACTGGTTTTAAATTTTCTGAAACTTAATTATTTCATGTAGGTTTGGCTTTTGCTTCTGGTCTTGGTGCTGAAAACACTGTAATGATGATGCTGGAGATTGGAACTCATGTAATATGCATGAACGATGTGTACGGAGGTATGTATGTTTCAAAAATCAATTTTCTGAAATATATCCTGGCCTAGCATTGTGAATCTTTCAACTCAGTAGATTATTGCATCTAATATCTGATTAACACAAATGGACCTGAACCACTGATTAAAATGAATATCACCGTATTTTTATGTATATGTAGTTGCCGCAGCTGGCTCTGGATTATTTTTAACCATTAGGTGGGTATGAGAGTCATATAACATCTTTGACCTTATGGATATAAGCACCCATGCCCTTTATGCACTTCTGTCACGGAGTTTAAAATGCAAAGTTGGTATCTTGCGCGGGTTAACTCATCGCTGTTTTACCTCTCACTGGGGTTGGCGTTAGGAAGGGCATCCAGCTGTAAAACACATCTGCTCCAATGAATCATCGAATGGTTAAACCTACAAAATTGTGGTGAATATCATCTGTTGAAACCCTGTCTAACCCATGCTATCATGGAAAATAGACGTGAAAAATGTAAATGATGATGATAATATGATTAAAAATCTAGATCACTGTTTGTAAATTATATGTGAATTTAGGATGTTGCAATTTGAGGCGAAATTAATGAAATTAATGAATTAATTTAACTATTTTAATGAATTAATGAAAAGATCAATTTGGTTAAAAGTATAATAAACGTTAGTTTTAGTTTTGAAAAAAGGTTAAATTGTTAAAAGTTACTTTTGAAAGGATAACCAGGAATTTGCATTGCTTCCTTGCTTTCAGGGACAAATCGGTTGTTTTCAAAGATACTCTCCAACAAAGGCTTTGAGTTTGATTTTGTTGACTGCCGTGATTTGGATCTGGTCAAAAAGCACATAAAACCTGGCAAAACAAAAGTAAGATATCTCTCCAGCGTATTTCGCATAATTGTTTTGACATTCTGCTTATTGTCTAAATATTTTAGAATTATTTATTTATTATACGAATTGAAATCTCAACGATCAGTTGTTTGTATTCTTCACTTTGTAAAAGCAATATTTAAATATTTGTTTAAAATGTTGTTTTGTGTGAAAATAATGAAAGTCGTAAAAGTCATAATTTAATAATAATTCATTAGTAATAATCTGGAAAATGTGAAGTTGTTTTCATATATTATTATATATATTTGAATGTTGAATTCATTTATGTGCTCTCTGTGATGCAAGTATATTATTTTGTTGTCAGTTGATCTGGATCGAATCGCCAACCAATCCTACGATGAAAATCACTGACATTGAAGCTGTCAGCAATCTTGCCCACCAATATGAGGTGATTAGAGCTTCTTTCAAATAACGTTGATGTTGTTACTTTGTATAAAAATAAAATGAAAAATCTTTCTTTCTAATCTTTATTTTGTTTATATATAAATAAGATCAGGTTTTATTCCAGGATTTGAAACCGCTATTTTTTATAGTATTGCCCGTTAAGCGCTTTTTGGATTGCAACAAGTAATTATCTAAATTGAAAGAATTTTCTTTCTATTGACAATAACAATAGTAAATGTAAGTATTAGTGAAAATATCTTTCTAAAAGATTCAGTTTTCAGAGTTTTTGCTTGCTACCTGTTAAACAAACTTTAAGAAATTGTAAAAAGTTTCTCCCATTATTTGGCCAACATGCCCTGAAATAGCTGTCGGTCATCGGTCAATGTCCGATGAAATACGGCCGTTGACCGGCGTATATGCGCATATCAACGGTCAAGTTGACCGATGACTTTTTTGCAAACTTTTTATTTGAACTAAAATTCAAAAAATTGACTGACGTGATCTATCGAACCTTGAATTAATGTTTATAATTAATGGATTTGTTATCATTTAAACTCATTGTTTCAGTCTACAACATAAAGATAGTGTATACTACAGTCTTCTCATTTTTACGTACGTTTTCACAAATCAGCTCACCGGTAGGTACACCTGATACTTTGCTGCTAAGTTTGCAAAATGTACGATGACGTACCTGAATTGGTATTTTCCGTATGCCAAGCGTAACGTATTTCTATGACGTACGCATTTAAGAAAAAAAGAAAAACATGTTTTTAGTTATGAAAATCTGAGCATGCTGTGTCTACATCCTAACCCCCTAATGACCTGGTGTGTCAAAGAAGCCGTCATATCGCAGTAACCATTTGGAACTATTCTACAAGTTGTTTAAAAGTTTCATTCAACTTAGACAGATAAATGTAGAAGAACTATACTGCATTCGATGGAAGAAAAAAAAGATCAATACACAAAGAAACAATCAGTTTTGTTTATATACAAAAAAGAATGAAAAGACACTTTAAAACGCAGAAGAACTACCTTAAGCGGATTAATTTTCGCGGATTTAGGCATTTTCCGCGAAATTAAATCCGCGCGAAAAATCTAAACTTTGGCGATACCTGGAATTAAATCCCTCTCCACCCAAAAAAAATTTAAACATTAACAGGAAAAGACAGCAGTTCGAATTGTCTTTTTATGTCCTTTTTGATCAGAATAAAAAAAAGCTACGATACAACTAATCCAGATTTATAACTTCAATCTCTTTTCTCCTTTCTTTTGAGCACCTTTATTGCCTCGTTTAAAGAGCTCTTGAATGTCTCTCAATTTTACTTCACGTTTTTTGTTGTGTTTGTGACGGCAGTGTTAGTAGCTATGGTTGAGCTCCCTTTTTTACGACCATAATTTACCGACATTAAATTAAATCCGCGTGAAATAACACAAACTTTGGTCGTACGCGATATTAAATCTGCGCGAAATAACACAAATTTGGTCATCCGCGATATTAAATCCGCGCGAAATAACACAAACTTTGGTCGTCCGCGATATTAAATCTGCGCGAAAACAGCGAAAACCTACGTGTGGAGAGAGAGCCGGCAACAGCTTAAGTAGTGATTAACAAACACATTGCAAGGAGACATAAAAATGCGGCAACGGACAATGAATTAACTTAATTAATGCACATCGCGAAATAGTAAAAATCGTACTTATTTGCGTACGTAACAATTTTAATAATGAGAAGACTGATACTAGCTTCTTTTGATTTGTGTTTTCGTTGATGTTGCTATTTATTTCGTTCAACCTCGATAATTAGTTAATTCCCTCTGTCTTTTCCCAAAGTTTTCTGACTAGGTAGTCATGTCTCCATGGTGTTAAAGAGAGATTATTGTTTGAAATGCTAATGCATGGTGTTAAGTTGACCGATAGAAACGTTATTTATGTCGGTCAGTTTTGACCGACGGTGAACTTCGATGACCGATAAGATTTATGAGTACGGCGGTCAACGTGACTGATGAGCTTATAATATTTATTTCAGGCCCTGGGCCAAAACAAGGCATTTCCGTGGTTCAGTTTAACATGTTTAAGAAGTTAATTGTGCAGTTTTTTTTTCCAACTTCACTCAACCTGTGTTAAATTCAATTTTAAAACTATATTTTAGGGTCTTCAGGTTTTGGTTGATAACACGTTCATGTCCCCTTACTTCCAAGTAAGTGTATCATTTGATATTCAGGTAACACGTTGTTTCATTGCAAAATTCGCCAGCAAACCTTTCATTAGCATCATCATTAGTCCAATTTCATCAATCCGGGTTTGTGTGCAATGATATCTAACTATAGCTACCTTTCTCTTCTTTGTTTATCATAAAGATCTCATCCAAGCGATTAACGATAGAAATAAATTTTTTATTGAAGAACAAAGAATGAACGCTTTAAAATGCTTTAATCTGAAAAACAATTGTTTTCAATTAACTTTAAAGGAGAAACTTTTAATAGAAGAATCATGAATGGATTCACTTACATCGATTCTTGTAATTTCCATGACTTACTTGACTTATTTCGAACGAGCTCGAACATCGGCAACTAGCTTTCTCCACTCAACGTAGGTATGTTGCTACTGGCCTTCCTCTCTTCCTCTTTTCGTGTTTTGGTTTCCAAGTGATCAACTCATCTTTGCTTCTCCAGCAATGTTAGATGAAACTCAATCTTCTAACACGTAGTGAATCTGTAACCTTCATCAGTTTACCATAGAGGTCTTTTCGTTTTATGGTCCTTCTAGGATACTCTGAGTACAGCCCTGAGCATTTTGGTGTACGTACCATCTAATCATTCACTCATTTTGCCAGTTAATGTTTATGCTCTATATAATAATACACTTTCTACTGTAGCACAGAAGAAACCAATTTTAAGGTGGTTTTTCAGGTTTGACCTCCATATTTTCTCCATCTTGTTAAGGGCTCGCCATGCCTGTCCTATCCTTATGTTCATATCCTTTTTACTAGATTCGATCCACACTCCAAGATATTTGAAGTTGTCTACTTGCTTCAGTAAGTTACCATCTAGTGTAACGAGATCCCCTTCTTCTTGGTTGAACAGCATATATTCTGTCTTCTTGACATTGACGTGAAGGAGGAGTTGTGCTTGTTCGAGTGCGTTTGACATGAGTGCAAGATTGTCTGCAAAGTCAGCATCAGTGATGTTTATTGCAGGGTGACGTCTGCTCTCAGTTCAGTGAAACCGATATTGGACTCTCTTGTAGCTTCTCGTAGAGCATAATCAAGTGTGATTATAAATAGGAAGGGTGCCAAGGTATCTCCTTGAAGCACACCGGCAAGGATTTCGAAGAATTCTGTGTCCCCATCTGGTGTTAAGACTTGTGCCATGGTGGCTTTGTACAGTATACTTATAGCATCCACTACTTTAGAAGGTATTCCATATGCTCTTAAGATTTCCATCAGTTTTTCTTGGTGTATTTAATCAAATGCCTTGCTGAAGTCGACAAAAGTGAGCACTGCAGGTAGCTGTTTTTCTCTGATTCTTTCAATGAGTCTTCTCAATGTAAGAATTTGGGCAAGAGTTGACCTGCCTGGACGAAACCCTTTTTGATTTATCCTCAGTAGAGGATCGAGATATTTTCGTATCCGGTTTAATATTATCTTGTTGTAGATTTTTGCAGCAATGACAGTAAGTGATATTTCCAGTGGTTCCAAGGTCTCCTTTCTTTGGAAGGGACACAAGACCACTTTTAACCTAAATGTCAGGTCTATCACCATTGAATGTTCTGTTGCATACGTCTAGCAGATTTAGAGCACCGATTTTCCAGACTTCTATTGGAATATTGTCAAGTCCGCAAGCTTTGTTGTTCTTAAAACTTTTGATGCATTTTTCCAGTTCATCCATTGTTATGTCTTCTGTGTTGATCGGTAGTGTATAATAGTAACTGTTGGTTTTGATGTTACTGTGGGAGGTTGACCAAGTAAGAAGTGGTCTTTCCATTTTTTTAACACGCTCTTCGGGGCTTTTAGCTCTTATGCGTCCCTTGTTTGAACCTCTTCTACCGGTTAGTTCATAGTTTGCCACGCAATTCCGGATCTTTGGTGTTCTACAGCATTGGTTATATCGTTAATCTTTTGACATACTTTTCCTGTTCTAAATCATATGCTTCTTGCAATTTTCTTGTAATTTCCATGAATTTCTTTATATCATTTGTCAAAATAATATGTGCACTTTTCCCCCTAGAGACCATTAATGTGGGGAGCAGACATGGTTTTGCATTCAGTCACCAAATACATTAACGGTTTGGCGTGTTCATGTTTTACGATATGCTGCGCTTTTTATTTTTTAAGCAAAAACAATGCTTAGGTTATGCTTCTTTTGTTAGTTAAGGTTCAGTTGGAATCATTTTATGGACTTCTTTTGTTAGGAATGGCCGTTAATTTAAATGTCCATTAGTCATAATGTTAAGAAATGTGGATGGATTTATATTGGCTATATTGGTAGGAGGGCTATATCTGATAGAAAATTCAAGCATTCAATTGAAGCACTTCCTGACGTTGAAAGTCAAACATTAATAGCCTCTAAAATTGTTTTTATCAGGTCATACCGACTGTGTCATGGGAGTGGTCGTCACCAATCACAAATCTCTATACGAAAAGCTGAAGTACTTGCAGAATGGTGAGGAATTAATATTTAAAGGAATATTGATAATTGAAAGTAAAGACACTTCTTCTCCCTCGCACAAAAATTAACCTTTTGATGATAAGAATGATTGACAAGTTTTAAAAGAAGCATTGTGAAATGAAGACAAAGTTTGTCAAATACTGATATTTCTACCTATGATCCAACTACTTTTAACTTATAGTTGTATCACTTACCAGCTCAGTTCCAAAGAATCTAATTCATGGAGCACTGTAAAAAAATATAGTGAATTGAATTGTATTCAAGATATTATCATCATCATCATCTGTTTTTACGTGACTTTTTCCACTCAGAGTGGGTTGCACGGTTTCAAAAGATGATATTCCCCACAATTATGTAGGTTTAATCATCTGATGGTTTATTGTGGCATATGCGGGTTGATATTGGGGTATACGGGTTGTATAACATTTTTACCTCATGCCCTGATGCATAGCTGCCACAGAGTTTTAAATACAAAGTTGGTATCTGACGTGGGATAACTTGCCACTGTTTTCCTCTTTCTGGGGTTGGCGTTAGGAAGGGCATCCAGCCGTAAAAACATCTGCGCCAATAAACCATTAGATGATTAAACCTCTATAATTGGAGAAAATCATCTTTTGAAACCGCCCAACCCATGCAAGCATGGAAAAGTTAGAAGGATGATGATGATGATCTGTCCATTTTTTGTTATAGCTTCTGGTTGTGTTCCGAGTCCTTTTGACTGCTACATGGCCAACCGTGGGTCAAAGACCTTGCACATACGTATGGAGAGACACATGAAGAATGCACTACAGGTGGCAAAGTATCTTGAGACAAACCCAAATATCAAGAAAGTCATCTACCCTGGTAGGAATTTACATGATTCTACTAGTGGTACCACATGTTTTGTGTTTTGATTTTTAACATTTTTTTATGATTTGCAATGCGGTGATCTTCAATAAAAAATACGTCATTTGTGTCATCAGTGACATATTTAATTCAACCAATCAAATTGCTTTCCTTTGTCATGAGCTCTTTTGCATTTACTTCTTCTTCTTTTAAAAGGGTAAGTGTGTATGTAAATAAACCTTACTGATACAAACACTGGTATTAATTAGAGTAACTAATACCCGCAGCATGCAACATATATATCTTCTCGCTATTCTTAAAGCATAATCGTGTCAGCCCGCCTTTCTGTGTTTGTCACAGTTAGTAATACAGTTGATGAGAAAACAAAAGGTTCACTGATATTCAAACATGACCAAAAGCGTATATAACCGGTCTTTTTTACAAACATATTTTATCAACAAAACAAAATTTGTAGCTAGCTATTCTTTATAATCTGAGGATAAAACATTTCTACTTTCATTCATTTTTTACTCGCTAAAGTGGCAGATAAGCCATTAATAATAGCTAGGAAAGCAAATTCAAAACAAAAGTGGAAACGTAAAGAAATTTTACTCTTAAAAAGCGTTGTTTAATGGCTTCATGTGTTATTTACTTTAGGATTAAAATCACATCCTCAGCATGAACTGGTTAAGAAGCAATGCTCAGGGTACAGCGGGATGATCTCTTTTGAGTTGGATGGCCAACTTGAAAACGCAATCACGTTTCTCAAAACACTAAAGGTGCTTATACTACTACGGGTTAGCCATTTCTTTATATACTTGTGTACATTTTCAGGTGTTGACGTTGGCGGAGAGCTTGGGAGGTTTCGAGAGTTTGATCGAACACCCGTAAGTTTCTGTGGGAATGATTGTCTTCGTTACACATCAGACGTGTGTTTTTAGTGCAATGATGACTCATGCTTCGGTTGACGCCAGTGCGAGGAAAGAGTTAGGAATCTCTGATACATTTGTGAGTGTTTATTAGTACACCATACTCAATTTTATATACGTCGGTGAAGCAAGTGATAACATTTTTTGAAATGGAAACATTTTTCAAAAGTCTCTGAAGGAAGCCATTCTCAACTGTATACCTCAGTGAAGTGATGTCATGTTTCTGAGGTTAGGGTTGAAAGAGAGATTGGAAACACTTTTAAAAGTCTCGGGAAGTACCACGCTCAACTTTATACTTCTGTGAAGTGATACCATGTTTCTGAGGTTAGGGTTGAGAGAGATAGATGGAAACACTTTTAAAAGTCTCTGGAAGTACCACACTCACTCTACACCTCACTGAAGTGATTGGGAAATGTATAACGATTAGATCGCCATCTTCTCATCTTTAGATTCGTTTATCTGTTGGTTTGGAAGATGCAGAAGACATTATTAAAGACATCGATGATGCACTGAAGAGTGCCTACTCGACGTAAATGATTATTTTCTTAAACCTGTTTTATACTTCGAGAATTATATATAAAGAACAAATTATTATTGTGATTATATTTAGTGTCTTTTTAAATTTCTTCTTTTCTCTAAATTGATATCTTGAAAAACGCATACGAAATTTGTTGTAACTGACATTAAGCTTGGTTTACAACTATCGTATTTTTAAAACGAATCTTTCGATGTAAATTTGTAAAGGCGATTGGATAAATCACTGAAACGAAATTTTTTTTAACCACTGAGCTCACTTACATCATTTTTAACCAATGAGCTTTTAAGTTTACATCGAAATTTCTTATGTTTTCACTCAAAAGGCGAAGACATTAAAAGCCCAACCTATTGTGTAAATTTCCCTAATTACAAGTTGTTTGTTCTTTCAGCAATGGTTCGTAAATTGACTGGTCTCATGGATTTACTGTAATGAAATGCACAATTTAAAAATAATTTTTTACTATTTTTGTTGTCTTCTGTGCGTGAAATCTCTAAAAACATTAAACGTAATATCTCAGAAATATTTGTTTTTACCTTCATCTCATAAAAGGGGTGGGGGTGGGGGTGGGTTGCGTCAAAATTGTGATTGCATAATATATGTGAACGACCCCTCTGAATATGCATGTAAGAGAGTTTGATCCATTTTTATTGGTATAGACATCGCTTTGTTAATACAAAAAACTACACACAAATTTCATTTAACGCACGTGAAAAAATACTTTCCAAATCTCGTATTTACACTCGACAGAAATCCAGCCACCTTTCTCATGATAAGTTTAGCCGTGAAACATGTAATGTTGGAAACAACAACCAGGTCAATGTTATAAAATGTCGATGGGTTGCTTGTAGAAAGTTGGTTAAGTTCAGCTCTTCACCTAGAGGTTCTGGGTTCGAGACCATGCTATCGCGAAGTTGTTTAATGAGCGGTTATAAATAAACAACGCTGTATTTCAAAACCTCTTGTCTCTAGTCTCTACTCAACTGTAGTCCACGGACAGTCAACCGGTTCACGACGCACCAAAGGGAGGCCACGGCTTCGCTGGGTAGATAGCCTACGCCGTTGGAAAGGCTCCACGCCAGCCACCTGGTTGACGAGGCCATCCCACAAAAGAAACAGCCAGCAAAATCTTAAATGGTGTTGCGCAGTCGTAGGCGCCAGTGGCGTATGACGTTGATTGATTGATTTCTTCAAAAATAACCGTAGCAATTAAATATACTAAAACTTTGTGTCAAGGTCTTCATGGAAACGCTTTAATTAGCGTTCTGGAAGCCTCGCGTTAAAACCAAACCGACCAAATTCGCCATTAAATTCCATTTCATTAAGACATAAACTGTAGACCGCTGCAAGATGTATTTGTCGTCTTTTAACCTCAGTACATGTATAGGTAAAATGAACGCTCTACTTTTGCGATTTCAAACGCAAGAGTTCATGAATGGTCCCACTCATTACATTTATGATATTCGCTATCTTATATTTAAAAACCACATGGAACACAATAAAGTGGTTCTATGTTAAAACTACATCTATGTAGATACATTTTCAAAGCGTTGTTTCATAGATGATAGAGATCCCTTGAACACCTCAACATTTTACCGTTTTACGATTTTTTTTCTAACGTTATTATATAAAGAAATAACCCTTAATTTCAAAACTGAAAACCAATTTTGAAAATCTTTTTTCGTTTTGATGATATTCATAATTGAGTGAATTGGGCGTGAACGAATTTCCTTACCAATGCTACCAGAGTACTTAAAACAGCCCTGTTATCATTTACAGGCGGTTTTTTCCGGCGTTTTTATTGTTTATGCTAAATCTACTTTGCTTTATAGAGATATATCTCAAGACAACTTTCGATTTCTAAACATCTAATATATATATGTCATTGCAAATTACAAAGGTTAGATATTTTTTCCATCCCTCAAAATACGAAAATTAAAATCCTGGCGAAGGAGTGTTGTAACTTATAATTTATTATCATACTCACCAACGCAGTGCTTTATTTTGTTTTCCATGTTCTTAAAGCCTTGCATAGACAATACATACACTAATTTTTTTTTATAAGCAAGACAGCTACAAGCATCGTACGAACAAAAATTCCCAATTATTTAAAAATGCCTTGTTTTAAAGTTAGCTTAATGTAGTTTATTCAGAGACAGGGTAAAATGGGCTTAGTGAGACAATATTAAATGATCAGAAGATATAAGTAAATTTAAAACAAAGCTAAAAATTATACAAGAAAAAGATTTTTATATACTGTATATAATTTACATTTCAAGTGAAATTACCGGCATATGCATATAAACATAGTTTCTACCCCTGCTTTCCATATACATAGCATAGCTATAATCATATTTTTACGGTAAAAATTTCTAAGCATAGCTACCGTAAGGTCATTTCACAGCCTTGATGCTCATAAATAAAATTAGTGTATAAGATGGTGTATAGGTGCAGAAACTTTCGCGCGAAGAGAAATGCTTACTTATTAAGCAATGTATAAATGTAGTGTAAACCTACCTTAACACAAAAAAAAATTCAAAACAAAAATTCAATTCAAAACAAAAATTATGATTCTATAAGTTTATTTTTGAAAATTCTTTTTACGCATAATTATTACGTTTGTTGTAACATGTTTTAACTGAAAAATATTTTCGCATTTTGAGGGATTAGAAATCAAGATGCAAAAAACAGCTAGCAAAACTGTTCCAGGTTTGAAGAAAGATAGAAAGAAAAAAAGTACTTTTAAATATAAGAAAAGAAGAGGATTTTGTAGAAAACAGGTTCAAGAACTTGCTGATGTAAATATTGATGTAAATACAACAGTCATTGTAAATACTTTTGACATTGTAAATATTACTGAAACTCATGAAACATTTACCCCGATACCGCAACTTCCAGAAACACCGTCTTCATTCAAAAGACCTGCTGCTAAACTGGTGATGAACTGGTAACCGAAAGCTTCAACGCTCTGATCTGGGAACGTATACCGAAGTCAAAATTTGTTTCGCTTAGTTGTTTAGAGTTTGGAATACATGATGCTATCGCTTATTTTAATATTTTCTTTATGAAAAGCTTGGTATTATTCCCGGTAACTTTACGTTGAAAGATTGTCATGTATTGAATTCTCTTCGGAAAAGCGATCATTGCACAAGCGATCATTGTACAAAAATAATCCGGTTAACAAGAAAAGCGCCAGTCGAAAAGGGGAAAAAGGTTAAAAAAACAAGGACAAAATCGACCAAGAAGAGCCTAAGCAATATGTGGTTGGAGGTTTTTGAGTTTGCATATGGTTTATTTAGTATATACTGCAGTGTTTCACTTTTGTCTTCATATAGTGTTAAAAGTTTTTTTTTTACGATTTTCCCAAAACATGAATTTTTGGACGCGGATTATTTGAACATCTGCTTTGAATTTTTACATGAAATTTCCAGGAGTGATTTATCTCATTGTTCTCTATGGGGAAATGAGCGAAACAAACAAAAACATTCTACTTAAAGGGAAATTGGGTAAGATAGGTACTTTAGGTGCTGTAGTTTATCGGCTCACAAAACCGAATCGCGCCGGATCGAATCCCATCTCCGGCAAATCTTTATTTCTGAGTTACAGTTGAGTTCTTGAGCGAAACTCGTTGCGTAATGCAAGTCTAGCTGAAATAGGTTAGTTGTCTCGTTAAGCGATTTCGTAGGCGCAAACGGGCGTCCTAAGTACACCAGGACTAACCAACAGGACACACAAGGATAACAGTATTTTATATACTGAAGTGTAAATATCCTGTATAAAAATTCGAAATAACTATAATATATTGTATCTGATTTAACAATACGGGGAAGAGCCACTTTAAAAATTTTAATTCGCTCACCCCATAGATTTATCTTACAACAACAATTTGCGAAAGTTTCAAATAAATTTAATGCCTTGATCATTAACATTAGATATTTATCCAGAAGCAAACTCTATTTTGACCAAATTTTGAGGTTTCCATGGCAACCAGCTACCATTTTTAATTTTTTTTTGTATATTTAGAAGTTTTTTTTTAATACTCTTTCAAACTACACCAAAGTTTTTTTTTGTAACTTTCATTGAAATTTTGAGGGGTGTAGCCCCTTGAACGAAAACTAATATCTACATTTTCGTGTTTAAATAACATGGATACTTTTCCATCGTATTTTCTACCTTATGAATGCACGAAAACTGTTCGGTAACCTAACCACTTGCAGCGCACACGACCTCCGACCAAACTTAATAAACAGATGTTATCTCAGCAGTGTCTAGCAACGGCACACCTACATAAACTCTGCACAAATACGATTTTTTATTATAAAAGATTTACAGATTAGATAAAATCGTACTATTTTCCAACAGGCGTAAAAATAATTTTTAAATATATTCCACTTTATCTGTGATATAATTAGTACCAGAAAGTCAAATCTTTAAATCCATTTACCAATGTTATATAGACCTTAGCAAACATGAGTGGCCCATCTATATGAACAGAAACATGGCAAAGCTGTCAACATGGCCAAGCCTAACAGGACAGATTAAACAAAGTAAAAACAAGATATCCTAACAGTTGGTAGAAGAGTTTTAATTTTTGTATGTTTTGTAAATATGTTTATAAAACTGAAACGTATATCCTGTATAAAGATTAACAATAATAATAATATCGACTGTTAATGACGGCCGGTCAGGTTCTGCGTAAATATACTGAGAATGTTTTCGGTAATAATTTGCAGAACCATATTTCACCTTTACCATGAAATCTTTTCCGAAGAATACACCGTTCCGAAGAATACACCGTTCCGAAGAATACACCGAAAAAATCTTCTTAAGTTAAGTAATCAATTTAAAAATTACATTGCTCTATCAAAACAAAATTTAAAAAACATTAAAAAGAAACATAAAAACGAATAAATTGCAAAAAAAATCTTTGGGCAAAGTTCTCCTAAAGAAAGGAAAGTTCACGAACTAAAATAAGAAGAAAACAAAAAGATCCATTGGAAAAGTCGACAAATGATGAAACATAAATGCGAAATCACAACTTGTCGATTAACCTGGATCGCATTAATGGAGTCGGATATACATAGCAGAATAGCGGCATTTCTTTAACTAGGAGGCTGGGATTCCTGGATGGATTTTGGCGTAGGTTCTGGAAAAGGGATAATGATTTCACCATAATTTAACACATGTTGTAATAATAAGCGATAATTTCATCATCTTAAACTAGATTTATACAAATCAAATTCTATGAGTCAAATTTTTCGATGTCAAGTTGAAAGCTGATTGGTTGATCTAGTTCTTCGCTTCCGTTGCGGATTAATTTGGGCTACTGTACGGAAAACCTTAAAATGCCAATTGCCTGAAATTGAACCTGCTGATAAAACGCCGTGAAACAAACAAAACTCTTACTTGTTTCAGGATGTTCTTTTTCGATAGCGCGTACTACATCATTCCTTCCGATTTTAGATATAATAGATTTAAGCCTGTCCAATGTCGGAGGTAGCCCCTCACGCCTTTGAGACCAGAATACCAAAGCAGCGTGGGCCTTTTCGACAACCTTCTTATTATCCAGATCAATTTCTTCTATTTTGCTTTCTTCCAATTCAAGATTACGTGCCAAGCGGCGCCAGTCAGATGCAGCCCTAGAGGAGATTGTGTCCAAGACCAAATTTGGTATAGCTGGGTCTTCTGCAGATACTAAAAAAAGATAGTAAAGACGTTTAAGGTCTTCATAAGTAAGATCAAAATATGTGCGATGTAACTTGCCAGTGGTATAAAGGGTAAAACTACACTCCTCGTCAAAGTTTTCAAAAACCACAGTCAATGTCAGTAGTGATCTTCTTTCTCTTTTCGAAAACTACACCCCTTAGGACCTTCCCAGACACCTAGGGAGTATACCATGTTTCATCGAAATCACGATTTCACAAATGTACATGCAGTATTACAGTAAAACATTAGTTTCAACATTATATGTATGCGTGTTTTTGAGACATGCTGACACCAACTTGAGTTGTATTGAATCTAATTGAATTGCAAAAGAAACCATTACTCAAAGTAACATTAATTCCCTGGTTCTGTTATGTGTTGGATAATTTTGTAAGACCGCAATTATGTCTGACCATATTTACATAAGTATACTCCAAATTATTAAACACACACTAAGATATAACGAAAAATGCTTTTACGATAATGTTCTGTGGAAGAACATCCTGACTACTTTCTCACTCGTTTCAGAACACATCCTTCAACAACCAATCCACTGCAAGTGACTACAATGGGAGAGATCATACAAAGCGTAAAGAGGGACTCCAAATAAAAATATGGATAACGAAAAATGTCGGAAAAAATTGGCTGAAAATGTGGATGGATGCGGATGCTATATGGGTGGGGGGGGGGGGGGGGGCAAATCCTTTTTTGGGGAGACGTCTGCAAAAAATAATTTTGATGGTAGATATCTTTAATACACAGAAAAAATACACAACACACAATCTTCACTTTATAGCCTGTACCAGATCTGCGCAATAAACTTCATTGTTCTAAAACAATTGTCGTATTTCCTCTTTGATACACCCCCTACCAATAAAATCTTTTGTTTTACCAAAACTGTTTTTCTTTATATTCCAATTCTGATACAGATTTCTTAAAATGTATTTCAAACCTTAATTTCTAATACAGATATCAGAAGCAGATTCATGATCTTATTCTATTACATCACAACAACCCCGATTTGATTCAACAATTTTTTGGTGTCTACATCCGCCCCTGAGAACAATCAAAATTTGAAATATTTAGAATTAAGGGGGGGGGGGGGGGTGCCAAATAGTCCTAGATCGCGGACGTCCATGTCCAAAAATAGGGGGGGGGGGGGGGGGTAGAACGTTCGGACGCGTGTGGATAGGGGGGGTAAGGGGGTCAAATTTTCAGCACTTTTTTGTGGACGTCATAAATGTATGGCCCCTAAGAGAGGGCTTATTCGGGAGGGGGGGGGGGGGGGTGTTATAAAATTATGCAAAAATCTAGTGTGCAAAAAAATTAAAAAAACAATTTCAATAAACACAACATATCTTTCTAAAAGTAATAAAAACAAACACTAATCGATCTCAAAAAAGAGATGTCGGACTTGTTGTTCCATCAAAGTACGTTGCTTTGACAAGGAGCAAGATATTCGGAAATATATTGTTCGACAAGTTGTACGAATAAAAAAGAAAAACACCGTAACTTTGAATTGGATGTTATAACCACGAGTGTTATTAATACCTCAACCTGCAAAATAAATACCATTTAATCAATTGTTTATAGTAGTATTTTCTCAGTCCCTATCAGCTATATTGAAATTACTGTGAATTCGAATAGGCTTATTTGTCGAAATGAGTTTTAGGGGAGGGGGATTATTCGGGGGAGGGGTTATTCAAGAGTGGGAGCTTATTCGATCATTTACGGTATTATGAAGTTTCTTGATTTTTCCTTGCTTGTTCGTGACAATCCACACAATCTAGTTAAGTCACATATGATCAATATACATATCAAAAAATCATGCTGGGTGGTTTTCTTCAAGATGGACACAAATAAGGTGTAAATTTTCAAAAGTTTTCATAATTTCTACTTATACCTCACACCAACTCCAGCGCATAAAATAACAGGCGATCACGGATCAATGATCGGTGCCAGAGATACTATGATCACTTACTGATAACTCATCTAGGTACTGACTAACTGCGCTCATTGACTAGTTGTTTAGTGTTTACCCAAATAACCCTCATTATAAACCTCAGTATTTTCACTGCTTCATCCACTCATGCCCTTTCTCTATAAACCCAACATATCAAAGGCGTTGTCAGTTGCAAATTTCTTCATCAAGAAACAAATCTTTTGTTACGGTATTGGCTTATTGGACTGTCCAAGCCCAATCACCAAACATCTCATCCAATGATGCCATAGTTGCCAATGTGAAGAAGTTTCTGAATGTACTTTGGGTAAAGAAAAATAACTAAAATTTCGATGTAACTATGAGTGCATATGATGGAGCGGAAATTTGCAAACTCGTGGGTATCCTTTTGCTGTCTATTATAACCAAAACATAAAACAAAGAAAATATTGGTTTATACAGATGATGGCCTGGCAATATTCAAGAATATAAGTGGGAAAAAAGCAGACAAAATCAAAAAGCACTTCCATGCCATTTTCAGATTAAACAGACTTGCACTCGAAATTGAATCAAACTTTAAAATTTTGAACTATTTAGATGTGACATGTAAATTTAGAAGACGGAACATACAAACCGTACAGGCCTGAACAAATATTTTTTTCCTAGTGTACGCATGCGTACTTGTCAAAAGATCTCCACGTACGCACCTGCGTACAAAATCCAGCAAAACTCGTGTACGCACTAAAAAAAAAATTCAGTATGAAAAACCCGAGGGGACGTAGGTTATAAGGCCAATTTACCTCCCACAAACCCTAAATGTGGGGTATTAACTTTCAGACAATCCATTAAATTCAAAAACAAAAATTCAAAAAATATTTTTTTCTGCGTACACAAAGTAAACAAAACTTGTGTACGCATGCGTACTGCTGAAAAAAAACGTAAGTACGCAGGTCATAAAATTACAAAATCTGGCGTACGCACGTACACGATTTGTCCAGGCCAGCCGTATAGAAAACCGAACGACAAGACTATCTACATTCATGCTAAATCTAACCACCCACCAAACATAAAACAACTACCACTATCAATCGAAAAAAGACTATCGAACCTATCAATCAATGAAGAAATCTTTAAAGAATCAACTAACCACTACCAGGAAGCATTAAACAAAAGCGGCTATCAACACAATTTAAGATTCAACCCTGAGGTAAACAAAAATAATAATAGCAACAACCGAAAACGGAATTTATCACTTGGTTTAATCCACCAGTCATTTTCTAAAAATGTGTCAACCAACGTCGGAAAATAATTTATAAATTTAATAGATAAAAATTTTCCTATATAACATAAATACAGCAAATTATTCAACCGCAACAACCTGAAATTAAGTTACAGCTGCATGCCCAATATAAAATCAACAATTAACAAACACAACAAAATGATAACACAAGGAGAAAAACTCAAAACCAAATTATGCAACTGCCTCCAGAAAAAAGAATGTCCATTAAACAATAAATGTCTAACAACAAACTTAGTATATGAAGCAACAATAAACTCGGATATCCCAAATTACCAGCAAAAGAAATATATTGGAAAAAGTGAAGGAGCATTTAGAACCAGGTACGCAAACCACAAGAAATCAATCAACCACCGAAAGTCATTAAAATCATTTGGTTTTGAGTGGGGTCATTATTTATGAACAATCTCCCATTCGCAAAAATTTAACCCTTAAAACTTTGCATTCGCGAAAACAAAACCATAAAATTTCGCGAGTTTTTGGATGATCCAGACTTATGTTGCACAAAGAAATGTTGATAGCGAATATATTTTCTGCACTCTGCACTCTTCGTCTTGTTCTCTTTATTGATCGTTGATCAAAAAACAAACAAACAGTTTATAGTTCTTTTTTACCTCCGCTGTCTCCTTATCTTTTGCGTGTCGATAATTCACTCAGGAGCAGAGGTTAAAAAATCACAGACAATGACTTCATCTTTTGGCTTTTAGAACGAATATAGAGTTTGCGGAACAGGCTTTTTTAGGGTTTAGAGTATAAACAGTGAAAAAAGAAAGTTTCATCATTGGAAAATAATTATTTACGTCTATACAAGTTGCTTATCTAAAAGTAACCTTCGTTCCAAAAGTTTCCTAAATTTTGGAAGGTCTAGTAGGTCTAGTATATACAAGGTTTCTTATAAACCGGTTTCTTATAAAAAAAAACAACATGTATATATAGCATGAAATAATAAAATAGGAACATGTTACTTACCTTTATTTTTACCCTTTATTTCCTTTATGTTGTTACGTTCTCCGCCTTCTAAAAAGGTTGCAATAGTGGGACTAATTTCTCCCATAAGTTCTACTAATTTTGTTATGTCATTTTGTTTGAAATAACCCAGTTGCTGCAACGTCCGAAGCAGTGATATTCCGTTTGTTACCAATTCTAGGCGACCACTTCCATTACTACGAAGTATAAACTTAATGTCGTTAATATTTTTTTCCGTTAAATCATCACTCATTTGAACCAATTTAATTCTGAACTCTAGGTTATTTCGATCCATCGTATTTTCTATTTTCGGTTAGTTAATTTTTCCATAAAATTCAAATCATAGCGGAGGAGTGTTGTAATTTATTATCATACTCACCAACGCAGTGCTTTATTTTGTTTTCCATGTTCTTAAAGCCCTGCATAATAACAATACATACACTAATTTTTTTTATAAGCAAGACAGCTATATATAAGCATCTAAGCATATAAGCAAACAAAAATTCCCATTTATTTAAAAATGCCTTGTTTTTTTTGGCTTTGTTAGGCCCTTAAGGCCCTTAACCTTATTCAGGCTGTGCTTTAAAGGGCTCTGAAATTGGGGGGGGGGGGGGGGGGGAGGGGGTTAGTCCTCCCTATGTATCTTTGGATTGAAATCTAAATCTAAATAAATTTAACAAAGTAGAGCCTATTTTGAAAAAATGCTCATATTTGAATTCTATGAAAAATTTGCGAAAGAATGATATATAGCAGTGTATAGTTTACTTTCACTAAATTTTACCCTAATGATGACGGATGAAAATAGAAAAATGACAAAAAGAGTGCCGAAAAAGTCAGAAATAGTGCCTCCCGGGACCAGGACCCCAAGTCACCCGAAGGAGAAAGTTTCGAGAACAGGTGCTAGTCAACTCGGTATTCATCCATACATTAAGCGAAGATGCGACCACACATTTCCCACTAAATTCTTTGTTTCCGTGCTACTGTTTTTGCCGAAAACTCGAATAGGCGTCCGTTTCAGAAGATTGAGGGGTGGGTGCTTATTCGAGGGGAGGCGCTTATTTAATAATTTAATCAAGGCATTGCGGTATACACATTTATAAAGTAAAACCGCTCTATAGTAGACTCTAATCGGGCCAATCTGCAATTATGAGATGTCCGTAGAGTGATCTGGACCAATTCAGTTTAGATTGTCCGTTATTAAGAATTTTCTTAATGTCTATAGTGGTCAGAAATAGAAATCAGAAAATGTCCTTTATGATTATTTTATGAAAGTTTGAGCATAATCCCATTAGGTGTCAGCTATTGACTATGTATATTATGCCGGAATTTCCCAACAGGGACGTTTTAAGTAAAATAAATCATTGTACTGAAGTCGCTTCAAAACCTGGGGTTTTTTAGTCCCGGAAAGTGCTTAACCGATGTTCATTCATTAATCACTTAAATTATGGTTGAAGTCATTCTTCAGCAGCAACAACTTTGTTTCTAGATCATGTACGGCAAAACATGGATAACGGTCAAATGACAGGGGCTATATTCGTCGACCTATGCAAAGCCTTCGACACATTAAACCATGCTCAAATAATCGAAAACCTGTCCAACTACGGCATACATGGACGTGAAAAAGAACTTTTCAAAAACTTCCTATTTAACAGGAAACAAGCTGTACGCTTGGGTCGAGAGATATCCGAGTTGCGCGATGTTACTTGTGGCGTACCACAAGGGTCCATTCTGGGACCTTTGCTCTTCCTACTAACATTTAATGACGTTGAATCAGTACTTCGCCATTCGAAAATAGTTACTTATGCTGACGATACGGTTATATACGTCCCGGGAAAATCGAAAGAAAACATAAAGAAATTATTAAATAAAGATTTCCATGCCCTTGTCGATTGGTTGGAGTCAATGCACATTGTTTGTAATATGAAAAAGGGGAAAACTGAGGCGATGCTTTTTGGTACCTCGGATTAAACGGATTAAAAATCAATCTTTAGATATTCAACATCGATTCAAAAGTCTATCGTGTACCTCAACCTACAAATACCTAGGAGTGAGGCTTGACCAGATGCTAGCACTAAGTGAACACATTGATTCGGCTTATAAGAAAGCATCCGAAAGACTCTACATTTTGAAACGAATTCGTCCCCAAGTAACGACCGATGCCGCAATGAAACTGTACCATTCGATGATCCTACCAATTTTACGTACTGCTCGATATTAGCCAGCAGGTATTCAAGATCTTTCGAAGAGAAGATTTATAGTTTTGAGAGGAGATCGTACCACACCATCTACAAGCGTCTTAAATATCCACGATATTGGCAAAGTCTCGATTCGAACTCTTCAAAAGCGTAGACTTTGCACGCAAGTGTTCAACTGCATAAACGGAAACGTTTGTAGCAATTTCGCTAATTATTTTGAGGTGATGTCAAGTAATACCAGAAAATCCAACAAATTGATCAGGTTACCTCGTGTAAAGCTGGAATCTTCTAAGAAAAGTTTTCGTTTTGTTGGTGCCAGTGAATACAACAAATTACCAAAGGAAATTAGAGACGCTAACACTACAAATGAGTTTATCTCATTATATAATAAAGTTTTAAATAATAATAATAATCATTAATTTTCCTTATTATATATATTTTTTAGACATTGCCTAGATGTTTTTTAACATATATTTTTAGACACAGGACACAACTGACAACAGAAATTTGTAGATATGTATATATTCTTAATTTTTGACATGGCTATCCTGTATAAAGATTCGTAAATAAATAAATAAATTCTTTATACGAAATTATCTTTCTATTCTCCTCTTTCCTGAGAGTTGTTTTTAATGGCTGGGAGCTGGGAATAGTAGTCATACTTGTTCTGTGGTTTATATATTGCGCACTGATTTGTAAATGTCTTTTATTTGGCGAAATAAACATAACATAACATACTATACTACTATAGGCGACAACGCCCCCGCCATTTATTTACGATTAGCCGGAATAGATTGAATTTAGCCTAGACGAAAAAAACATGGAATTGTAAACAATTGGTTGATGATTTCCTAACATAGATCCACTTTAATATACATGAATTGTGGTTTTCATAGTATATTATTTTTCAATATCACAATCGCGAATTTAGAGGGCTTACAAACAATTTTAGTTTATGTTTGCGGTTGAGGTTACCGGGGTTGTCAAGGGATTGTCAAGGGGTTGTCAAGGTGACCGTAGAAATGGAGGGAGAAGTAGAAAATGCATTGTTAAACATAGGAAATACATGAAGACTCGGAATACACCTACACGCCTTCATCTGGTCTACGCCAGCATCGGGGTAGATGCCGTGTCCAAGATTAGCTATGTACCTCGCTGTACAAAATCTTTCCACCATATCTCGCACCCGCAAGCCTACGTTTTCCCGAGACAAAACATTAAGAAACACGCCAACAAACTGGATTTAATTGTACTTACTGAACTGGAGTAGAGAGCGCAAGGATCCAGGTTTCCCATCAGCAAATCTGCCTGCCAGAACTACCAGAATCCTTTGCGCAAAATCTATAAGTTAACTAGTCATATAAATGGGCTAAATAATTCGAGAAAAATCTTTTGAGTTTTTATTTATTTATTTATTTATTTTATTTATTATAATAATAATTATTTTCATTTGGGAAGCCAATTAATAAAGATGCCAATCATCCAGTCTATAGCTATGACGTCATATTTGGTTTGCGCAAACTCTTCGAGTGCGTACTGAGTGCTTTTCACAAACACTATCTAGGGTCAACGCACATAAAAATTAGCTTGTTGGCAATTGTGCACGTGACGTGATACACTTAAGGCACTACTTGCTTTTTAACGTGTTTAGCAAGCTATATCTTTGTTACTGTTATTTATATTATATGCATAATAGTGGGTATTTTAAATTGCTGAGTAGTAAAATATATGAAATAAAATGAAGGAATGTTTGCGTTGACAAAACGGACGCGAATCGTTTGTCTGGCGGCATGTCGATTATCAAGTAAAATAATAATCTGATATCAAGTTATGGAGAGAATAAGCACACGGCTTCTAACGCCATATTGAATCTACAACCGTGGATTATAACGATGGGAGTACACCCAATGTAACACCCTTAGTTTAAACGTAAACCAATAAGCCGTTTTCAAAGTTGAAGTGAAAGTCCGTTTATTTGAGGTAAACAGAGACGGTCTGACCACGGCAACCCATGCTGAAATATATTGAATGCCTTTATTTCATTGTCACATTTCGCTAACTGATGCACGTATTTTATCCAGTGTATTTGGTCATAGAATTATGGTCCAGGAAAAAATCATCATAAGCATGTTGTTTTTATTTTTCTTCTATACTCTTTAGGAAAAAAAACAAAGAAAAACTACAATAAAGAGAGGTTTTGTAATAAGAGAGGATGATTGACCTGCACGATTTGAGATAACAGTGGTGATTGGCTACATCACGGTTCGCTTGTCATTTCCTGGTAATAAATATGGCCTGATATCAGGTGGAACATGAAACAAATTACTGTCATCATGAATTTAGTCTTAAATGAACCCCGCATATATGCAGGGGTGGCGTTAGTGGGGGGCTTTAGGGGGGGGGGCTACTCGGAATTTCTCAGCCCTCCCCCCTTCCGTCGGAAGTAAAGCAATATTAACAAAATACTGACATTTTTTAACGTTGTTAACAGGTTATGTTTAAATTTAGAGGTGCCAAATCTGTATCTGATCATCAATGAGTTTTGTGTTAAACTTAGAGTCAAGCAATTAGCCCCCTCCTCCGTCGGCGCTGTAAGCCCCCTCGTCAGAAAAAACCCTGGCGCCACCCCTGCATATGTGGGGACTGTTAGGATAAAATGCCAATCTTTTCATCCTGATCATGTGAAATTTGACAGGTCTGAATTTGAAGCCTGGTATACACCTAAACATTTTGCTGAATTCCGCTTACTCGAGATATTGTTGATTTGGAATAACTAGTGTTTTTACCACGCGAATATCTATGGTCAGTCATCTCGGAAACGTGTTGACAAATGCGCGAGACAACATAACAAAAACCATATTTTTCGTTTGAGATTCCAAATATAATCTATTCATAGTTTTTACTTTCTGTACTTTGTACCTTCCTTCTGATGCTAAATCCAATAATCGACACCTAGTCACCAGTCCGTAATGAAGAGGTGGTGGGTGGGACATTCTTAGAAATTTATTTGGGACTCTAGAGTAAATGGGTTTCTTAAGCTTAGTGATGAAAACCGCTTCCGTGACCGCAGTAACAGCTAAATGAGCGTGAAATACCATCCGTTGACTTGTAAGATCTTCTCCATGCCATCAAGGTAATTGCGCCATTAACTTAGCAATTTTGTCTGACGCAATCACTATTCAATGGCCAATTACTTTCCTGACGAATTCGTCTAGTGAAGCTTCTACCGGCATTTAATTATCCGACATGCTAAATAGATCGGGCGCACTTTTAACAGGTTTTGCTTCTAGTCCGGTCGGGTCTTTAGTATTCACCAGATACTCCATAATAAGTACTTGGTGATGGAGTCCCCGCCTATCTGATCCGACACAGGTAGTACTGGATTACGTGGTACTAAAGTGGTACGTGGTAGCAAAAACCCACAAGTGCCTCCTGACCTGATCACAAATATATAACTTACGAAGCTATGGAAAAAGCCGGAGTATATGTTTTCAGCAGTATAAAATCAAGTATTAGTCCTGGCTTTATATATCTTGACTATGCTCCTTGCGCAAGAAACCCTTCTATTGCTGACATTTTTTCCTTTTTCATTTCTCTCTCAAAAACTACACCCCTCAGAACTGGCATAGACATGTGTGAGAATATTTGAAATTGTTTTTCTTTTTCAAAACACACTTTTTTCAGATGCGTTTTGTAAAGCCCACGCAACTAGTAACTATTGCCGTTCAATTTTAGAAGTATTAAATAGGGTATTAGGTAAATTGTTCATTTTAAGTTTGTGATGAAAAAGGATATAATTTATAGGAGATTTATCATTTTAAATTATTGCAACTTATGCTATTTCCTCGGAGATGCATCGACCACGCATTTTGAATTCTCTTTAAAAACAAAGGATGCATTGTTCTATTGAACGTATAGCCGTGAGTCATGCTAATATTCTAGATTACTCATTGACTGTGGTAGATTTTAAACATTGTTTTACAAGCTTGGTAGAGAGATTAAAATATCGAAAGGCGCAAGCCAGGTCATTCTCAGAATTTGTTGGTAACTTTTTGTGCTGTTAACGCTGTGAGTAATTTGACTGCTAGATGATTTTAACATTCTACTTAGAGCAAGCCAATGCTATAAAATATAAAAACACAATTATGTGAAATGACATTATAACATGGTCAGTAAACTGTACTAATGCCATGTGTTTTTATGAAAAACTCTGCTAATTCTGCTATATTCACCGAAACATATAATCAATTATCAAATAGCAAGTTCGGCGTGTGCAGGAGTCCGTTCAGCAAGAGAAAATCAGTTTTGAAAATATTTTCGGGAGGCTTGATCCCTGGACCACAGTTAGAGTTTGTCTTTTTCTATACATTGCTTGAATAACCACAATAAATAAATGGCAGTGTGATAAATACAACTAAAATCAACAAATCTAAAATAAAATTGTTAGTTTTAAAAAGGAGAATGTGATGAGTCATCCGTCAAGCATTTTTGTATGATGATAGCCTACAATCAGTTTTTTGATTTCCGTAATCCTCTTATGTTTAGAAGGCAATCACCGCAATGCGTGCATTATTGCTCTCCGTCGTGGTTTCTCTTGCAGTAACCATTGGTATGCTATCAACATTTTTACATTTACAACATATTTTGAACTGTAACGTTTTATTGACAAAATTAGACGGATTCCTAAGGCATAGACGGATTCTCAAGGCATAGACGGATTCTAAGGCATAGACGAAGTCGGCATTAGCACCGCAATTTCATTTTTCCGCAGTCGAGCAAATTGAACTTTGGACTTTACTATTTACGTTTAAAATTGGGAAACATAACTGTAATTTAGTCATAAATTGAAACAACAAAACGATTGCGTGAAATTTGGCTTTATTGAACATTGAAGACATTATTTATATATATATATATTCTATTCCCTCCACGCGGGTTAGTCACTTGCGATGAAAATAGACGAAGATGTAAGTATTATTGTTACAGCTGGAATTTTAAATTACAGACCCAATAAGCTTTTCCATAAAATTTTATAGATAGAATATAAACATCAGGCGGTCACTCTCTGTTCATCCTATGTTTTATTTTTCTTTGACTCTAAGATGAACGATAGGCACTGGGAATGCATGTACATTCTCAAATTTTGGGATGTAAAATATTTATTTTGAACAAGAAAAAGACTGAAACAAGGTCAAATTTTATTCTAAAAAGCTGGAATTTATTTTCTGAATTTACGTGGTACTGTAGCTTTGTCTATTAACTTTCAAAGCTCTCACTTTTGCCAAAATAACATTCTTTCATAGTTTCTTACTTTTTAGTGTCTAGTGCATAAAATATTAAATCAGGAGTTTCTTATATAAAAAAAGGTAATTATACTCTTTTACAATATTATTTTAAAAAATTGGTTTAAAAATTACCTAAATGGCAAACGAAAAATAAAAGGCCCACACTAAAGAGTACTCTGGATGTAACACACTAACAGTGACATAGCATTTTTAAGTTGATTAAAATTAACTTGTTATGTTCCAATGAAATGAAGCTTAATAATATTAAATTTTTAAGTGAAAAACACAGAAAACACAGATCAATGGGGTCCACCAGTGAGGGGTCTGGTCTGGGGGGTTGGAAACAGTGATATATGGAACAAAGAAATTGAAAATAATGACTTAGTAAAGGCCCTAGTAGTCGCAGTTTCTTAATTTTGGGGGAGGTTAAAGTCTTCAAAAGTTTCTTAAATAGTTTCTTAAATCATACAATCGGTCGGTTGGTTGGTTTTGCCTGTTGACCTAGGTGAAGTGGTAAATAAAATGAAAAAAGTGTAAGTGTTAGTTATTATTAATAGACGCATGTTAAAAATGTATATCCTGTCTTTATTTGGTTCTTTTTGAAAGGCATGCATGTACCTTATACTTATTACATAATATTATTCAGACAACAATGTCTGCTCATCCTGTTAAAACATTCGATATCAAGTTAGCATGTTTACGACGCTATTGAGAACCAGACTAAGGTTTCTTAGGAAATATTTTTGTTACACTTTCTTAAATATTTGAGGGCATGAACATGATCTAGTTTCTTATAAACGGGTTTCTTATAAAAAAAAAATGTCTAACAGATATAAACACTAATATGTAATTAGGTTAAAAACCCGATCTGGATCATCTGGGTCCAGAAACTTTGCTAAAGGTCTAATTTAAGCTAATTTATAGTTAATTTCTCTTTTGCTGTTTTTGAAAACGCAAAACAACATCTGATCAATGTTTTTAAATTGTCTTTCATATGTTATACCCTTATGAAGCATCACTACAATGGTGAAAGAACATTGCTAAAACACTTGTTTGTATAGCTATTTATTTATTTATTCTGAATCTTTATACAGGATTTACATTTCAGTATTAAATACTGCTATAAATATGTGTCCTGTGCAATAAAAACAGGAATAAAAATGAAAATACCCTACAACACGACTCAAAAATATATGGTATGGTAGAAAGGAATGCGAGAAGATATTATTGGGATGTGTACTGTACAACTAAAGAAAAATGCGAATCTACAGTCTATACAAATTTAAAAAAACAAAAACAAAACATTAAAAAACAGTTAAAAAAATTAGAAACTTTTTAAGATTTTATAAAAATTTTCACCTTCTGATTAATTAATAATAATACAGGCCACATGTAACAGGCTCATGAAAACACAGTGGTTCTTCTTGTCCCAAGGTCTTGATGTAGTCAGAGCATCCATTTACATTTGTCAACTTGCTTCACCAGACACCCACCATTTTGAACTTGAATTACACCACAAGGTTCGCTTAAAAACTCTCAAGTGTAACTCAGAAATAAAAATATGTCAAAGCAATTAACTACTGAACTACTTTAGCCCTTCAGGCAACACAAAGATACAAAAGTGAAATAATTACATATAAAATTTATCTCTTTGTATTTATTAAAACAAGAAAATTGATCAAAATTAATGTATTAATGGTGATAAAAATTGTGCTAGCTCAAGAGCTAATTTGTGTTTGAACAAAAAATAAGAACTGCCTTCTCGTCACTAACCTGTAAAAACTGAAATTTTTATCAGTTCATAATCTTTCACAAACATACAGTACTACGTTGTTTTTATTTGGAAAATCTCATTTATTTTTGTTTTTTTGTTTAGATGCAAATTTGTACCCTGGCCTTGTTACGTTTTTTCAGTTTGAAAAGGCAGATCAATACGCATTGTCAATGACAGATTCCTCAGGACATGATGTAGTTGGTATGATAGCACAACTTGGGACAGCTCAAATTTTTTCAAACGGTCTACAATTGTCCACAGAGAAGTTCACAATAAATACTGAAACACATATACCTGGCGACTTTGTAGTGATTGTTACGTTTAATATAGCCTTGACCAAATCTTTTCGCTTGGTTGTTAACAAAGGCCTTGGTGTATTTTTAACATTGCAAATAAACAACGGTTTTTGGGAGTTGTGTTCCGGTGATGGCTTGTGTTTCAATACGGACAGTAAGTTTATAAATTCAGTTACATTGCTTTTTCAAAACTTGCGCACACAATATATAAATATATGTATCTATCTGTACTTATAAACATCCTTACAAATTGCACGTAACACTTTTTAAATGGAGGATAATAATATCAGCCCGTCTTTCTGTGTTTGTAATAGTCACAGTTAGTAATATAGAAAAATTTGAAAGATATTGTTCTGATATTGAAAGACAAGCGTAATGTGACTAAGATGTATTTGGATTCACCAAACACACTTTCTAATTACAATTTTTTTTAAAAAAATATCAATCAAATCAAGCGCAAGGCTGTCCTAGGACGTGGTCTAATTGGTTCAGGTTAAGTCAAACGCAAGGCTGTCCTAGGAAGTGGTCTGATTGGTTGAATCAAACGCAAGTCTGTCCTAGGAAGTGGTCTGATTGGTTGAATCAAACGCAAGGCTGTCCTAGGAAGTGGTCTGATTGGTTGAATCAAACACAAGGCTGTCCTAGGAAGTGGTCTGATTGGTTGAATCAAACTCAAGGCTGTCCTAGGAAGTGGTCTGATTGGTTGAATCAAACTCAAGGCTGTCCTAGGAAGTGGTCTGATTGGTTGAATCAAACACAAGGCTGTCCTAGGAAGTGGTCTGATTGGTTGAATTAAACACACATACTTCATTTAGTTGCTGTAAATTTGTTTTGAAATTTGTTTAAAAAGTTTTTAAGATTATTATTATCATCACTATTGGTTACATTGAAGGCTTTTCTTTTTTCCAATGTTTGAGAGTCATTGTCATAGCAATTTCGAAGTTTGATGATAATTTTTGAAATAGTCAGACATTTTATTACTTAAAATTAAATTGCTAATAGACCTCTTTCACATATACATCACACTGTGAAACACGAACGTGAAATCGGGGAAACCGATGTAGTTTCATTTCTTTTCTTAAAGCCAACAACACGATTGTTTCATCACTATTGTACGACATCTTTCAAAATGTTTATTTAGCTTATTCTTAATATCCTGTTACCAAAAGATGTCACATGACCCGTATATCTACTATTAATTCACAAAACAACTTCATTTTCAGAAATTTCTTTAATGATTACACCCTGGGTCACATTTGATTAGCCAACGTTCCAATTTTATCTGCTTTGTTTATGTTGGTATAACAACTTATTTAATTTTTATGCAAGTACTTTGTCGTCCGTTCCCGTTTATACCCACTGTATAACTGAGACTTGATTTGTTACCTGGCTGGTTACCAGGAGCCTAACCCTAACAAACCGGGCAGCGAAAAGATAGTATTTAATTGCTTCCATTTGTCCTATGGTTATTTTTGATGAAATACAGCGTTTTTATTTATAACCGCTCATGAAACAACTTTGTGACAGCATGGTCTTGAACTCAGAACCTTTGGGTTAAGAGCCAAGTGCCTTACCATTGTGCTATCGCTGGATTGGTTGAACAAGTAAAACAATCAATACAGAATATTACATTTTGTGTTTATTACATTTTTTAGATTTAGGTTTTTTTTTCACAGCCACCAAAATCTATTTGCTGAGTCAATTTTATTACAATTTATTTATTTATATAAATAAATAAATTATATTAAATATTCTTTATTTGCTAGCTCTTTATGTTATCTTTCTTCTTATTTATTGCATCATAAATGCTTTAACTTGTAGGCAGTGAAGTAATATTATTTTAATAATGTCAGTGCGGCCACTGGTACTTGAGAAATATAATTGCAGAAATGTACTTGAAAAAGTTTGTACTTTTTCTAAAAATTATTCGCCACCGTGAATATGTGATGTACATGTACTTAATTACAATTAATTTTTTTTTGTTATTTTAGTTGCATTAACATCAGCCACTGATAGCATTATTATGTCACACAATTCGATCAACAATCAAGTTACAATTTATGCATCTGGCTCTATTTTTGGTCCGTACACCTTGTTCTACTATGACAATTCGGCTGTTTCAACCGTTGCTATCGATTCAAACTCTGTGACTATTCAAAGAATACAAATTTTCAATTACCTGGTGTCTGACCCAGTTGGCCATTACTTAAAATCATGTAAGTGTGTACAATTCATTAACGGTAATAGTCAGGTTGCCAAAAAACATAGTTTTACTTGCATATCGTGTGGACATTCTAAAGCATGGTATAAGTTAAAAAGGATACATTTATAATTTTAAAAAGTCTTTACTGGACTTGTCAATTGTACCTCCTTCTAGAGATATTCTCAAAACTTAACAAACATAATCCACACATTTATCTATCTTTTTTCCGCCATGTTGTTCTTTTTCCTTTTCTTGTTGTGGTCAAGTGTGTACAATTCATTAACAATAATTGTGTATTCACATTTCAGTAGCAGTGATTACAATGATCATATTGCCGTTGTTTTTTTGTTATCCAAAGATGAAGAATACTCTCACTTTTACACTAGCCTGGTCTTTCCTTTGCACTAGCCTGGTCTTTTCTTGTTTTATTGAACTCAATTTTAACTTTGCAATTCAACACACCTGACAACCAACTAAGATGATTTGTTGATGATGATGAATCACTTGAGAATTTTTTCTACTTTTTATAAATTTTTTTAAGTTAAAAATGTTGTGTTGCACGTGTACACTTGGAAGAAATTCCTTTGTGGTGACTGAAATTTGTGAAAATTAACTATTTTCAGATGATACCAAAACATTCACAGAATCCGATATCACCGGAAGTATATCTCCAGTTACAATACTTCCATATACATCCAGTTCAATAATTTATAAATATGACCTCACCCAATATGACCATGGACGTATTAAATTTGTCTTCTCTGAAGTAAACTTGGTTAGCGACTGCACCCAGAATAACCTTACCATCATTCAGGACTTAACGCATAATATAGCAGCCAAAGTTTTTTGTATGGGGGACGAAGTTCCTTTCACCTTCATATCGCAAACCAACGAAGTCACTCTTAACTACCAAAGCGGCATTGCATCCTCTTTTGCATTCAAAGCCAGTATTAGCCTTGGTGGGTATACATTTGTATGTTTCTTGTTATTAGTCCAGGCTAGTTATGTTGATTACGTCAAATTTCAGTTTTTCAGTTCGAGTCCTTTTTTGTTTACGTAAGAAAGTGAGCTTGTGAAACATAGTGTGAACTTTCATTTCACTATTGTCTAATTAAAAAAAATAAAGTGAAATGAACAAATAAAGTGAAATAAACAAATAAATAAATATTCTACTGATGTTTTTAGGTGAGGAAGATAACTGTGCTTCTGGAGATAACTTCTGCATTGAAACTGCAATATGTATGAATACAGTTTCATCTGTTCCTTATGAGTGTTTGTGCAAGAATGGATATTTCGGCTCGGGACGGAGTGACCACGATGGTTGCACAGGTTGGTTGATAAAATTGAAAATAAATAAATGTATACATAGTATTAATATTAAGGTGAAAATGAGAATGCTCTACTAACAATGTAATGTAACAATTAATAAATGTATATGTACACACTAATATTACAGGCAAAGTTAAAGCACTCAAATCACTTTTAAATAAGGTGTACAGTACATGGGATGACTGAATGTGGGATAATTTATTGTTTTTAACTTTGTATATAACCAGAAATGAGGATGATGAGAAAATCTTGAAAACATAAACTGTGGGTGGTGAGAAATAATTTGACGTACTATATGGGAGTCAAAAGCTGAATATTTTAGACTATAGTATACCATTTCAGTTTTGAAAGAAAGTACCCCATTTAGGAGTAGGTACTTAATGTTGAAATTGGTTGGAGCACTCCAATCAAGAATTGTCTAGAACATTCTAGAATTTACTACTAGGTTGTCCTCAGATGAGCCGAATTGGCTTTACAATGCTAATAAAGGACTGTGGGGCGCAATTCCTTGCAGTCCCGAATCCTGTCTCCGGGTTCGATCATTAGTCTACCAAATTTCTCTCACAAGGCTTTGGTTAACTTGTGATAAGTTTTTCAGGCACTTCCCAAAGGTGTCGCGCACTCAGGTGATTCTCGTTTTGAACAATTTTTTTATATTTATTTTTTGTCTCTAGCGAGAATTGAACTTGGGCCATTGCGGACAAAAACATAGGTTTCGACCACTAGACCACGCACGCACAAAGAATCATTCTAGAATTTAATGCCGTTCATGTAAAACCATTGTGCTCTAATCATACTTTTGCTTAAAATTGAATCGCCTGGACTTGTTTTATTTTGTGTGCAGTATATCACGTTTTTATGAGCTTCGTGTAAATCTTATTTGAAACTCTCCAGACATGTTCAAATATAATTTCAACACGTTTCGGGTGATTTGTTAAAAAATTAAATTCTTTTGACAGACATAAACGAGTGCGAGGGTTTTCAGAATACGTGCCACAAGTACGCCATGTGTAGCAACACAGAAGGCTCGTATACTTGTACTTGTGGCGAAGGCTTCGGTGGCGATGGCTACTCATGCAATGGTAACTTTATGTTTTTTTAGTGAAACAGGTAAACTGCAAAAAGCAATTAGTTGATTTTGTTGTAGAAAGAAAACTACAAATCGTTGGGATTTTAATGATTATTTGTGCTTTTTACTTGATAATATTTGTGCTGTGAAACCATCAGAGAAATTTAAGTAATCTGGAGGGGATTATCTCTTGATCAACTTTTCAGTATTTTATAAAATGATTAGTTAAAACAACTTTAGGATCTAAAAATAAAACTGTCGGCGCTTAAAACGCCATCTTTACAAACTCACGTTTTTCATTAAGACAAAGATGAATGCGTTTCAAACCCATGTGGTTATCTTGCTACTTGTGCGAACACCATTGGTTCATACATGTGCAGCTGTCCACCAGGCTACTCAGAAGAAGATGACCATTGCATTAGTAATTTAATTTTGTGAATAAACCATAAACATCTTTTAGTGATATTGAGCACAGTTATTGTGATTGACTCTCAATGTAAATAATAATAAGCAGTCCTCATATGTGATAAATAAATTTATAAATTTATGTTGGTAGGTGAAATAATCATTACTTTTGACAGATTGTCCTGGTTATTTCGATAGCACGGAGCGAAAAATTTAAAGAGGAAGTTACGAAATAACTTTATTTCTCAGGAAATAGGGCATGACTGCAATGTAATATCATATACTAAAGATGACGAAAGAAACATGTTAATAGTATAATGAAACAAGAATCAAAGACGGCCATGACGTGGATTTGAGAAGCTAACATTCTCTGCCTCTTTACATTGTTGTGTCTCCATGTCACAATCAATGTCTACAATAGTAGTAAATTTAACGCAAATCGCCTTTGATAGGGAGAATGTTTGAAACAAGACCTTAGTGTGAAGTCACATTCCGTGCAGATTGCAATGCTTTTATGTTGGAAATGCACGAAAAAGCGGACATATTTTAACAACATGAACACAACATAGGGAATTTTAAACTTCATTTCTGTGGATATAGGAAATCTCGATTGAAACTAATTGTATCTACTTTTTTGTGTTTATGTAACATATACACGAATTTCATACCTTAAGATCTCACAATTAACTTGTTACATTATTCGCTAAGCTTTATTTCTGCATGCAAAGGACAAACATTTAAAATTTGTAGAGGAAATTCATCTTATTCATGCATTTCTTACATACAATTGTTTAATATGCACGAAACATCTTGTCTTTGACATTCGAACATTGCACAATTTCAAACAGTTTAATGACCGTTAAAGATGGACTAAACTTCTTAGAGCTGTATTTTTTTTTTTTTTTTGCAGGCAAATTGTGCGAATCCGCAGAATGCATGGAGAACAGCCACTGTATAGAGTTAAATAATGGCAAATACGACTGTGAATGTGATAGTGGTTTTCACCCGTTGAAAGATGGACAATGTGGAGGTGAGTGCATATGCGAGTATGCGGGTCGTATAACATCTTTGGTCTCATGGGCATAAGCACCCATGCCCTTTGTGCATAGCTGCCACAGAGTTTTAAATACAAAGTTGTTATCTTGCGTGGGTTAACTCACCACTGTTTTCCTCTTTCTGGGGTTGGCGTTAGGAAGAGCATCCAGCCGTAAAAAAAATCTGCACCAATAAACCACCAGGTGATTAAACCTCCATAATTGGAGAAAATCATCTTTTGAAACCGTCCAACCCATGCAAACATGGAAAAGCGACGTTAAAAGGATGATGATGTGCCTTAATACCTTTTAATTTCCTTTTCATTAGATGATGATGAATGCGATACCACTACTGAATGTGACATAACAGCAAACTTCATGTGCAAGAATACACCTGGTTCTTACACATGTGTCTGTATGGACGGCTATAAAGAGACCGTAGTTGGAGAATGTGTTCAGAAAGATTACTGCAAAGAGAAAAGACACAGGTGTCCTGTCCACGCATTTTGCGTTAACGAAAATTCCATGGCAAAATGTCATTGTGATGATGGCTTTGAAATGTCCGATGGAACATGCATAGGTAAACGCTACGCACTTTGTTTTTTTTTAATCTCAATTGACACACGGATCGTTTTGCACTATATTGTTTCTAAAAGCATCTAATAACAAAAGACTTTGCTGTTTAAGATGTTAACGAGTGTAATAATACGGCGGATTGCAACACTAAAAAAAGTTTCTGCGTGAACATTTACGGTTCGTATGAGTGCATCTGTTTAAAGGGATTCAGCAAGGATGACGGCGGAAATTGCATGGGTGAGAAGTAAACTTAATTCTCATTCGCTAAAAGTGGGGCAGAGTAGCTCGTTCCATCCCCCTTCCCTGGGGGCACTTAAAAATTTACCTTTTTCACCAGCTCAATAATCTTGTTATCTCAAGATATTCATCAATTAAAAACCTGTGTTATTAAACATATTTATTATTGTTGATAAATTCATTTCTATTAAATGCTACTCCAATCAGGCCGAACTTGTTTTTTTAAGACATTAATGAATGTGAAGACGATGATTTGTGCGAAGGGAACACACGCTGTGTCAATTTAAATGGGATCTGGGTTTGTAAATGCCTACCTGGGTTTCACGGGCCTAATTGTACAGGTACTGTAATCATTCTCAGACTATTCAAATCATTTTTTTCATGTTCTCCCATTTATGTGCAGATACTGATGAGTGTCAACAAAAGTGGTGTCACAAAAGCGCTAGATGCCATAATACACCTGGAGCATTTGAATGCAGGTGTGAAGAAGATGAAGTTGCCTTGCCTCCCACGAATGATGTTACCACCCAATGCCACAGTATGAAGCTTTGTATACTGTGGCTGTTACAAGATATTAAGAAAAATATATTCTAGCTGTTACAAGATATTGAGAAAAATATACTCTAGCTGTTACAAGATATTAAGAAAAATATACTCTAGTTGTTACAAGATATTAAGAAAAATATACTCTAGCTGTTACAAGATATTAAGAAAAATATACTCTAGCTGTTACAAGATATTGAGAAAAATATACTCTAGCTGTTACAAGATATTAAGAAAAATATACTCTAGCTGTTACAAGATATTAAGAAAAATATATTCTAGCTGTTACAAGATATTAAGAAAAATATATTCTAGCTGTTACAAGATATTGAGAAAAATATACTCTAGCTGTTACAAGATATTAAGAAAAATATATTCTAGCTGTTACAAGATATTGAGAAAAATATACTCTAGCTGTTACAAGATATTGAGAAAAATATACTCTAGTTGTTACAAGATATTGAGAAAAATATACTCTAGCTGTTACAAGATATTGAGAAAAATATACTCTAGCTGTTACAAGATGTTGAGAAAAATATACTGTAGCTGTTACAAGATATTAAGAAAAATATACTCTAGCTGTTACAAGATATTAAGAAAAATATACTCTAGCTGTTACAAGATATTGAGAAAAATATATTCTAGCTGTTACAAGATATTGAGAAAAATATACTCTAGTTGTTACAAGATATTAAGAAAAATATATTCTAGCTGTTACAAGATATTAAGAAAAATATATTCTAGCTGTTACAAGATATTGAGAAAAATATACTCTAGCTGTTACAAGATATTAAGAAAAATATACTCTAGCTGTTACAAGATATTAAGAAAAATATACTCTAGCTGTTACAAGATATTAAGAAAAATATATTCTAGCTGTTACAAGATATTGAGAAAAATATACTGTAGCTGTTACAAGATGTTAAGAAAAATATACTCTAGCTGTTACAAGATATTGAGAAAAATATACTCTAGCTGTTACAAGATATTAAGAAAAATATATTCTAGCTGTTACAAGATATTGAGAAAAATATACTCTAGCTGTTACAAGATATTAAGAAAAATATACTCTAGCTGTTACAAGATATTGAGAAAAATATACTCTAGTTGTTACAAGATATTAAGAAAAATATATTCTAGCTGTTACAAGATATTAAGAAAAATATATTCTAGCTGTTACAAGATATTGAGAAAAATATACTCTAGCTGTTACAAGATATTAAGAAAAATATATTCTAGCTGTTACAAGATATTGAGAAAAATATACTCTAGCTGTTACAAGATATTAAGAAAAATATACTCTAGCTGTTACAAGATATTGAGAAAAATATACTCTAGCTGTTACAAGATATTGAGAAAAATATACTCTAGCTGTTACAAGATGTTGAGAAAAATATACTGTAGCTGTTACAAGATATTAAGAAAAATATACTCTAGCTGTTACAAGATATTGAGAAAAATATACTCTAGCTGTTACAAGATATTAAGAAAAATATACTCTAGTTGTTACAAGATATTGAGAAAAATATACTCTAGCTGTTACAAGATATTGAGAAAAATATACTCTAGTTGTTACAAGATATTGAGAAAAATATACTCTAGCTGTTACAAGATATTAAGAAAAATATACTCTAGCTGTTACAAGATATTAAGAAAAATATACTGTAGCTGTTACAAGATATTAAGAAAAATATACTGTAGCTGTTACAAGATATTGAGAAAAATATACTCTATTATATGATGAATTTTATACAAATTTATTTTTCAGTTTCTTTATTTTCGCTACTTTTTCTCTTTGCAGATGCGAGTGTATGGAATGAATGGCATTTCGAAGGAGATTGCACAAAATCATGCGGCGAAGGTAGTATTAAAATGGTTCGCACATGCTCGTTTAATGGCCTGGGTACCCCGTGTGACGGTGATGGGGAAAAGTCGGTACCTTGTAACACCCATTCGTGCGGGCAGACAGCCGGAGTGCTTAAGACTCACAGATGCACTGATGAATACATCACGTACATCGTACAGCAGATCACAAATGCTGAGGAATTGCATTCGTATGTTGGTGAAGTTGATGGTGAACTTGTGCGAGGTATAGGCGGTCACGTCAGAAAGCTGCAGGAGAAAGGTACTTGCTACTGTTGCACTACTCATAGTTTATACCTCTTGGTTGGTTTTATCAGTTCTACAGAGTAGTCGGAATATCGTCATTCAACAGAGTTAGATATTTTAATAGCTTCCATACAATCTCAAATTTCAAGTTAATTTATTATATATATAAATATTAAAAAATATTAAAAAAAATATTAAAATAAATTAATGTTAATATTTCCATACAATCTCAAATTATAAATATCTAGAGTTCTCTTTCTCTGCGCAAGACTGTAAATGAAAACATGTTTGCTGTTTGAAATGTCACCATAGCAACTCCTGCTTGGTCAAAATGCTAAAAGCCAACACTATTCACTATTTTCGTGTGTATTTTACAGACCAGATTTAAGTCCTGCTTGGTCAAAATGCTAGAAGCCAACACCATTAACATGCTAGCTTGGATTTTCCAGTGAATTTGCTAGTTTGGTCACGATCAATAAATGCATGAAATCCAAGTATGGCGGCACTTTTATCTGGCCCAAGTGCTTCATAAGCTTCAGCAACCTCAATTGAACGCCTATCATTTCCTCTTCCAGTTACAAACTTTGTCTGTTGCAGAAGGTTAGGAAACCAGTGAATTGAAAGAAAGAAAACATCAGTGTCTGGAGAAATAACTTCTAGTTAAGAAAACGATCTTGCCGTGCCACATCCAGTGAATGAAGAGTAAGAAGAGCTTCTTCATGGTTGTTGTTATCAAGCTCTGAAGCAACAGGAATGTTTGAGACGCTCCGTGTTGCATAAGAAATAACATGCTGTACTGCTAAATCTCTCGGTACCGGCGTATTTGTGTCTCGGTTTTGACGTGTGCTTAATTTCTATGAATCCCCAACATAACGGTCAAATATTATGAACAACGTAGTAACCCCATAATGAAACGAAAGCAAAGCTCAGCTGCTTCTTTTCCTTCTGTGGGTATTATATGTCAGAATGCTCTCGCGAAATCATGGCAACTTTGAATGGCTGGACCCAACTTAATTCATGCAATAGCCATTCCATCAAACAAGACAACTGATTTCCGCTAAGTGTGTGGATTATCTCTTCGGCAGCCGATTTTTCAATCAAATTTTCAATTTGGTGCATAATATCTTATGGTATTTATTACCAATTATGAATTGGGTCCTGGACGAAAAGATAGTGGCGATATTTATTTTTACGAATTGTGTCTACAACAGAATTTTTACGGAATTTATTTTGGCAATAATCTAATATTAAAGTATTTTATGAAAATGGGCCAAAATCGCAAAAATTAGTATCGCAAAAATTAATCCAGCACGATTTAATCCAGTATTAATTAATACGCTTAAGGTAGAAGATTAAGCTGTTTTTCACTTAAAAACATTGGCACTACTTGAAATCTTGCTTTACAAGATAATTTGGGAGATCTATTTCAGGTCTACTTCTAGATGCAATGATGAATCTGTTCATGAGACTTCTCTCTTCCTGTATTGTTACTACCTTTTTTTGAAGCTCTACTTTGATTGACTTTCTGAAGTTTCATGTGGTCCCAAATCGACTTTGGACCTTGGACCTTGCAGTCGTTCAATTTTGAAGATGTCATCGTTTGCTGCAAAATGTTTGAAATAAAAAAGATTTTTAAAAATGCTTTTTGTATTTGTCCGCTAATTGGAGAGTAAAAAAGCTAAATATGTCTTGGAAAAAATATTGTCCGCTAATTCGAGTGTTCGCCAATTGCTTGTCCGCTAATTAGAAACTTTTCTATGAGAGTTTGACCAGAATTCCGCCGGGAAAAAATAATCTGTCCAATAATTAGAGCTGTCCGTTAATTGGAGATTGTAGTTGCGGTTTTAATAAACGGAACGGTTTCCATCAACAAGAAGGATATGAAATATATTAGAAATGCTGAGACCGTTGAACGACTTCGTTCTTTTTAGAATTAAAATGTGGCACGATCGCCATGAAGACGAGTAAATTCTCCATCAAGAAGCATTTGAAAGATGTGGAGCGGGAACTGACCCGAATCGACGGAATACGCGAAAAAATGATCCTTGCTTTTGAGTGCAATACCGTGGAATCTACCCGGCAACTACTGAAGACGGCCTATACAGAACTGGTTGGGGATCGGTTGACACTTCGTTTGGCGCATGCGCTGTTGTCAAACTTGCACAAAATTGTGGACTTCTGTGAACCAAGTAAGTTTCGTTAACATAACATTGCTCTCAACATAGCTAAACATATAAAATCAAGTTTGTATGTATGTATATATTTTTTAAATAAATATATTTATTATATGTGAATATATCCTACTATAATGGAGGAAAAACCTGAGTATGTTTGTTTGTTGTCCGCCAATCACGCCCAAACGACTGGACCGATTGGAACCAAATTTTCAGTGTATGATTGTGATGCCCCTGGGATGGTTTTTAGCCAAAGAATTTTTTTATTTTTGACAAGTTTTTATTTAAATAAATTAATTAGATGTGATGTCACTTATCGATTGCGTAGGTTTAAAATTTATAATAATAATTAAATATTTTATGGCTAACTTTGTTTCCCAAACAAATTCTTTCTCAATTCAAATGTATAATTAATTTATCTATAGAGAGGGAGAGGGAGAGGGAGAGGGAGAGAGAGAGAGAGAGTAGGGAAACGAGATATTTTGTATGCGAAGATTTTTCGTACTGTAAAACATTATTTGTCGTTCAGGCTTGGGGAAAATGTTCGTGCGAGAGGTGGACCGGAAACAGCTTCCCTCCCCGAAGGGGTATTCCGGGTGGACACTATAAATCAACCGTTATTCGTTCTTATTATATTAACCTTTTTTATGCACGTAATATAATGTAAAATTTCAAATGTTTTTGTTATTTTGTTTTTGTCACTTTGTATTTTTATATCATTCGCGCAATCAAAGACAGATTGTCTCAAGTACTTGATTTTCTTTCGATAATATCAGAAAGCTGCAATAGACTATTTGTGAGATAGCAAATTTTAAAATGAAAAGGAGGCTTAAGTTGAGCTTCTTTTGTTAGTTAAAGTCAATCATTTTATGAACTTCTTTTGTTAGTTAAGGTCAATCATTTTATGAACTTCTTTTGTTAGTTAAGGTTGAGTCGTCAATCGTTTTATGAACTTCTTTTGTTAGGAATGGCTGCTGGGGAATTGCTTTACATCTTGCAAGTGATCTATCGACTATAGTTCCGATAAATCGAAGCTCACAGAGAGCCTGTAAAATAGTTCGCGAATGTTCGAGTTATCGGGAGTGTTTATGAGAAACTATTATGAAAGGGAAAAACAGTTCGAGTAAACGCGAGTTCGACTTAATATTATATAGCGTTCTTCCGCAAGTTAAAAATAAAAAATTACGTAATGGATGCGATGCAAACAAACGGTTTAGTAAAATGTCCTCAAGATTGGGCTTTATTGTCCTACCCACCTATGGAACTATAAAAACTCGTGACCTGATTCATCTTAGGGCGGGCGCTCTGGTAATAATTTCTACAATAGAAACATCCGAAAACTGGTCCATCCACAGTACGATGTTATACATCTCACTTCCAAATTGAAGTTTTCATATTGTTCTATAACCATGCTTATGCCAACAAAAGGTATTTATATTCCGTAATTTCAATAAAAATCATTTCATGTTGTTTTTCACATCATCTCCTTTGTGAAATTCTCCGCCGATGTTTTTTTATTAGTGAAGCTACAATGGTTGCGCGTAAGAAACGTAGGTGGATTGTTTTTACAAAAGAATTCAAACCCCTCGCAACACCTCTATTCCCTATAGGTTTATAGATAATATTTTTATTAAACTTTGAGTAACTTGGTTCATGACTGCCAATTGCGAGTGTGTGTTCATTTCACAAGGGAAGTAGAAGTGAGCAGTATTTAACATGCTTCAACTGTACACGCTAATATTTTGTTGTGTCCAAGGAAACTATGGCAGCGATTCCGCACTGGTTGACTTTTTGCTTCTTCGCACCAACAAAATACTCGCCTGTGCGCCTAGTAGGACTCGACATGTAAAGTCAGAGCATTTCTGCATGTACCATTGCACGAACATTGATAACTGCGTTTCGTTTAACGTGAGGTTCATTACTCGTAATGAATTCACGTGCGATTTCTTCACACCTAGCCAACTGTGTAATAATTACGCGACGAAGAACAATAGTAAATATTTCGTGAAAGCATTTTCAGATTGTTTTGATTTGTACGAACACGGTGGCATCAAAATGAACGGCGTTTATGCTGTTTACCCCAACAGATCAAGAGCATTTCAGGTTTACTGTGATATGGATGCTGGTGGATGGACAGTGTTTCAAAGCCGAAAGGAATCGAACAACATCGGTTTTCAAAGAAGTTGGATGAAATACAAAGAAGGATTTGGAGATCTCACTACGGATTTTTGGTTGGGCAACGATAAACTTTACTTCCTGACAAACCTTCATCGAAACGAGCTTCAGGTGACTTTCCGTTACAAAAAGTTAAAAGATTCGCGCGAAACAATTCATTTTGACTTGTTTAAAGTTGGTCCCGAGAATGAAAATTACCAATGGGAAATTGGGGAGACTGTGTCTTCGATTAGACATCATTCTATATTCAGAAACGCAGATAGACATGGCCAGTTTTTAACGTTTGACCGCAGTGGAGAATGTTCTAAGAAGAATTTGTACGGCGGATGGTGGTTTCGTCATGACTGCAACCAGATGAATCCCAATGGGAACTTTGCTAAAAATTTAGTTGGGGTAGAAGGGGAAAGAGGTTACCATGTTGATGAAATTTCTCTCAAAATACGGCGGGTAATTGATTATGGCGCCGAAATAGTGTGAATATTACCATGGTAACCGCTCCGTAAACTATATAAACGTGACTCTGCTTCCGGTGGAAAAGTAAAATTCAATCATCTGACGATGGCTTTTGTTTTACTTCAATCTACTCTAATAATGTGTAAATCTTATGTAAATGCTTCCTGTATAAATATTGCGTTCGCGTGACCACGTATCACGCGTTACTTGTGCATTGTTCTCTGAGAGCATTTTTTACGGTTCCGAGGGATCGAATGTGGTGGTATCTTTCATTAGAGAGAGGTTAGTTGTCTCGTTAAGCGATTTCGTAGGCGCAAACGGGCGTCCTAAGTACACCAGGACTAACCAACAGGACACACAAGGATAACAGTATTTTATATACTGAAGTGTAAATATCCTGTATAAAAATTCAAAATAATTATAAGCCTGGTATTTTATACCATTGTAGAAAGATTTGATGGAATAATAGTTCTCACGAACGGAAATATTGTGATTGCATAAAACATAAAACGTCTTTCAAAAATAAAACAATTACACGTTAAATTTTTGAAACTTGGTTCAAAAGATATGGCTTCCCATAAACAACAGGTTACAGTAAAAAAATTAGAACCTTTAGTCATGAATAGCTTGCTGAATAATTTGCTTACCAAAATTCAAGCAAAACGCAATATGTTTAAAGCAAGTCTTTGGGAGATAGACGCGTTCAGCTGATCAGATCATATTTTGGCGCTAATAATCCGTCGGAGTTTATAGGCACCAAATAACTTTATTCAAAATATTTTCATACAGATTAATATTAAATTGAAGATCAGAATAATTACATTTAGTTTTCATTAAATATGAGACAAATTCGGACAATTAATGATGGCGTATGGTATGCAATGAAGTAGAACAAGAAAATCTATTCGTGTTGTTATTTTCCTTTGTAGTAAGAAGGTCGTATCATTTTTATGATGGCAGTAAATCACATGACATTACAAACCTGCGAACCTGTAATATGGTAACTGAAGGAATGTTACGGATGTCAACGAAAGAAACATTTCATAAGTGAAATACGCGGAAGGAAAGGGCAACCTTGGAAACCTCCCACAGCAAGCTGGGAACTCGATGAGATATATGCCTGCTTAAATCTTACATGCAGTATTGATATAATTCTCTTGATCATCGACAGGCGAACAGGAAGCAGTCCCACGAATACAAGCAAGCAGGGAACTACATCTGCAGCCCTGGAGAGATGCAGTAAATGCTAGCAGGAAACAACAAAAGAAAGAAAGTGTCTTTACAATATTTGAGCCGCAAATGTTCAAAGGGAAGACGGCATGATTCAAGGGTTCAACACATGGAATGGAACATCATAAGGCAACAGAAATTAAATAAAGAGACTAGAAAAAGAAATATACACTCATGGCAGTGGACATCAAATATTTATTTTATCAACTATTTCTTTTCAATAAACAAATCCTTATCCAACCAAATACTTAGCTTCAAAGATAACAGATCGTCAAGATAACCTTTCAAGAGAAACATTCTAAGATAGAAGTACAAGTCTCCAACCACTACACGCGATGATGAAGTTGATGTCTTATACTCACAGATTATTAATAATCTGAACCGCCACCGGGATATGCCTTCTTAACTAGCGACTTCAACCCGAAACCTTTCGATTTTAATACAATCTTCGCATAAACATAATGAAAACACAATGAAACACAATGAAAGATGTTATTGGCTTGTATTGTACCTCAATAACAGCGACTTCATACCTCAATAACAGCGACTTCATACCTCAATAACAGCGACTTCATACCTCAATAACAACAGCGACTTCATACCTCAATAACAGCGACTTCATACCTCAATAACAGCGACTTCATACCTCAATAACAGCGACTTCATACCTCAATAACAGCGACTTTATACCTCAATAACAGCGACTTCATACCTCAATATCAGCGACTATGTACTGCAAACTCCGTAATTCTTAAAACACGACCTAATAAACGTCTTTGGATGTCCCAAAACGGTAAACGACCAGGCGAAAAACTTGACACGGAAGTATGGAGATCAGATATAGTTGCTCAGTACAAAGTCATAAAAGCTGAAAACAAGCTCACAACAGACAAACAGAATTCCACGCGGCTGTTAAAGCAATGAAAAAAAAAATGTATCAGTGGGGGCATTATGAACGATAGGATAACGATGAGATTTTGACAAACCGCGAAAAGATCTTATGACTAAAATTTCTGTGCATTATTATTTTTACTTCCACCTGTTGCTGACGTCATCATGAGGCCACCCTTATGGGTTTTCCTGGTGGCTCCATTTTCCCCACTTTTGCCCCACTATTTTATTATTTCTGAATTACGCTTTCTGGCTCTGAGTATGGTGTATTGTTATTTTCTTGAAGCTGTTGAATCTATATTTCCCTATTTTCACCACCCCACCGGCCCACTGAAAATGACGTACCGGATTCATTTTCCTTTTTTCATGTGTCTAAGTGTTATCAATGAATTGTTTGATTAATGATATTTTAGTTTGTTGTTTTGGTTTTAAATATTTCTTACAACACACAGTTACACAAACGAAAAATTTTCCCAAATTTCTGTCGGCAAATCACTGCTAAAAGAATCACTGCTAAAACATGCGGAACGGGTGCGTGAATTAATAATTCTCTCTCTCTCCTCCTGAATGCTAAAATCAGGAACTTGTTTGTTTACTATTTGTAGGGAATCCAAAACATTTCAACCTCTCGCCACTAATGTTTTAAGTAGCTAACTAACTGGTTGTCTGAGGCTAAATACAAATCATTAATAAAGTTACTGGCCATGATAGACGAAGAATATGTACAAAGAAAAGAATTGTTTGTTTCAAATACTTTTGGAACGTCGCTTCCAGAGCTTTACTACTTGGTTTTGTTTCTTGGCGCTTGTTGCAATCTCTCGACAACAATAACAACAATCCTTTATATTTCCGTCAAAAAAGAGTTATCCCCGAGCCTTCATTTCTGTCTTGACAACATCGTTATTGCAACGTTACTTCTGTTGGTTTGTACCGTTTTTTCCAATTATACATTTGCTTTTACTTCCACATTGATAGTTGTGAATTTTTTAACATACATGTATGTGTTAGCTAAATCAACCACGAAGTTCTCCTGGAACACATTTAGAAATGTTCACATATTACAAAAACCTTTTATCACAAATTACAAAGGAACTTTACAGATTGCAACTGCGATATGCATTTTAGCTGTTGATTTTCCTATTTTTCCACGGAAGTTTGCCAAAGCAGAGAGGTATGGCATTGGATTGATGGATGTTGCTGTAGGAATGATAATTTTTAGTGCAGCAATAACTTCAGTACCTGTGAAATATACATTGCAAAAGAAAAATGTCTTCCAATCATTTAAAAATACTTTTTACTTATTTGCGATAGGTATGTTGCGTTTGATGCTGGTTAAAAGTATGAAATATCAAGAGCATGTCACAGAATACGGTGTACATTGGAACTTTTTTTTTACATTAGCCTCCATAAACATTTTGGCTACAGCTTTTCTATTTATTTTTCCTTTTTTCCAAAAACAGTGGTGGTACATGATTTTGTCATTTATCTTCATTATTGTGTATGAAATTTCGCTTTCTTGTTTTGGACTTGACGATATTATCAAATATGGGACGGACAGTAACAGCACTCGGGTTGGATTAATAAATGCTAACCGTGAAGGAATATTTTCCATTGCTGGTTACCTGAGCATCCACTTTTTTGGTTTGTTCTGTGGCAAGCAGCTTCACAAAAATACTCAATCAATGTTTAATAAAATGGTTTGGCTTTTTCTTTGGTTTATCGTGGGTTTATTTGCAACAAATCTACTTCAATATATGTCTTTTCCGATATCACGTCAGATGGCAAATATGACTTATTTTTGGTTCCAAGTTTCCTTCAATGCATTATTACTTCTAACATTTGTTGTGACAGATATGCTTTGGAATGTTGTTTATGATTCTTTACTTAAGAAGACTGACTTCAAGTTGATATATAAAGCTCCTTTCATTTATAGAGTTATCAATTGTAATTTGTTGTTTTATTTTCTACTTGCCAATGCGCTCACAGGGATTGTCAATTTAGTTTTTAATACCTTGGATTGCACTACCTGGAAGTCCCTGTTTATTATCTATACATATATTTTGTTGTTAAATTTACTGACCTCTGTACTGTTCTTGTTTCGATCCAATATATCAATGAGAGTACAATAGGTTGGCGCTATTTTTAGTACATAAGTTGTTATGGAGTTGTTTATCTTAGCTTTTGAACTAGGGTTTCATTTGTTATTATATATATATATATATATTCTAAGAATTTTGATAGTTAAAAATGTTCATCTTTATATAAAAATTTTGATAGAATAAAATGTATATATATATAACAGTTAACTACAAACAAACAAAAACGTTATACATACATATATATATATATATATAATTATTTGTTTGTCCACAGTTTTACCTGTTGTTTTATTTGGGGTTCTTTGTTTGCTTGGCAATTTTGGCTGGTGTATAGATGGCAAGATATTGTATATTGATGGAATGTAATGGTGTTTACTGAACCACAGTGATCTAATGTTTGTGAGAAGCTAAATGTGATACTTAGATGTATAGATGTGTTTGTTTCAGTTTTTCAATAATATATCCATGTCATGCAATTTCTGTTTTTTCTGTAAGTAGCCCACATGAGAATTAAATATGAATCATCAATCATCATATGATATAAGTCACCTTTGTGTGGCTGGTCAAAGCGATAGACGCTCCGCCCCCATTGATGCACATGAATATTCGTATAAGCAAATTGAACCTTCACTCACACTCAAATGTTTAGATAAATTACAAACTTATTTATTTATGCCCACATTCAAATGAAGTAGCAGGCAACGTACATCCTATCTTCGGTAGAACGTAGAATATAGTTTCATAATCTGCGAAATTCGGGTTGTCTGTATTAAGTAACTGGAAACATTAGTAAACTTATGCTTCCAGCAGTCCAGTTCAGTTGACACAAGGTTAGGTATCGGCAAATCGTCTTCATACATGTCTACAACCTCAGTAATGTCGTTATTTTCCTCAAGTAGAGTAGGTACAAGTCTCTGTGATTCACTGGCGGTTGTCTGCAGCCGGAAAGCCAGAGCTTCTGTTCCTAAACAATATGGTTCATGATCGGATCAACAGGTTTCGCTTGTAGTACTCCTTAACGTTCGCGGGTTGTGTACAGCCCCTGTATATTTGACGCGCGTTTAAAGGAGGGTATAACGACCAGCTTTCCTGCCATCTGCATAAAAAAGAAAAGAAAAATAACATTTCTTTTCTAAGGTCGTCAATGATGTTTCTTCGCATCGGAAAATAATCTGAGATCTCTTGGACCAATGCCTGCATGGGCTTTGAAGATGTCCAACGTCGCTGCAACTTCGCGGAACTGCAACTTACACATATATTTCGCCACATGCCAATTGAAAGTAGGACCTAAATGAATAACATTTTACTCGCCTTTTTAGTTCATGTTGTTTTGATTTTTCATACGTAGTAAGCATTGCTTTTATTGACTGTTTGTATATTCTGATCTGTAGTATATTATACAATATTTTTTAAACTGTTCATTTTATGTTTTTAGCCTGATGATGATTTATATTTAAATCGAAATACATTGCAAATAGTATTAGTATTACTATAGCCACCTCAGTTTTTTGCAAGTAATTTTTTTGAGACAATTAAGCCTTTATAGAAGCTTAAAAACATATTTCAAACCATTTTAAGCCAATGTAGGAGAGTCAAAAACTCAAAAATTTTCTGGCCCGTTGACCCCAACCAAAGTCTTCTTCGGATTCCATGCTTGCTTTAGCCTAAAACATATATTTATAAACATATAATTATGTAACAGACCATTATAAGTAATTTGGAAATGAATGATCGACGTTTCAGTTAAATATATTGCAGATATATCGATTTTAAACATTTATTAAAAAATTTACTTACATATGAAACAGGTATGTTTAATATATATAAATACAGTGGACTCTCTATAACTCGAATCGCTCCTTAACTCGAACAATTTCGCTGGCACGGTGGAAATTTCCTAATAAACTCTCATAAAAACTAACTCTAATACTGAAACTCTCCTTAACTTGAACAATTTCTGATTCCCCGTGGGTGTTCAAGTTAGAGACAGAGTCCACTGTAACTACACGTTTACTAAATATCCAGCAAAGCCCGTTTTCTTCATCAGCACTGTTTAACTACTTAACATTTTTCTAATCTCACGCCAAACACAAGAGAGAATACTGCTAGTTTTTTTTGCATTTTCGCATGATTTGGTTGTACGAGGCCTTTTTAATGTATGGATGTTAATTCTACTAAGAGCATCATTTACTAACCGTTACTCGCGATAAGGTAAATTTTAGAATGATTTAAAGTGATTTAAATTTGCCATTAAAGTAACTAAAAATGTGGATAATCCGATAAAAAAAGTTGAAGAAGCCCTGGTAATGAGGATGCAGTAAACAAGCATAGATTATGAATTGTATAATGTCAATAAAGCAGAGCTTACTTTAGGTTCTTGTTTGTCAGATCCATAAAGATTTACATTTCTATATACCAAGAACAGTTTTTTTGAGGGTGCGTTGCATAACAAAATTAATTGGCAGTCTATTTGGTTAGCTTGCATGTTTAATATTGATGAGTTGCCATAACGTAACAATGGTTTTGTGAATCAAATTAGAGGTTATAAATCTTTTGTATCAGATAGCTACCACCTATAGCTATAGGCGCTACTTCCTTTTCTGCCCCCCCCTAGCTCACTTTTTTTTTAACATACTTCTTCGGGATTGTTCTTCACAAAATCATAGTAACTATATGTCTTCTATATATTTTATACTAAAAAACCATATGCGTTCATACCTTCTTTCGTTTTTGTAATGTTTGTATGCGCGAAAGAACTTCGCTTAAAGTGTTTGTTTACTTTGAAATGTGGACGGTTTCTGTTAACGATATTCTGAAGGTTATTCACAAATCTTTTATTTTTGCTTTCCGTTATTTATTTCGTTTTGTATATCGGATTATCTTATGGAGTTTATGTTTATGTTGCATACCTGCATATTTATTAGAAAAACAGATAGTTAAATGGAGATTTAGATTTTGTTTTCACCACAATTTTGAACTGTACTTTTGAGAACTGACTGTTGTTTATTGCTAGCCTCTATTTACAAGTTTTAAGAGGGACCTTCTGTTCAAGGTTTATTTTTAAATAAAGTTCTGAATTTATGAGTATTTATAACCAATTTTATTAAGGAATGAAGTAATATAACACTTACAAATATTCATACACCTTTTATGCTCTTGCTAAGGTTTTACGTTTTCTGTGGTCCATTGTGTCTTGACACTTGACCAGCATCTCTCATATTTAAAAGTTGTTTGCTTACAGCTGTAGTCCAATTTTACTTTACTAAAAGAAATGAACATGTTCAATGCATAAATTTTTTTAAGAAAGCACACAGCTTCAATGCATTTTTTAAAAAGTAACACAACCCAAGGTACCCAGCGCTAAAATAAAAATATTTTGTGAAGAAGTTTTAATGTTTGCTTGTAAGTGCAGTAATGCAGACTTGCTTTGTTTATGGTTTATTTGCATTTCAAGTACCGCATGGTCAGTGATCAACCTTAACTCCTGCCAACCAAAGATGAAGATATCTGGTAGATGTGATCTGGTCTACATAGTTCTTTAACTAGGACAGGAGTTGGTGAATTAGCCCAACACAGTTGCACAGTTGTCCTTGAATCAGGCTTTGAGGGTCACCTGAGGCATATTATATCAAAGGTTGGCACAGAAAATTAGTTGATTATATCGTGTGATTAATGGCCTGTGGTTGCACACCATGTATTTTCATCATTTACAATTTTAATACTTAAATATTTTGAATGGTCGCTACCTCAACAAAAATAATGTATATCAGTATAATCAGTTAGAAGAAAGACGTATTTTTTGTGTGTTGATCTTTTGAACTTGTTTTGTATAGCTCTTTTGTGGATTACTCAGTGGTGGTTTCGGAATTTGTTTGGTTCTTTTGGAAATGTTTTTTTGGATGATTTTGGTGGAAATTGTTGTGAAGCGAACATTTCTTTTTACTGATTATAATTTAAAATCTCCTAACTTACTCTTTCTACGACTTCTAATACTTCCTCTCTTATTAAATAGGTAATTATTATTAATCTCATTTTAACATAACATTATAAATTCTCCTTCGCAGTGCTTACTTTTCATATTATTTTCGCGTGCGGATTTTAACGCCCGACTGCTTGCCACCGGGCGGAGTATTTCCACTCAAGCAAATTTATTTCACTGTTCATATCGCTGATTCCAGTTTAAATATAATTACAACCTTTTTACATTTAATACCACATAATTTATTAAATTACTAACTATGGAACCTAAATCAGATAGCTTTTCATTTGACCAAGTCACGAGAAAACTTTTTTAACTCCTCCATGTAAAGATTGGAGAGTAAAATTGACGTTGTCGGGAAAGAAAATTTTAAAACACGAGATAAGCGAATTTGAAAGAATCGCTACAATTTTACGGTGATCTAGTGGAAGATAAACTAAAGGTAGTTGATTCAAAGTTGAAGGAATCATTTTCAAACGCTAATATATCAACTATTGAATCTAAGTTGACTGTTAGGGCAGTTATGCTAAAGTTGAGTTGAGTTGTAAACATGAAGAAAGTAATAAAACAATCAACATGAATACGATACCAAAGTAGAGATGTGTGTTGTGTTTTTATAGAATTTTCAATTCTTTCAATAATTATACTTAATTTCAGAAACTTAATATTTCGTCCTTTTTCTTTGATAAATTTAATCAATGAAAACATTGATACTGATACTAATTAGCTCCATAGATTGAATATTCATATTTTTACCATTTGAAATATTCCTTAGTTTGGCTCTGGGACTGACAGTTCAAACAGTGTAGGTCCGCACACAGACAGCCACTATTGCGTTATAAATTTAATTTAATTTTTATAGATGTCTCATAGATTTTCAAGTATGTTTGACGGAATTATGTTTGCGTCAGAGCGTTTTTTAATATTTATTTGCACCCCTGGTATATACACCTTTTAAGAAACCCCTTCATAAAACCGTCAGTTATTTTCTGAGCAATTATTTTCTTAATAAGATCGCAATATTGATGCACTACTAAATACAGAAAATCAATGAATAAATAAAATCAAAATATATTTCAATGTATAACATATTTTGTATAAAGTTTTTCTTTCAGACAAAATGCTATAATAATGCTAATTAGCATTATTGCCTTACTTATTGGCTTAATTTTTGAAACAAGCATTAACGGACAATCATTTCTTGATCTGGGTTGTTTATATAAAACTCAAGTGCAGGAGCTTAACGCAACATATATAATTGGAAGTGTGATCCCCGCCCATGTGTTTAAAGGAGATGTGTTTGCAGAATACCAGAATGGGATACTAAGAGCGTCTGCAATCATTTACGCTGTGGAGGAAATCAATAAAAATTTGCATTTGCTTCCTGGCATCAAATTAGGTGTGTGGCTCAGGTTTGCCACTCTAGAGCAAGACACTTTTTGTATCTATAAGCGCTTGTTGTTTTTTTTAAGATGAGCATTTCTGTGTGTCAAAACTTTAAAGAAAGTCTGTGTTCCGCATAAAATACTTTGTCATAAAATCTTAAAGTTTACTATTCAGGTTACGATATTCGAGATTCGTGCAAGGATGAAGTGGTTGCCACCCATCACCTCGTTGATTACCTGCTGGATCCAACGTACTTCCGTAAAAACATTTCGATTTTAGTTGGTGTTATTGGCGCCTCGACCAGTGAGATCACGGCTACTATGAGTGCCGTGCTATTGGCAAACGGAGTTCCGATTGTTTCTTATGCCGCCACCAGTTCTAAATTATCAAATCGAAATGTATACAGCAACTTTTTGCGAACAGTGCTACCTGATAACATCCAAGTTGAAGCGATTTTCGATCTGGTCGAGTATTACGGTTGGCGGTACGTGTCAGTGTTTGCCTCCGACAACGATTACGGATGGCAGGGTAAGAGATTACTCTTATTGTAAGCTTCCCTAAAATCATCATTTTCAGTGGTGTGTCCTTCTTTTATATTATATTTTGTTGATGTTTGCAGATTAATTGCAACAAATGTTATCCTCCTTTGTGTATTAATTCAATTTATTGATTAACATTGAGGTAGTTTTGCATATATATATATATATATATATATATATCTTGAAATCTCTTGATGCCTCTACTTCAAGTGCTTCTGTGCAAGGCCTGGTTCCCGGCACAACTTTTATAGATCATTTTCAATGACATGTTTAGATATATACAATATAAAATAATGGTAATGCTAAATAAAAAAAATTGTAGTTAATTTGTAGGAATGTAGCTAAGGTGGCACCGAAGAGCTTATGTTAATTTGTTGTTTTAATTTTAGTATATGTATGTGTTATTCGTAAGAAGTCCACTGATATTCAAACATGACCAGGAATATATGTTCCAATCACTTTTAAAAGTACATTTTATCCACAAAACAGATATTTGTAGCTAACTATTCTTTATCTTATTCTATTCGAATGAGAAATGGTTGTTGAGGGACGTGTAAGTAAGGGCAGATCTTGTAAGACTTGGGAACAGGTTGTGAAACATGACCTCAGAATGAAAAACATCCATGCAGACCTTGCGCAGGACAGATTGGAGTGGAGAAAGGCCATCAGGTAAACCCGTCTAACCCATGCTACCATGGAAAATAGACGTGAAAAATGTAAAAGAAGAAGAAGAAAATTTCATTCATATTTACTCGCTCGGTTAAAAGAAAGTTCTTTAATAATATGTAGAACAAGAAGAACAACAAGAAGAAGATACAAAAGGTGTTGCTTGTTCTTATTTAAATTTATGTAATGTTTTAGGGATGCATGAACTGCGAACATCAGCAAAAAAAAGAAACATCTGTTTGTGGGTGGACCATACATTTAAAGAAAACCTTGATCGCGAAGGCGTGTTGAAGATAGTGCAGGATATCAAGCAGGGGTCAAAGATTGTGATTTTGTGGACCCAACCGAAAGATGCGCAAAAGATTTTGGAAGAAAGCTTCAAACAGCATGTGGAAAATATAACATGGATCGGTATGTAAATTCTTCTTTATACCTATATATTCAATGTGTCTACGAACTTTCTTTTTTAAACTAACAAATGTCGTCTTGAATTGCTACGAGTTGTTTTAGCTACCGAGTCATGGGGTGCTAGCATCGAGATAAAATTGCTATTTCGTCGATACAACGTCTCGTTATCTAACACTCTTCTAACATTGTACACTGAAAATCCAACGATTCGTGGTTTCGAAGAGCTCATTTACAATGATTGGCAGCATGATGTAATCAATTGCAAAAACCCCTGGTATGTTCATTTCCTGGAGGAAAAAGGACTGCCTTGTCCATTTCAGTTCTCTGGAATTGCTCGTATTTTACCGTCGGGCGGTCATGCGCAAGTGATCGCTTCGATCTATGCTCTTGCCTATGGTTTGCACGATTATTTGAATTGCTCGCAAACGTTTTGTCCACCTGCTCCTATTGAAGGTATCGACTACAAACAACTCTACAAAAGCATAGTTAACACCGATTTCCTTGTACCAACAAGCGATTACCGCGTGAAGTTCGATGCGAAAGGAGAGATCTCGCGCAAGATTTACTTCTACAAGAACTTGAAAATTTACGACAACGAGTATGTGCTGAACAAAATCGGCCACTGGCAGTACCAGCAAGCAAAGAACAACTCAGTCGTCATCAATGACGAAGTCCGGTGGGGAGAGAGCCGGGTACCGGAAGCAGTTTGCAGTGTAGATTGCCAACCTGGTTCATTTCGCATAAATGGCAGCCAATCGTGTTGTTGGACATGCGCACCATGTCTCGGGAACTCGATTTCAAGAGGTGTAAACCAGTACGCGTGTGAGCAATGCCAGAAGACATCTTTAGCGAGTGCCAACCGCACCCGGTGCAATGAGCTAACAGAGGAGAGGCTGTCGTTCGATTCTCTGGCCGGCATACTCTTGGCTATCCTGTCGTTGTGCGGCTGTCTGTTCACGGTGCTTGTATTTGTACTCTTCTTCATGTACTGGCAAACGCCCGTAGTGAAATCATCCAGTAGAGAAATGTCCACTATCCAGTTGTGTGCGGTATTTTTCTTATTCCTGTTACCGTTGTTGTATTATTGGACAGCCACTCCATTAATCTGCATGCTGAGAACGTTCGCTTTTGGTTTTCTCTTCACCACAGTCATTTCGTTTGTTGTGGTGAAGACCTACCGCCTGTTACGCGTATTCAACGGACGTTTCACTAAGGTTTCTCGTTTCCTACGCAACCACTATCAAGTAATGTTCTCCTTTGTTTTCGTCTTCTTCCAAACGCTGGGTACAATGTTGTGGTACATCAATTTCCCTGTGGAAACAGTCGTGTTCATAAGCGAAGACCAAGGCGTTTTCTGCACCATATGCGATCAACACGACATCATTATATTTTGGGCAGTTCTCCTGTACATCTTCCTATTGGCACTCTTGAGCGGGTACATGGCGTTTCGTGCGCGTAAGCTACCGGAGAATTTCAACGAGGCGCAGCATATTTCGTTGGCTATGTTCACCGTGTGCGTGCTATGGTTCAGCTATCTACCGCTCTACGTTAGCTTGGATCCGTATCAGATGCAAGTCGCCTTCCTTTGTATTAACGCCGCCTCTTGTTACGCCATGTTGTTCGTGTTGTTCGCGCGTAAAGTGCGCATCTTGTTGTGTTTCCCGCGGTTGAACAGCCCCGAGGAGTACCGCAAGGCGACCATCCGCGGCACCACCATACGTAACTACGTACAAGATAGACAGCTCGAGGACGGTACAACGAAAAGTCTTGTGCGAAGAGTTGTGGTGTTCGATCAGCCCTCAAAGCGCCCGCAAAGCGTCCGCCGGCAGTCAATGCCGTGTAACGAGACCACCAAACACGTGGAGAAGCGTGCCTTAAGGAAATCGCATTCATACACAAGTAACATGACTCTGGATCGTCCCATCTCTATCGCACCACTCAACTTCAAACAACTCAACAAAGAGTACAAAATGAAGAAATCAGCTTCCACTTCGTTTCTGGCAAGTAACGTGTCGGCGAGTTTTATTCAGTTAACTCGTCCAAACAGTTGTGGCATATTTCGTACGGGCAACATCTCGCCTTTGGAGAAGTTAAGTCAAATGTTTAGCTCGAGTGAGGAAGAAGAGAGTGAGAGGTTGATCGACGAATCCACATTTTAAGAATGGATTTTTAGAAAATTAGTTTATTTATTGACCTGTTAAATAATAATTATTTTTAATTCTTTATTCAAATTAACATTTTCAAATATTTCGGTAGATATTTATACATTTTTTTGAGATCTTACGTTTTTCTTTCTCATACAAAACGTTGGCCACTCGCAAACAAGCTCGTTACATTTCATCTCATTGGTTCCTTATGTATGATTGGTTCCTTATGATTGGTTTGTTATGTGACAATCTCCAATTTGATTGGTTGGAATTAGATATCCACGCAGTATTTGTTTTTTAAAGAATGTTTCTACTAAAAAAAAACGAAACTAAATGTAGCTTTATTTCATTATGCGAGAGAAGATTTTCTAATATCTTTTTGTTCCTTCACCCAGCCGATATTTAAACGCAAAATTAGATTTCTTGTTTTCTAGAATGATTTGGTGCTAACATATTTGAAAGCGGGCAATTTAACTGATGTGAGTTTTCCAAATAGGCGTATCATTTTATGAGAAAAGATTCCTTTTAATAGAACACGAAGGTTATACTCAAAATATATAAAAAGCAGTGTATTGACAATGACGTCATACTGAAATGATTCGATTATAGACATACGTGGGAGAGTGGATATGATCATCCTGGGATTAAATTTTTTGTGATTAAGTAACATGGATCCACTTTATTGGGCACCAATATGACATCCACTCATCTCCTGTTTTGATACAGTTTATGTACAGAAAGAAATCCACAGAAGACAAGAAAGCTTTAAATCTACGTCGTGGATAGAGTTCTGACAACGGGCCATTTCTAAGAGTAGTAGGGTTAGGTTAGATCGAAAGCCTTAAATCTACGTCGTGGTTCGAGTTCTGACAGCGGGCCATTTCTATAAGTAGTAGGGTTAGGTTAGACCAAAAGCCTTTAATCTACGTCGTGGTTCGAGTTCTGACAGCGGGCCATTTCTAAGAGTAGTAGGGTTAAGTTAGATCGAAAGCTTTAAATCTACGTCGTGGTTCGAGTTCTGACAGCAGGCCATTTCTATAAGTAGTAGGGTTAGGTTAGATCGAAAGCTTTAAATCTACGTCGTGGTTCGAGTTCTGACAGCGGGCCATTTCTAAGAGTAGTAGGGTTAGGTTATAGATTTCTTGGTAAGAAAGTAAATGACTTATTTACAATGAAATGTCGGAACAATATCCATGTCCTTGAATCTCATTATCATATACAGTAAAATCCTGATAACTCGAACTCGCGTTAACTCGAACTGTTTTTCCATTCCCCTTTCTTAATAGTTTCTCATGAAAACTCCCGATAACTCGAACATTTGTTATCTCGAACTACTTTACGTGGTCCCTTGGAGGTTATCGAGATTATATTGTATAGTTAGTTGACGTTATGAAGTAGCATAAGAAGACGACGGAAAATCTCTCAAAGAATTTAAAAGGACGATGATACATGAAATTTGCACTGTTGATGACAACACATTTCAAGTAATAACGTTGTAGGATGCAGTCATATATTTAACCATCAACGATGTTATATTAAGTTTGCATTGAATGCTTCAGCAATACTCGAAACAAACTCCCAGCTTGAAACTAACACGGTAGCTTAGGGGGGGGGGGGGGGGGGGGTTCCTTACAACTACAAGGAAACAATGCAAATTTAACACAAACCCCGCATACCTTACTTCTGATGAGCGCTTTGGAGTTTATGAGCAAAGAAAGAACAATCAGCTTTTTCAGTAATTAAAGACATAGAGACGTTGAATTATAAAGTATGACATCTTTGTACAGTATACACCCCGCTAATTCACACACGCAAGGACCAGACATTTTGTTCACATCGAAAAAATCTAAGTTAAGATAAAATCAAAAATCTTGTTAAAGTTAAAAAAATAGTTCTTCTTTTTTCAATATATATTACATTCATTTACGCATAAATAATAATAATCCCCGATGGTGGTTTGCTGCCATTTTGGCGCAGTGTCGGCCAACTTAACAATCTTCAATATGGTTTCCATACGACTGGATAATCCTACTTGTCTGCACATAAAGAGAGCCTTTGAGGTTTTAATAACTTGCAACAGTTCATTTTTATCAGGGCACTCCACAGGTTATCAGCCTAAATATCATTATCACTGACATCTTCCGTCTCTAAACAGCAATTTCAGCATCAGGAAAAACTGGTCGTTCCGCCAAAAACTATAACATTCTTTCTACGTCCAAGCAAGAAATATTAAACGTCCATAAGGTTATGGTGCAAGTGATGGAAATTGCTGAGGAAATGAGGAAACCTTTATTCGCGATGCGGACTGACTTACTAGAAATTCCTTGCGCATTTTATTTTACTTGGTTGGCAAAATTCATTAATAAATTGAAATATTGATTTTTCATGAAGGCACGGAAGTTAGGGACGCCGGAGTGGCTTTATAGGTAGTACGGCAAGCGAAGCGAGTTCAAATTCAGGTTGGAGTCTGTAAGCCTCCCAGCAAGGTCCAGGGGTGTAGCCCCGAAAACATTTTTAAAATGAACCTATCCTAAGTGCAAAGAATAGTAATTTGCCATTTTCAATCTAAAATTGTCAAATTTAGTAATTGTAAATATCAGGTACGGTGGAAACCTTACTAACCGTACCCCGTGCGGCGCCCCCTGAGTTTGAATAAGCGAGCATATTTTGGCCTGTGGACCAAATAGATCGTTCGAATTAGCAAAATGTTCGAATTATAGGGATTCGAATTAAGCAGCATAAGACATTTTTTGCTACAGCGGAATTCGTTATTATAGCCAGCATAAATACAAAGATTTCATTGTTCAAACTCAAGGGACGGAAAATTTTGTTCGATGAAGCATTACAAATCAGCATTCGTTATAGAGAGGTCAACTTTACTCATTCTCACGGTTTCGTAAAGAAAATAATAGGCTACGATTTTGTTGCATGTTTGTTAAGAAATTGAAATAACCACAAATGTTTGCTTCTTCTTGTTTTGTTGTTTGCCCCTCCTCTTTCTAGTCTCGTTTGGTTTGACAGTTTTCTCAAGAAAATTGCATTCACTCAAGTTATTGCCATATTAATTTTATCAAAACCAAATGTTCGTAGTTGGGTAATCAAGTCCACCAAAACAATGCGATAAATATGGCCGATACAACCCCAGTTATGAAACCGTTGCAGTTTGCTGCTAATTTATCCTTTTTGTTTCCTGAAGTTTTAGACATTCCCAAGCGTTATTCCGCAGCCAAGAATGCAGGTTTGTTTCTATGAGTTCCAAAACCCCGTGAAATATATATTGTTATTGTTGGGTGTTGTTAAATGACCAGAAGTAAATTTCAAAATGATCGAAGGAATGACTTGAACCAGAACCAGAACTGCGATGTGGCGTGCTTGTTATATTATAATTATAAGCCTATTATTTTTCATATTTTGAGAGACTTGACACCTTAGGGGGTAACCATAAGGTACGTACACAGTAAAATCGTCAATTTTGGACCCCTTTCCTTTCCCCTGCTGTACGCATGTGTACGTTTTTGGATAATGACATAGGCATTTAGAAGCAAAAAATAACAACTAAGATAAAAATCTGAGCATGCTGTGCTAAGCATGTTGCGCTGAGCATGCCGTGCTGAGCTTGTCTGAGCGTGTTGTGTCTATATCCCATATATAATAGACATAACCATATTAACCCCCCTAATGAGTAAATAATGTCATATTGCAGTAACCATTTGAATCTATGCCACAAGTTACTCAGTCCCTAAAGGGGCTGGTCACTACACTAAAGTGTAGATCCGAGACAATATATAACTGCACATTGTTTTTTTTATAAGAAACCAGTTTATAAGAAACTCTAGTCATTTGAGCTCGTAAACCTAAGAAACTACTACAGTATGCTCACTCTATTCTAAGAAACTGAGAACTTTCGTGAGCTAAATTTTTCCCCTCGTTGTTAGGAATATTGTGAAACATTTGTCTTTTTAAAGAAAATTGAAAGAGAAAGCGCTATAAAACTAAAATATATATATTCGAAGTGAAAAGTCATTTTTTACTTGAAGCAAGGGTTAGACTAGTGATTGTCTCTTTTTAATTGCGCTCCTCCAGTTTGTTTGAGGTCAAAGTGTTGTTCCATGATTTCCGGGGTCGTCCTCTGCTGTGCTTGCCGGGGACTTCGAAGGTAGTTATTCTGTTTATCCAGTTGGTGCTGTGCTTGTCGTGCCCAACCCAACATAACCTTGTTCTTAACACATTTTCCAAAAGCTGGATATTGAGTTTTTCACACAAACTCGATGTACTGATATGATCTGCTGGTTTGACACCACAGATCCAACGTAGCATTGCACGCTCATTCCTCTAGCCACAATCTGTCTTTGTTTCACATGGCTTAGCAGTCACTGTTGTACAGTAAAATCGACTGCACACGAGTGTTGAACACTTTTCTGCGTGTAATGTGTGTGATAGCACGGTTTGTCAGTATCGGTAACAACTGGCGAAATTTCCCCCAAGCCACTCTTGCTCTCACAATGGCACTAAGCTTGCATCCACCACGGGCATCGATGGTGTTGCCGAGAATGCATCTGCCACATCCAACATATAGTTGTCGACCATCAAATGTTCATGGGATTGGTCATCAATCGGACGAGCAGTGCCTAGGCATTTGCTGCATTTGTAGTTGGGATCAGATGTAACTTTGGGACGTCCACTGCATTTCTTATGTACCCAGTGTTTACAGCTGTAGCAAAACATAGAATTGCTTCCAATATCAGTTCTGCACACCGCACATGGAAATTTGCCAGAGTCTATTAATGTGTTCAGGTTCGAACCGCTGATTATGATTTTTGTCTTCTTTAGATTGACTCTCAGCCCTTTGCTTTCCATATTTGATTTCCATAGTGTTAGTTTGTTGCACAGTTCTTCTTCTAACTCAGCTACAATCACAAGATTGTCAGCATACAACAGTTCCCATGGACAGCCAGTTCTGAATTCACGAGAGAGGGTTTCAAGGACAATTATGAAGAGTAGGGGGCTTAGAACTGAACCTTGAAGTACTCCAACATTGACAGTGAAGTTATCACTGAATGAGTTGTCACTCACACTAATTCTTGCGTCTGCACAAGTTGAATAATCCATTCTTCAAGACCCAACTTCCTCATTGCTCACCATATAACCAGCTTGGGAACGCGGTTGAAAGCCTTTTCCAAATCTATGAAAGCGAAGTACAGTTTCTTCTTGTGCAGAAATTTCTCTTGCAACTGACGTGCTATAAAGATGGCATCGATTGTACCTCGCCCAGGCATGAAGCAAACTGCATTTCATCGATTTGAATATGGTTTCTGATTATTTTCTCAGTTACCCGTTCCAAGATCTTCATGACATGGTCAAGAGGTTTCAGGCCATGGAAGTTGCCTCTGTCTAATGTGTCACCTTTACCTTTGAAGAGGTTGATGATGTAACTCTTTTCCCAGTCTTTTGGAATTTTTCCATACTTGATGATTGAGTTGATGAGACGAGTTATGTGCTCAAAACAGATATCTCTTGCTGCAGCCAACATATCACCTACAATTCCGGATGGTCCAGGTGCTTTTCCAAGTTTCATCTTTTTCACAGCTTCTGCAACCATGTGTGCAGTGATGTAGACTGAAGCACCAGAAACTGGAGCGGCCTCTGACAAACTATTAGGATCCCAAGGGAACTCTTCGTTTTGCAGCATGTTATAGTGTTGCCTCCAAACCTTCTGTTTTGACTCTGTATCAAGACAAGGATTACCATCATCGTCAATGACACAGCTTTCTCCAACAACGTCCTGATTACAGCGCTTCATTTGCTTGGCAACCTTATAAATGTTTTTGCTGCGCCCGTTTACCTTGGCAAATGCAGTTTCTTCTGCCATTTTCTTTGCGGTGTACACAGCACTCTTTGCACCTCTCTTAGCTTGTAAGTAGGTTTCTTTGCTGCCTCCTTTTTCCAAACCTTCCAGGTGGTGGCGTTTCTCAGCTACTGCCTTACTCACACTGTCTTCCAACCACCAAATTTTTCTCTTTCTTGTTTTTTTTGTCCAGCCACAGACATTGCCTGTTGCTTTTAGGAGGTTTACTTTACTTTAAGGTAACTTTGAGTTCAATATCGCATACCAATAGCTTATGTTGAGAAGCACATTCCTCACCCGAGATGACTTTGGTGTCCTTCAGCTCCCTCCGCATGACCAGGATGTAATCGATCTGAGTCTTGTTCTCCCCAGACTGAAATGTGACTAGATGACTGTCACGTTTCTGAAAGTATGAATTAGCGACTGCTAGGTCGAAGGATATTGCAAATTCAAGTATTTGTTCGCCACTAGTGTTGCTCTCACCAAAACCGAAACCACCATGAATACCTTCATAGCCAACAGCAAGATTACCGATGTGCCCATTCCAATCTCCACAAGGAAGAACGAATTCTTGGTCTTTTACTTTGGACATGGCACTCTGAAGATCTTCATAGAAATGATCCTTTGTTGCCTGATCTAAACTTGTGGTGCATACACTGAGGCAACGGTCAGGATTGTGTCACCCACTAGGAGTTTGAGTAACATGATACGATCAGAAATTCGAATAACATCAAACACTTTCTCAACCCACTTCTCAGCGAGGAGTATACCGACACCTCCAGTACCATAGTCGTTTCCTACCCAGAAGAACTTGTACTTGTCGTCGTTACCAGTGATGTATTGCGCAGATGCACCTCTCCAACGCACTTCTTGTACGCAGCACAGGTCTATACCTCTTCTTGAAATCGTCTCGACAGCCTCAGAGGACCTACCTCTCTTGGTGCTCACATTGAGTGTGGCCACTCAAGACAACTTTTATGGGATTTTGCTTGATGAAGATCTGGTCAGCCCACAATTACTGACCCTACCTCTGACAACACCTTCAACAGAGTTTCCAGTCTTGCCTTTCTGAATCTTGCTAAAGACAACCATAATATTATAGTGAAGCAGTTTTTTTACAGCTGGATGCCCTTCGTAACGCAAACCTGGTTACAGGGGACTGAGTGTTTTTCCTGAGACACCATCTCAACGTAAAATATGAAAAGAAGGAAGATTTTCAAAGAAAATATTTTATAACACTGAAAATTTCTAACTTTTCTTTCCATTTAAAATGTTATAAGTTCATAATTTATTGAATTATCTTCCTTCAGGTTTCCTGGGTGTTGAATGTGGAAACAATATTTACGACTATGCTTTACCAGACCTCACATCAGCGATTAAAGCCACAAATCTGAAACAAGTTCATATGAACGCGTTTTGTGGTAAGTAGAGCTTACAGTTTTGAATATCATTGATTTTCTTCAACGGCTTTTAAATGCTCATGTTATGTTGTCGAGAAAATGTTATTTTCCCATAGAAAAGTATGAAATAATCTCTGAATTGTGCGTACATTTATTTATTTATTATATTTAATATTTATACAGGATATACAAAAATATTCAACATAAAAAAATGCTGTTATCAACGTGCGTCCTGTTTAAATATATATAAAGGTCAAAAGAGACATTTTTTTATTAAAAAAATAAGCAGAAGCTTTTCGATTAAAAAATGAGCGCTGTATACATACAAATAGTAAAATAAAAAATGTACTTATATATATTTTAACATTTTTTATTATTATGAAATTTATTTAATTTAATTTATTTTCAACGTCCTCTCTCTCTATCTAACGTCTATTTTCCATGCTGGCACGGGTTAGGTTTTGATATATCAGTTAAAATTATAAAAATGATGAAGATTAAAACTAAATTAAATAGATAGATAGATTAAATAACTGGTTCTATTAAAATTCTGAAAGGTTTTTCTGTGAAAGCAGTAAAAATATAAAAATGTCTCAACTAGCGTATTTTAGCACAGTGTTTACATTTCTTGTTGTTACAACTATTTTACTTACTTTTCTAATTTTACTTGTTTGTGGTTATTAGGTGAAAACAAAGGTTTAGCAGCAGTGCCACAACGCGAAACTGAATTTAAACAATGTTTAGAACTGTCCATTCAATATTGCAAAACATTATGTTGTAACAGGTAGTTTATTGATCTAATCATCATCATCATCCGTTTTTACGTGACCTTTTTCACTCAGAGTGGGTTGCACGTTTTCAAAAGATGATATTCCCCACAATTTTGTAGGTTTAATCATCTGATGGTTTATTGAAGCATATGTTTTTACAGTTCTAATAATCTAATAATTTGGCATAATAATAATTCAGGGAGCACTGTTATTTCGGTATCTGTTTGTACTTTGTGAGGTTTTACATTTTCAATCCAGGCTTCATATCATGGCGGGCCAGTATCCAGAAAATTGTGTGCCCTCCGCAGAGATGATTACAGCTTTTACAGACACATTTGTGCAGAACCTAAAGTATGCTTCCAAAAGACTTGAACTGGTTTGTTTACATTTTGCAATTAATAAAAACCAACGGAAAATATTGCAAAATTTTATCAATTTTTGTTATAAATTCATCTTACTAAAAATAAAATGAATTTATATAAATTTTTACTTATCTTGCTAATCAAGTATTATTATAACTATTATTATACTCTAACTATTATCTTCTGTTTTTTGAATGGTCAGCACTAAAACCTGTGTTATTGTCCGGACATGTAACGGGGAAAACGCTTTGCTTTGCTAGTTTTTTAATCCCAGATATTCCTTCATAAACATTGCTTTATTGTATATTCTTTGTTTAATTCTATATGGGTGTGTAACAAAAAACGCTTTCCTTTGCTAGTTTTTTTAATCCCAGACATTCTTTTCTAAACATTTCTTTATTGTGTGGCTGTGGCTTAAAATAACATGGTATTGATGTGATAAGAAGTTGTGATAAGATATGTTACATGAGTGTTGAGTTTTTGGATTTTTATTTTACCTCCTGCAGTAAGTTTATTTGCAGGGTAATGTTCACATCATTTAGACATCATTTTTTCTTCAGGAATTAATTACAGCTCTTATAGAGCCAATATCTACAGTTGAGAATTATTTTCTAACCTCCACACACCAAGGTAATTTCTGTGCTGTGATTTCTTTAACACATTCATTCATTTCCCTTTTTGTTTGTCTATGTTTATTCCATTTCTTTTGTTTGTTATCTTTTTTTTGAAGATGATTGAAATTCAGTTTTTTGTTGATGTAAGGAGTTATGGCGTTGCTGATTTGTAAACACAAATCCATAATTCCTTACATCTTTTTTCTTTTTGATTTTATGTTGGAGTAATTGAATCATTTTAATTATAGACTATAGACGATTGTAATTACAATAATAGTAATATTAGTAATATAGACTAATTATAGACTATTGTAGACTTTTACATTTATTTGCATGTAATATAATAATAAATATGATAAAAATTAATGCAGGTTATGTATAATTACTATGTTAAGAGGTTTCTTTGTCCTTTTTAGCAATAGAGATTTTGAATATAGTTGATTGTCGAAATGTAAAGTTACAATTAGTAAGTGCATGTTAATAACAATCTTTGCTTTTAGATTATTTCTCCAAAGTTAGAATCTAATTAGCAAAACTATTAAGGCATTGCTTATATTAAATTTATTTTACTTTGATGCTAACACAAGTTTCTTGTTTGCCATTACTAAAGATCAGATTATTACATGGTTTATAGTACAACTACATAATGTAAAAACAAACCTGGTTCAAAATGGTGGGTTGTCTGCTGAAGCGACCTTTTAGGCACAAATAGGCACTAAGACCTAAACCTTGATATTAGGAGAGCCATTGTTACATGTGCCTGCAAAACTCTGTTATTACCATTACTAATTAATTGTTTCTTTCTTCAGTAAATGAATGTCTCATAACTAATTTGTAATATCACTTTCAGGATTTGTACCACCACCAACGCACTCACGGAAAACCATTACAAGCAATCACAGAATATCTTCCGTATATAGGTTTGTGTTTCCGTCCTTTTGTGTTTTTTCCTTGCTGGCCATGATCCACAACAAACATTTGTGTTAAATTATATTATCATGTTGCTATCATATACACTATGGTGGTAGTTGAGTTAAACCAAACGCCCTGGTGAAATACCACCACTCCTGTTGCTATTGGTGGCTTATGTCATTGGCTTTCCCCACCAGGCAGGATGCTCCAGGTATCCTTTCTTTCCTACCTAATGGCAAAGGAGAGAAAGGTGAAACTTCCAATACACAGGACTCTGTCGAGTCATAGGCCCTGCCTCTCCTGTGTATTTTTTTTTTTAAAAAAAAAAAAAATAAATTAATTTCCAAGTTATCACAAGTTTCCACGGATAATAAGTTTTTTTGGCACTTGGATTGTAGAATGAATAAATATATCCAGGACACATTCAAGTTGCTCAAGTCCCTCATCGAAATGAACCTGATTCACCAGGGGAGATAGATTTTAGTGAAGTATTTACTCATCTGGTCTCACTTGGGTATGATGGCTGGATTGGATGTGAATACGCACCGAGTTTTGGTAAGTCAGTCGTTTTAGTTAACACTCCAATTTCTTTCTTTTAACTGATCACATTTTGGCCGAAAATACTTTGTTGGCAAACAAATTTTGATGATATATTTTAATCAAATACATTGTACAAAAAAATGTAATTTCCAATTAGGGACCAACCATAAAGGATGTCCACATCTAGGATTAGGATAAGGGTTAGGAGGAAGGGAAGGAAGGAAGGGTAGACCAAAAGGAGAGAAATGCAAACAGGAGGGGGGGGGGGTACATGCACACTACCAAAAAAATTCCTTTTTTTAATGTTAACTATGTTTCTCAACTCCCAATCTCCGGAAATTGAGTCATACAGTTTTGTTCTCTTTTGTCTGTCAACAATTAAATGAACCAATTCAATTTATGAGAAATGATTCCAGTGTTAATTTTGGTCAACGAACCAAATTGAAATTCTTTTAATAATAATTACTTTGAAATATTTAATTAACTCGATATTTATTTGTTTTGTTTATATTTATATATTTGTTTCATACAAGTAGAATTTTATTTTGTGGTTGTTCCTTTAGATGATGATGAGACATCATTCCGTTGGTTGCAGCCGTATCTTATTAAACCTACAATGTAAATGAATTTCAACTGATTAATGATCATTTTCATTTCAATTAATTACTTTAGGAAAATTTTAGTGTCATTTTAAAATACGGAATTGTGTTTTTATACGAGCATACTTTATAAATAAATATCAAAATCGAAAACAGATTTTTCACATGATATCAATTTGCTAGATAATACTAGTAAGATATTTTAATAGTTATATATTGTGTGCATCAGAATTTTATTTTATTTTCTTATCAATACAATAATCAATACATTTGAATAGAGTTAGGACATTTTAGAACTTTTATTTATAAATTGCCTTTGCATTTATTTGTCACTATTTTCATTTAGAGTCTTTGAAAAATAACAATTGTAATCTGCAGTGAGCATGTGTGATTTAAAGTTCTCTGCGGAATTGAAGATTCCATTTCCATCATCACATTTTGCTGAGATTGCTTATAACACACTGAAAGTTGATAAGGAGCCACAAAGAGGAAAATGTACAAAACAATTGGAGTTAAACGGCAACTTGCTGAATGTTGTTTTTCATGCGTGTGAGGCAAGGTCATTACGAGTCGCAGTTAGTTCATTTTTTGACTTTTTAATTCTTGTGACAGACACCATAGAAAGATTTGGATCACCAAATTAATATACTGTCTGATATGATTCTATGCTTGATATCCAATATTATTCCATATTAATAAAGTCAAGCATGTTGTCTTGCTATTATATAGGTGATATTTTTGCTACTGGCTCTCATACTAAAGCTATCTGATGCATTAGCTTTCATTATGCATGAAAAGAATTTGATTATATATATATATATATATATGTCTACGTTACTTACAATTTAAATGTATGTTCACACATTTATACTGATGGATACATTTACTTCAATATAATATAATATTGGTTTCATTTTCATCTCTGAATTCTTTTACATTTTGTTGGAGTATGCATGACTTACATGAGAAATATTACAGATATATATTACAGATTTGCTTTTTGCTTTTTTTATATGGAGATTTTATGGGAAATATTTTAACCTCTTTTGAATACTTTTGTTTATATTTGATTTAGAAAAGATTAAAATGTCATTCGATTCTCTGGAACCAATTGAGGTAAGCAATGGTCCTGACCCTGAAATTATTTATGATGCAATTGAATTTGTGTCTGATGCTGACGAAGAGTATTTCGTTGGTGGAGAAAAGTTTTTTCCTTCATTAAAGGACGACTTAGGTTTAAAATTACTTGAGACTGTTGCAATTCGAAAACCAGAGGAAGGTGACAGTTTTTATACGAATGAAGATGAGTGTGATGATCTAAATGCAGTTTTTTTAATCAAAGTTGAAGCATCAAAAGACTTGTATAAAGACAACTCTAAAGAGACACTGGATAAACTTCAGGAGAATATCTTGAAATGGTTCGTTCAAGATCATACAGAGTATATGACACTAAAATACTTTAAAGTTGATAATGTTCAGAGTGATTATTTGCTGGTGAGTTTTAAAGTATTGAACGACTTTCATACTTTAAGAGAGTTTTGGGGAGATGTCATTGATTCAAGTTTTCATGAAAGAGTGTGGAACAAGAAAATGAACAAGGTCATTAAAGAAGGTGTATGTTATTCTAAAGATAAGGTTCCAGCATCTTTAACTGCGTCATTAAGAAAGCATATTGATGAGTTGGCTACGAAAACAGATGTTGATTACCATCCAAACTCCAAAGATATTGTGAGGGATCTTGTTCATCCAGCTCTCTACCCATACATAAAAGGTGTCAGTGCATTGAACAAAAAACGAAGTTGTAAGCAGGAGGTTGATGATCAAAAGGAAGATTTTTGGGGTCGAAAATATGAGGATTCAAAGTTTCAATGGCTGCCCACACCATTCATAATAAAGAAAAATGGAAAATGTATCATCCACAAGTACATTAATAACCTTGATCGCAGCAAGTTTCCAGAGTTGTATAATGACTTGGAGAGTTTGTTTGAATTGTTCCTGCCTTACTTTCAAGAGGTGTGGTCTTATGCTAAAGCTATGGAATTTTTCACTGATGATGAACAAACTGATGAGGTAGAGGATATTCCCCCTATAAAAAAGGTACCTGTGAGCTTCCTCAACACAGAGTTGCAAATAATAACAAAGATCGTTGAATATAAATTGGATGTCGGTCAGGTGTATGAAGGGGTTTGGCATGCAGAGGGAATGTCCCATGAGAATATTGTGATGACAGGTAAAGGTTCTTTTTAAATCAATATATGTATTAATGTGCTCCAAAATTTCTATCCAAAAAGTTTGTTTTGTTGTTTTTTGTTTGGTCAGAAGACAAAGTAAAATGAAATGTTCTTATTTCACAGGGATTTACTTCATTGATCGAGATGAATCATTGCAGGGTGGTAGTCTAAAGTTCAAACGTGGATTTACAGTTGATGAGCGCAATAAAGTCTTTTACAATGTTTCTCAAACACGGCCAATTGTCTTTGAAGATTTTGCATACGAGGGTTTTTTACCTCTGGGTCATTTCCCTACAGATGAAGGTTCTATGTTAGTGTTTCCAAATTCTCACATACATAAATTATCGAAAATGATCAACAACAGTCGTTCTCCCGTCTCAAGGCGAATTGTGGTTTTCTTTTTTATCAACCCTGATAAGAAAATTATTTCAACAAGAGATGTTGATCCGCAGCAAGATAAAATCTCTTTGAGCGTTGCCAAGCAATATCGATTGGAGTTAATGGCTGAACGAAAGTATAACAAAGACAAACTGAATGTCAGAGACATTGAGCTGTGTGAACATTGATATCCTTTTGACATTATTATATTTATTCATATATTGTTATTAGTGTTGTGTACTTTTTTTGAGCTTTTGAACTAGACGTTAATATGACGCCCAATGAATATTATTTCTTTGTGTGAGATTGGTACAGTTACACATATTCCAAACAACATTTTTTTAATGACTATACTGCATTACGTCTATTGCAAATATGTCTGCATTTTCTTTTTAAATTCCCTCTGTTTCACTTCTTTCTGACTGTATGTTTTTGATTTATGTTAACGCAATGCATATTCAATTAACACTTTGTAGAATTATTTGTGGTCATAGTATTATCAGAATTTATAAACTTTAGTTGTGAAATTTACTTTTTAATAAGAACCCTTGAACTGCAACCCAACATCACATGCAGGCTATCCCAAACTAAATAAATGCCAGTAATTTCACTATGCCATTTTTGCCAAATGAAAATACTGAAAAATGTTAACATTTCGATCCAACAGTAGTTCTTTCTAAACATTGTTTTTCAGTGAGCCTGGGGAATTCAATATGGTAACTATTCCTGATTGTCCTGTCTGCTAATCAATCGACCAGAGAATCACTGGTTCACTTGCAATTAAATAATTAATTCATATCTTAATTACAATAACGGCGGACGTGTTTTTCAAGCTCTGTGCAGAGCGGTTTTCGTGAGTTAGAATTTGCTTGATACCGTTTTCTTGGGAATATAAAAACTTTTTGTTTTTATTTTATTGATTTTTTATTTCTTAAACTGTAAATATTGTAAAAAATTTCGGCTTTTATCACGTTTTTTAACTAACATTTTTTGTTCTTTTCGCCGAAGCTTCCTTTCCGGGTTGTAGGGGAAGTTCGGAACTTTGGGTCGTAACCCCAGGGGACTGCCCCGTATCGTGAGGAGATAGGCTTTGAGTTTGGAACACCTTCTCTTTTTACTCATTTATATCAAATTTTATTTGTTTTGATTTCCGCGAGAAACAATTTTTTACTTACGAGATTACGAATTATTTCTGCAATCAAGGAACATCCGTTAACAATTAACTGTTAATCACACACAGTTGAAACCATTGTGGAGATAATTTTCGACATTAATTCACAATCATTTTGAAACGTTTACTGTTCTTTCGATAAATCTTTGACAGTACGATTTTCACAGCATCGCTAACAATGTCAACTGATCTAGAGATTTGTCCTGGAAATCGACAAAGATTCTGCGGCTTCATTCTGGACGAAAATGATGAGTCAATAGAGTGCGACACATGCAAACACTGGTACCACATAAGTTGTCAGAATTTAAGTAGTGAGACATGCTACGCAATTAATGATCATAATCTCTTTTGGGTCTGTGATACTTGCCGTTCTAAATGTCATTTGCTCAGTGAACCATTCGGCACTATTGTAAAAAAGCTTGATGTCATGAATAAAGACTTAAAATTTATTAAAACAAAAATTGAAACAAATCATTCCAACTTGTCAAAAGGTTACGCAGATAACAAAAAACATCAATAATTTAATGACCAACTACCCTTAATGTTTCAACTAAACACATTATAAGAGAAATGATCAGCATTCAAACTGACTCTAAAAGCCGGGAAAACAACATTGTTGTACAAAACGTTGGTGAATCCTCTAGCGACTTAGAAAATGTTACTAAACTTTTCAACGTGAACTGTGAAGTGAATATTCTGGACGAGGATATTATTGATATCAGAAGACTTGGTAAATCGCGAGAAGACGGCTCATCTAGACCTCTACTCGTTAAATTCAAGGGAATTGAACCTACACTGAAAATAATGAGGAACTCCTATAAACTAAAAGATTTACCGGATAAAGTGTACATAAACCACGACAGAACACTCGAAGAAAGACGCCATTTTCACGATGTAAATTTAATACGTAAAAAAATGATAGCCGAAGATCATTCGGGGGAATGGTTCTACAAAATAACCGGTCCTCCTTGGAATTTAAAAATCACTCGCGTCCCCTCGAACAAGAATCACATGCACGAGTCACAACGTCATTCAAAAGGCACAGGGTTTCCAACAACTTTAAAACAAATGAGAAAAAATCCCGCCTCAAAATAAAATCTGGTAATATCAAAGACAAAAGAATAATGAATTCTCATCCTCCTTTCTCTTTAGCATTTTGTAACATTCGAGGTTTACGAACAAATTTTACAGATGTTGAGGCTTTTTTGATCGAAAATAAACCGGATGTATTAGCACTTTATGAATCTAATCTAAACGCTGGTATATTTTCTAATGATTTCCTTATTCCAAAATACCTACCTCTGTTTAGAATGGACTCCTTTATTCATATGCATGGTCTAGCAGTTTATGTTAAGGAAACGTTACCAATATCTCGGGTAATTGACCTGGAAGACCCCGGTCAACCTTTCATGTGTTTCCGTTTGTTTCTTCTACACTCAACTTCTCCATCTTCCCAAGACTGTTCTGTTATCAAATCAGTCTCAAAGTCCGCTGATTTAGCACTTCTTAATCATCGCTCAACCAACATCTTTGTATTTGGTGACTTTAACATTCACCATAAACAATGGCTAAAATTCTCTAACGGAACTAGTAACTCTGGTGTTGAAACCTATAACTTTACAATTTCTCAGTCTCTCTCGCAACTGGTTGATTTTCCAACCCGCATTCCTGATCACTCAGTCAATTGCCTTTCTTGTTGGATTTATTTTTAACCTCTACCCTGACATCTGTAAAATATCTCATAGTGCTCCATTAGGTTGTTCTGACCATGTTGTTATATCGGTCAAAGTTAACTTCAATAGTTTCTCTTGAACATCCTATGCATAGAACCTTTTTTAGATATGATCTTACGGATTGGCAAACAAGCACACTTTCAGTTTCACTTTCACTTTCAACTCAGCTGATGATTGTGTTATTTAAACTACTTCAATAATATCTGAAGCTATAAGATTATTTGTTCCCTCAAGGAAATATCAGATAAAACCTCATTCATCGTCATGGTTTTCCCCAGCATGTGCTGCAGCCATAGCCCATCTTAATCAGTTCTTCCACTGCTATCAACGTGATGCGACTGATCTTAACAAACAATTATTTATTGCCTCTCGCAATAATTGTAAATATGTTGTTCGTAAAGCAAAAACTGTTTTGCTGGAAGAACTAAAGATCATATCAATTCAAAATAAATAGGTTTATGTAAATTTTGGCGTATCATTAAAAATGTCCGGGGTAATTCTAAATCATCTGTGCCTCCACTATTCAATGGTCCTGAAGTCATTAATTTATCTAAGGATAAGGTTGAACTATTTGCTAAACTCTTCAGTTCTCATTCTACCCTTGATAATTCTGGGCAGGATCTCCCATATTTCACCTCCAGAACTGATCAGACTTCACAGGATTGCTTTATATCTCCTGATAACGTTTCCAAGATTATTTTCAAAATGGATTCTAATAAAGCTACAGGACCTGATGGAATTCCTGTAATTGTTCTTCAGAGGTGTTTTACCGAGTTATCTCCTGTTTTGTGTGCTGTTTACATAAAGTGTTTGGATGAATCTTGTTTTCCTTCATCCTGGAAATATGCTCCCGTTATTCTAATTTTTAAAAATTGTGGTGACCGATCTAATCCTTGTAATTATAGACCGATTAGTGTCATTTCCATTTTAAGCAAAGTTTTTTAGACTTTAATTAACCAGACCCTAGTGGAATTTATTGAAAAAAATAATTTGTTTTACAATTCCCAGTATGGGTTTCGTTCTGGTCGTTCCACTGCTGACCTTTTGACAGTCATAACGGAACGTTTTTATCGTACCCTTAATGGTTCTGGTGAAGCGCGAGCAGTTGCTCTTGACATCTCCAAGGCATTTGATAAAGTCTGGCATCCGGATCTATTGCATAAACTCAAAGCATATGGTTTAAAAGGTTCCTTATCTCTTCCTTCCTTTCCAACCGTAAATTCGAGGTTGTCCTTAGCGGTCATTCATCTTCCAGTTTTTCCATCAATGCTGGTGTTCCCCAAGGATCTGTTCTCGGTCCGACTCTGTTCCTACTGTACATAAACGATCTCCGAGACAATTTATCATCCAAAACCATTATTTATGCTGACGATTCCACTTTGTATTCTTGTCTTGATAAATCAGATGATTCTGATAAGGTTAAATTGACCTCTGTTCTGAAAAAAGATCTCAACACAGTAGTTGAATGGGGTAAGAATTAGCTGGTTACTTATCAAAAACTAATCTTCTTTCCATTAATCATCTCAAGCAAGCATATTTACCTCGAATTTTGATGAATGGTTCTCATTTTCCTGAAAACAATTCATTTTGCCTTCTTGGTCTTATATTTACAAGCGACCTCTCATGGCGATCTTACATTGAAACCATTGCAAAATCAGCGGCCATGAAGGTTGGTTCTCTTTTACGAGAAATGAGTTACTTGACTCTTGAATATATCCTTTATCTTTCCAAATCTTCAATTCGTCCTTGCATGGAATACAGCTGCCACATTTGGGCAGGTGCAACACCTGCGAATTGCCTGAATTTGTTAGCCCGTGTTCAACGGCGTGTTTGCAACGCAATCGGCGCAGACTTATTTTCGAAACTGGACTCCTATCACACTGCCGTAACGTAGCTTCTTTTTATGGTCGTTGTTCAAGCGAACTGTCATCACTTACACCTTCTCCCAGAATTTTTCTCCATACAGCTAGGTTTTCTTCTACTTCTCATCAATGGACTGTTTGCATTCCAAACTGTCACAGGGATTTCTATAAGAACAGTTTATTCCTGCGAACATCTAGACTTTGGAACTCCCTCTCGTCTACTTGCTTTCCCTCTGACTATAACCTTCAACTTTTCAAATCTAATGTTCATCGCATAAGTGGCCTTTGAGGCCTTGTTTTGAGCAACTTCAATAAAAAAAATAATAATAATAATTATATTTTGTTGTTGTTCTTTTTTACAATATGTCTTCTATACATTTGGTGTAATAATGAGAAGGCGGAACATAGTTACAACCTACTTTTTTTGTATCTTATTTGTGTTAACGGTGTCTAAATTGTTTCATTTTATAACAGAATGAAGATTTGTTTGTTTGTTAGTTCTTTTTAATTTATAATTTTGTTGTTGTTTTTAACTTTGCAAATTGACCATAATATGATATGATGTGGTACTATATTGAATGTTTATCTTCGGGAATTGTTTATCCTTAAAGATAAAGATGATTTTCCCCCTTTTCCTTGTAGAATTATGGCAATCATTATTCGGTACCAGGTTATTATCCCTTAACTTCAGACTGGTTTGCATTAATATATTGTATTTGATTCTGAAAGGGCAAGATAGTGTTAAAGTATGATACACGTTTTTGCGAAAGGGTTTAATTTTTTCAGATACAACATATCTTTGGCCTTCGAAGCGTCTCAACTTAAAATAATATATTTATATAAGCTAATGTTAATAACGATAAATTAAGAAAAAGGTTTCAAATGTTTTTACCTGTTATTTTGTATTTGCTTTAAGAAAGGTCTAAAATGTCATTCTATTCTCTGGAACCAATTGAGATAAGCAATGGTCCTGACCCTGAAATTATTTATGATTTAATTGAATTTGTGTCTGATGCTGACGAAGAGCTCATATGTGGCGGAGAAATGTTCCTTCCTTTTTTAAATGACGACTTTGGTTTAAAATTACTTGAGACAACTGGAATTCGAAAACCAAAGGAAGGTGACAGTTTATATGCAAATGAAGATGAATATGATGATTTCAACACAGTTTTTTTAATCAAAGTTGAAGCATCAAAAGACTTGTATAAAGACAACTCTAAAGAGACACTGGATAAACTTCAGGAGAATATCTTGAAATGGTTTATTCAAGATCGTACAGAGTATATGACACTAAAATACTTTAAAGTTGATCATGTACACATTGATCAATTGTTGGTGAGTTTTATACTTTTGGCTGATTTTGATTTTATTTATGGGTTTTTTGGGGATGTCATTTATTCAAGTTTTCATGAAAGGGTTTGGAACAAGAAGATGAACAAGGTCATTAAAGAAGGTGTATGTTATTCCAAAGATAAGGTTCCACCATCTTTAACTGCGTCTTTAAGGAAGCATATTGATGAGTTGGCTACGAAAACAGATGTTGATTACCATCCAAACTCCAATGATATTGTGAGAGATCTTGTTCATCCAGCTCTCTACCCATACATAAAAGGTATCAGTGTATTGAACAAAAAACGTTCTGAGATTGAAATTGATGATTGTAAAGAAGATTTTTGGGGTCGAAAATATGAAAATTCAAAGTTTCAATGGTTACCAACTTTATGCAGCATAGATAATGATGGAAGATGTGGCTCCAATGATTACATTAATAACCTTGATCGTAGCAAGTTTCCAGATTTGTACACTGATTTGGGCAGGTTGTTTGAATTGTTCCTACCTTACTTTCAGGAGGTGTGGTCCTATGCAAAAGCTATGGAGTTTTATTCTCATGGTAATGGAAAAACTGTTGATATAGAAGATATTCCACCTATAAAAAAGGTACCTGTAAGCTTCCTCAACACAGAGTTGCAAATAATAGCAAAGATTGTTGAATACAAGTTGGATGCCGGTCAATCATATGAAGGGGTTTGGCATGTAGAGGGAATGTCCCATGAGAATATTGTTATGACAGGTAGGTGTAATTTTGGTGTAAAAGTATATAACAAACCTTTTGTTAACATGTTTCGAATACACAATATTTATCTTCACAATGAAATGTTGTTTTACGAAGAGTTAAAATACAAAACTAGTAAAAAAAGGGTGGTAAAGTAATAGCGTCACAGTCAGTTGAGCCTGTAATGAGGTGGAGATGTAATTATGATTTAGAATAAACAAGCCTAGATGGGAAATTACAGGATGTAGGGAGATTGTATAGCTAAAGATCTGTTTATTAAGGTTTCTCTTAGCCAATACGCAGGACTTTTTTAACTGGCAACTGGTTGAATTAAGTTAAATTATTTGTAGTACATTTATATTTTTGCGGTAGGTATCTACTTCATTGATCGAGATGAATCATTGCAGGGTGGTAGTCTAAAGTTCAAACGTGGATTTACAGTTGATGAGCGCAATAAAGTCTTATACAATGTTTCACAATTGCGTCCAATAGTGTTCGATGAATTTGCAAGTGAGGGTTTTTTACCTCTGGGTCATTTCCCTACAGATGAAGGTTATATGTTAGTGTTTCCAAATTGTCACATACATAAATTATCTAAAATGTTCAACAAAACTCGTTCTCCTGTCTCAAGGCGAATTGTGGTTTTCTTTTTTATTAACCCTGATAAAAGAATAATTTCAACAAGAGATGTTGATCCGCAGCAAGATAAAATCCCTTTGAGCGTTGCCAAGCTATATCGATTGGAGTTGATGGCTGAAAGAAAGTACAACAAAAACAAATTCAATGTTAGAAATATAGAGCTGTGTGAACACTGATATTATTTTCCATTAAAATACAGTGCTCCTATTTCATGCACACAATATTCTTTATATTCTTTGAATTTCTTATCATGAATTTATTTTTGTTACAAACAATGTCCTTATTATTTAACTGCTTCCATTTTGCTCGTTTAAATCTTCAATGTTTTCTGTGGTTTTTTAAAAAAAATTCATCAGTATTTTGTACGCAGAACTATAATATTTTTCTTTGGAAAGAGTTACATGAACTCTTAGTATTTATTTTTTAAATGTGTGTTTTTTGTATTTGTTATATTTGCTATTCATATTGTTGTTTTTATTTATTTAAAGGCATAAAAAAATTGTGCACCAGTATATTTATTAGAGTTTATTTATGTTGTGTTTTTAAAGCGAAGTTATTTAACTATTGTAGAAATATTTCATTTGAGTTCATTCAGGAGGATATTGACACTTGGCTGTTGTAACGCAAACATTGAAACTTCTTTACTCGTGAAACCATATAAAAACACTTAAATGACCACTTGTTTGTTTGCTCTCTCGATATGCAAATATATGTGTAAACAAGAATTTTGACGAAGAAATACAAATTAAAAACATATCATTTAAGCAATATATTTCGATTTAAATATAAATCATCATCAGGCTAAAAACATAAAATGAACAGTTTAAAAACAGTTAAACAAAGATATTGTATAATATACTACAGATCAGAATATACAAACAGTCAAAACAAGAGAATGCTATTACGTATTAAAAATCAAAACAGCATAAACTCAAGGGCGAGCACTTAAAAAGAACTGTGCAATAATTATAATTTAATGACTAAAGCGCGAGAACGATATTCGTCCTTTGTGTTGAGAGATGGCTTTAACTCATTAATACATAACGCCTCGAGAGTCATTAAATGGGACACAGTTCTTAAAGAACTAGCAATAATGGTCACGTCAGTTATTGTCAGTGGAACATTACATGTTTGGAAGTGAGCCCCCACGGGAGTAGAAGATCTGCGATGTTCTCAAAAGCGACAGAGTGAATGTCGGATAGTCTGTCCGACATAGCATGCTTTACAACATGGACATGTAATTTTATATACAACTCTGCTTCTTAGAGAAACATCAATCTTTGGCTTTAGTGGTGGTAGAGCAGTTTTTAGCTTTTTCAATGTGAAAACGATCTTGCAGGGAGCTTGCAGTTTCTTTAATGCCATCTCAAACTTTTTAGATACTTTACCCTTAAATTGTAAGAAAAGCATTTTTTTTCTCCAGTTTCTCTTCAACATCATCCTTCTGTTTTTCTACATTTTCTGTTCCTCCGTGGTTACGCCTCGCTGAAAATTGTTGTTTTTGTTTCACTTAATAATTTCTATAATCCACCTCATTCCTATTAATTTTCTCGCGTACTAATCCTTCGCGCACCATACTTTGATTACGATTACGATCAATGTAGGAACTGATTGAGTCGGAAGTTTTATCTTGTGAGTATAAAGAAAACAATCCACATGATATATTTGCGATCAAAACCTTTCAAAGAAAAATTGTTGCCCAATTACCTATGGAGATAACAAGAACTTATTTGAGGTTTGATACTTTGTTGTTGTTTTTTTCATTCATTTTCTTTTCACAATTTTTTTTTGTATATTCATTGCACATTTGAGTTTTTTTTAAATCGTTTTTTAATATGTTTTTTTTTGGTGCATAATTATTAAATAAATAATAAATGTTTATATATGTTTATGTTTCGTAAATTTTCAGCTATTTGAAAAGTGAGTGTTGCATTTCTGCAAATCAATATGGGCATCAATTTAGTCGGAAGTTTTATCTTGAAGTGAACGTGAAGAAAACAATCCACGTGATATTATTTGTTTTAACTGATCACCACGTTTTGGTTGAAGATACTCTTTTTGAACTGATCACCACATTTTGGAACAAACCATAAATGATGTTCACGCCCTAGGAGGAGGGATGGGTGAAGCAAATGGAGACAAATTCAGACAGGAATTGGGTGGGCGAAAGTAGACACGCACATTGCAAAAAAATCCACTTGCGAGTGTGATCTGTCAACTTTGAATCGTCAATAAGAACGGACGTGTTTTAATTACCAGCAATTTTTGTGTGGCTATTTGTTGAGTGAGCTCAAAATGCAGATTAGATAGCGCGAAGAGATAGTGAGGATTGGAACGTGACATCATGAGATTGCGTTGAAGTGGTAGGTATACCGGCTTCAATAGCGGCCTCTGAACTGGATCCAAAGGCATGCAAGATTTTCAGTGAAATTAATTGCAGCATTGTTGCGAAAGATATCATACCACCGGTTGCACAACAAATAAAAAAGTAGCCATTTGTTATTCGAAAGTCTGTGTATCTAACAAAACGAAACTTGGTAGAAATGTCGCGCGAAAATAGGCCGCTGTATATAAACGAAAGTCTTTGCCCTTGCTAAAAAATGATTTATAGTGAATGTAAAAAGCTGTGGAAGGAAAAGAAATTATTCTCGTTTTGGGTGTGCGGCTGTTCGGTTCGCTAGAATGGGCCTTTTCCATAATTGTAAATTCGTGAATACAACTACCAGCATCCCTTGCGTTTTAACTTTTAAATCTTCTAAATAAATTGAACTACTAATGACAAAGATTCATTTCTAAGCACAAATTATTTTAACTATTAATATGATTCTATTTAATGTGTTTTCAAATTAAAAATTGTTTTATTCATATATTTAACGCAAAGGATTCTGGTAGTCGTATTCATGATTTTATAATTATGGGAAAGGCCCATTAGCGGAGAGGGTTGAAGACGATAACTTAAAAGCAACAACGACATCTCTTCTTCCAGCGCCAGAAGTGGTCATTGAAGTGAGCCTCTGTTGCTGCAAAAAGTCGTTTGATTCAAAAAGATGTATTCGCGTAAGGTTTTATTTGTTCTGAGATGTGTTTTTGTGAAAACTGTAAGAACCAAAACGACGAAAATGATGACGAATCTAATAGCGACGATGATGACGAAGATAGTGTCAGCGAAAACCGAGAGTACCACTCCGTTGAAAACGACAAGTAAAACTCTTAATTTGAATAACAACTGTACATTATAAACTATTTTTATTGGTACTTTAAAAATCTTTGGAACTTTTACAATCTGGTCTGCAAAATAGCACCATAAAATGTGCATAAGGGTAACCAATGTGAAGTAATTTTGTAGAATCCATTGATTACTTCAAATTCAAGTTTAATGTTAATTTCCTTTTCACAAAATGATTTTTCTGCTCTTTGAAATTCTGGTCTGTAAATTAATTCATTAGCTCATGAACCACTAGGTAAAATTACTTCAAATTATACTATATAATAGACCTTTATTATATCTAACGAAAATCTGATTTTTTAAAAATTCTTTCGTTTTTTGTGTATTTTACAGACCAATATCAAAAAACACGTTTTGGTTTGTAAAAAAAAACAAAAATCATGTTGAGTAGTTGAAATTCGTTGAATTTGTATAAATTATTATATCCTTCTATTTGACAAAGTTTCAAATTAATGACTACTATAGTTCAAAAGATAATAACGATTTAGTGATTTTTAGGGTGTGTCTACTCTGGGCTGTAAAATACACACAAATTGAAAAAAAAATTGCAACCCTACCCAATTCTACTTATTTTTCAATATAGATTCTAAAAATAACAAAACTTTGCTTTTAACAAGAAAAAAATGCGAAATTACAAGTTGATCTGGACTATTACAACAGCCACGTTTCTAAAATAGTTAAATTACTTCGCTTAAAGTGCACCTGTGGGCAAAAACCTTTTTTACGTTATGGTGGTAAAAAAGTATTGAGAAGTTGGAAAATATGAATATTATCAGGATTTGACATTTCGATGAAAAGTTATAGCCCTAATTAAGAAACTATGACCGCGTAAGTAGGGTCTGGAAACTAATGACGTTAATCTAGTAACACAAATTGTTTGTCCTGAGTTTGTGTGCGGAAAGAGACCTGATATTGTATGCTTGGAAGTTAAGAACTGGAGAAAAATACTGACGAACATGAGCACATCCGAGTCTGAATCGTTTTACAGCAGTTTGGAAAGTTTGTCTGATCCGGTTGACACTGAACAACTTGCGACAGAGGCTGAAGATCTCGAGATAGAAACACAATTGATTCACGTCCAAGTCGAAGGGGCAACATGGTCTGGGATGCCACATGACGACAACCCAATCGTCGATGAAGCCTATGCGGTGAATTACCATAAACACAACATAAATAAATTTTAATAAATATACTGGTGCAAAATCTTTTCTTTTTATGCCTTTAAATAAATAATAACAACAATATGAATAGCAAATATAACAAATACAAAAAACACACATTTAAAAAATAAATACTAAGATTTCATGTAACTCTTTCCAAAGAAAAATATTATAGTTCTGCGTACAAAATACTAATGAAATGCTTATTCTTCAGAAACGATTTTATGGTCTTGTTGATGTATAACAAGTTAGTATCATCGGCAAAATGATGAATCTTAGAAAACTTCACAGAATGAGAGAAATCGTTAATATAAACCAAAAACAAAAGAGGACAGAATGAATAGTTTTCAACGATGAAATCCATGAAAGCTACCAAACTGCAGCCGATTTGTCAAGTACGAAATAAAACAGTTTATTTGCAATACCTCTTACACCAACGTGGTGCAGTTTCGCGATGTGGATTACCGTAGGATTACCGTAGTCTCACGCATCAGTTCTATTTTGCTAATTAGAGCATGAGTTGTTGAAAATTTTGAACGAAAACCAAATTTAAAGTGATTAAGGCATTTAGAAAGTTGTACAATCGTGAATATAGGTATAATGGGGAATTAGGAAATTACGATGTATCTCGTTTCTAATTTTTAGTGATCTCAAGATACCCCCAGTTATCCCAGGTTTGAAAGATAGCTTGAATGTCCCAATACTGATCTTTTTGGATGGTATAAACCTATTTTTAAAGATTAAAAATGCTATCGATAATCGTGAAAAATTTGCCATGCTATAATTTAATCATGAACTTTCAATAATAAGAAATTGTGTTAAAGTAAGTAAACTGTGGTACACACATATATTTACAAGTGATTTATATTCTTACCGAAGGGATATTTTTTCAAACTATTTACAAAAGAAGATTTACTGTTAAAACATATACTGTTAGCGTGTTTAATAATGCTGTTCCATTGTAAACTATTAGAATTTTGACGAAGAAAAACAAATTAAAAACATATCGAAAAACCTTCTCTGTATATAATTATTTATTGTTTCACTTAATAATTTCTATAATCCACCTCATTCCTATTAATTTTCTCGCGTACTAATCCTTCGCGCACCATACTTTGATTACGATTACGATCAATGTAGGAACTGATTGAGTCGGAAGTTTTATCTTGTGAGTATAAAGAGAACAATCCACATGATATATTTGCGATCAAAACCTTTCAAAGAAAAATTGTTGCCCAATTACCTATGGAGATAACAAGAATTATTATATGTTTGCTAAATAGAGGGGGACACATCGATGCTAAGTTAACTGAAACTCATTATATAAGATATCTTTTAGTACAAGGAGCCCCCGAAATGCCTTGTTCAATGACAATTCGAATGCATGTGACTGTGAAAAATAATGAACTTATGAAACAGTACTTTTTCAAGCAAGATATGAGGAGCCAGAAGAGGTAATAATTTTAACTATCAACCAACGTTAAACCATCCAAACAATCTAGCGACTACATCTAAATCAACCAATACCTCAGCGAAGTCAAAGAGATCAAAAACTGCTAATATCGAAACAAGGAAAGTGATGTCGGAAGACATCGGGATATCTCGCAAACATGACCAACCAGAGCCTGAAGAGCAATCAAGGGGTAACTCTAGTGCTATCATTATTGACTAAAGAGAACATTATATGATTTGATTTTCTTTCTATTTTTTTTTTTATTATTTTTTTTAGAAGGAAATACACAGGAGAGGCAGGGTCTATGACTCGACAGGAGAGGCAGGGTCTATGACTCGACAGGAGAGGCAGGGTCTATGACTCGACAGAGTTCTGTGTATTTGTATAAGTTTTACCATTCTCTCCTTTGCCATTAGGTAGGAAAGAAAGGATACCTGGAGCATCCTGCCTGGTGGAAAAAGCCAATGACATAAGCCACCAATAGCAGCAGGAGTGGTGGTATTTCACCAGGGCGTTGGGTTTAACCCAACTACCACCTAAAACCGTTAAAAAAATAACAATGACGTAACAAAAGAAGTTCTAAATCTAAATTTCCCCCACGTTTACTAATTTTTACGCGCGTACATTTTGGGTATTTACAATTTGTGGAATAATTTAATTAATTAATTTAAGTCCGGGTTTCAAGCCTTTAGTATCATTCGTCAGGCGTTCAAACTTCGGCCGGGCTTCCACTCGCAAATCTTCATCACATTTGTTCCATCATTCGTCAGGCGTTCAAACTTCGGGCGGGCTTCCACTCGCAAATCTTCATCACATTTATTCCATCATTCGTCAGGCGTTCAAACTTCGGCCGGGCTTCCACTCGCAAATCTTCATTACATTTGTTCCATCATTCGTCAGGCGTTCAAACTTCGGCCGGGCTTCCACTCGCAAATCTTCATCACATTTGTTCCATCATTCGTTAGGTGTTAAAACTTCGGCCGGACTTCCACTTGCAAATCTTCATCACATTTGTTCCATCCAACCTTCTCCACCATGGTAGTTTTCAATGTTCATCAATGTTGCCAATATCTCTGATTAGTGTATCAATGAATGGGAAATGCTGCCTTCTCACACTTCTTCGTCCGACCGCAGGTTGCCAGAGCACAAGTTGTTCTCATATTATTGGGAAAATTTTCACTATCAATATCTTTTAATTTTTTACATTCTTTCAGGACTGATTCAGCGCTTTTTCTGTTGAGAAATTTTACAATTACTCTGGTTTTGTTTTTAACTCTGTGACAAGCCTGGATGGCGTCGCTTGTTAAGTTAGCCCTTATCTTGGCAAATAGGGATAAAGCCTTTCTCTTCTACGATCTTGTCTTTTATCTCTTCAGAGAGCCCTATCAGTTCAACAGTGTCACATGGAGTATACTACTGAAGTTGGAAGTGCTATCTTCCCAGCTCAACAATACTTTCAGCAATGGAACTATCATTTGTAGGTGTGGTATTTTTCGTCAGCGTTTTTCCGGCGATAACGCAATGGTAATGCCGTTCGGCTCTTAACAGAAAGGTTCTGGGTTCGAGACCATACTATCACAAAGTTGTTTCGTGAGCGGTTATAAGTAAAAAACGCCGTATTTCATCAAAAATAACCGTAGCACAAATGGGAGCAATTAAATACACTAAAACTCCGGGTCGAAGTCTTCATGATATTGCTTAATGAACGTTCTGGAAGCCTCGTTAAAAAACAAACAAACAAGCGTTCTGAAGGTTTTCAACAGACAAAGTCAAATTCCTCACTTGTAACTGAAGGGTAGTAACAGTTTCTTTCTAGAAAAGAGTTTGAGGTAATGAGAAACGAGGTCAGCTTTACTGAAGTTATTAAGTTGTTCAGCGTTTAAAGACATGTTTTGTTTGGGAGTAAGAAGAAAAATTAACACCATAGAACTTTAACTTCAGCATGAATGTATTATAAAAAAATCTTTGATAAAAATGTTGTATGTTAGGACAAATATTGCAAGAAAAGACGTGTGAATATCTTTAGAGAGTAGAAGTACTCCGTCCGGTGGCAAGCAGTCAGACGTTAAAATCTACTCTCATGGGAATATGGGACGAGAGAAGAATCGGTAATGGAATGCAGTGTATTGTTTGTAAAAGAGGAAGTTTTTTTAAAGAAAGAAAGAAAAAAGGTTAAAAATGTTTTCTTCCGGCTCAAAAGATAAATGAATAGAAGTGAGTGAATATATATATATATACAGTATACTCCCGATATGTTGGACACTCAGGGGACCAACGATCTGTCCCACTTAGCAAATGTCCCACTTAAGCGAATATTAAATACAGTGGAATCTCCCTAAAGCGGACACCATCGGTGCAAAAAAAATTGTCCGCTTTACAGAGATGTCCGTTTTATAGAGATTTGACCAAAATTCACTTTTGGACATAATTTTGACCAAAAAAAGTTTACTTTTCTTTACAAGGTTGTAAATGAGAGACTAGGTACTTGTACACGTATAATAAAGTATTCTTTGACAAAGAATTGACTCAAAAATATTTACAAGCTTTTGTTAAGATACTCTTTAATTGAAGATTGCTGTCGATTCTTCAGTTGAAGGTCCTCAATCCTTTTCGTGATCGTAGACAACATATCTTGGTTATTACCGTCAAAGACAGGGCATCGCTTTAATTTGTCAAGCATTGTGATTACCTCTTTGAAACCCATGCTTTCTTGTTCCAACTCCTCATTCTCGTCATTGCTCCCGTCATCATCGGAAATCTCTTCAACTTGATGACTTGCAATTTCTGGATCGCATTAATGCTGTCTTCTCTGACCCGTTGTCGCCAATCGAAGAAGAAAAAAAATTGATAAATAATTTTTGTCGTCATGTTATATTTTTGCAGTGTCCGCTTTATAGAGAGCGTATATAGCGAAAAATTTCATTTGGTGCAGAAAAAATTGTCCGCTTTATGGGGTGTCCGCTTTATGATTGTCCGCTTTATGATTGTCCGCTTTATGATTGTCCGCTTTATGATTGTCCGTTTTATAGAGATGTCCGTTATAAGAGTTTAACCTAAGACCCATCCGTTCCAAGCGCCACTGTCCGCCTTATAGAGGTGTCCGCTTTATACCGTGTCCGCTTTAAGGAGATTCCACTGTATTAGGTTAGGAAGTTTAAGGGACCAAGAAAAACCGTCCCACTTAGTGAAAGTCTCACTTATCGGGAGTATACTGCATATTATTAGTGTACGACACGAACTTTTGATTTTTTGTGTTGATAATAGATTCGTGTTTTCTCGTTTGTCCCTTGTTAATTTTTTCGTTAATTTCTTCGTTCACAGTAGCACACTCTCTCTTTCTTTTTTACGTCCCTAGGGTATTCCATGTTTGCTTGTCTTTGGCATTTTCTCGCTCGTTTTGCATTCAGTTCACTGACTAGCGTTTGTAGACCAGCGTTATGTGTCGTTGTTGCGTATTCGAAAATTGAGCTTTGATCATATACATGTTTTGGAATTTACTTCAATATGTTACTGTTTGGATCCTTTTAATTTGTACTTCAGTAAGTTACGTTATATTTTTTGTTTATTTGCACATTTTTTTGCTCACTTTTTTGCCCTTAAAATTGTTTACTTGATTTGTAGTAAATTCTGTTTGTTTGTATTTTCTAAATCAGCCATTGTTATTTTGTTTCATTATGTAGCCTTCACGAAAAAGCGTAGGAATAAATTGATCAGCGGTAACATATATATATATACTTTTCAGTACTAAGCGACTTTCTCTTGACAGTCGTTATTTTTCACAACAGAAGTTGAAAAGACAAAGCATATTTGATTATGAAAATGGTTCGAACCACTGCATGAATCGGAATTTTCGACAGATTTCAGTGATTCAAAAGTGAAGAAACATGAAAAAAGAAAACAAGACGACATGTGTTCGTAAACGAAGAGGTTGAACTCTTCAAACCTCAATCTAGCGCCAGTAATGACGTGTGCGCCACATGTTTGGAAGATTTGAGTAAAGAAGACACGGACATAGCCTTAAACTGTCGTCATGGCTACCATAAGCGATGTATTCGCAAGTGGCTAGAAACCAGGGATGGCCATGTGTAATCACGGCATAGAAACAACGGTGATGCAGTTAGGAATGGTGTCAAACGTTTAATATTTGAGAAAGCAGGTTGCCTCTCTTTTTACCTCGTAATGAACTTGTTGAGTGAGGTTGATGATGCATATGCATAACGTTGCAGCTGACCCGTAGTTTACCATGACGATCATTCTATAGGAATTCCGCTTCTGCTCGCGTTGGCGCTGAGCTGGACTCTAATTCATCGATACATTGGGTGTTGCATAGGATGCGTCCTGAAACACAGAAGAGATTTGCTTGTTGAATTAGAATCTAGCAAACAGTATTCGCATTCTACATGTGATTTAAAGTGTTGCTTTTTGGTCTGCACAACAAACTTGCCTCAACGACGGCATGAAAGGATTGAACTCTTCTAACACATCAGCGGTGATGCAGTTAGGCTTGGTGTAATATAATGTGTAATATTTGTGAAATCAGGTTGCCTTTCTGTTTATCTCACTTGTTTGCAATCTGTATTCTTAAACTATTTACAATTTTTTATTGTAGAAGGAAGATTTATTGATTACCGTATTTTCTCTAATAAGAGACCCCCTCAAATTGGGCCAAATTAATAGTAGACCCGTCTTTATTAGAAACAGTATAATTTAGGTCGTTGATTTGCAGCGTCATTGACTTAGACGTAGAAGTAGGAAAATACAATTTAACTCCAGTGAAAGAACTATTCTGCATAAAATAAATTACAGAATCATTGAGTGAAATAGTATTTTTCAATTTAATTTAAAGCATGAGAGACGCTCATTAAGTTCCTTTATTTCATCGTGCATAATTCTCAATAATACCGGTAGTAACACAGCACAGTCGTCACGGGACATCAAAAATGATTTATGATGAAATTTGGAGGGATGACAACGAGAAGGAATGTTTTGTAGAGGATGCCTTGAAAAATACATGAAGAGAAATATCCCTACGACGAACAACAACAATGGGTCAGCATGACCCTGCAAACCTAATTGATAGGTTAATATCGTCTATCCTTCATTTTTGCCAGAAACGCTTTCAATATTCTCCAGGCAATATAATTGCCATGGATCAAACAAGTGTCTGGAATGATATATTTTTTTAAACAACGGATGAACAAGTAGGAAAGAATAGTTTTCTACTAAAATCTACGGGACATGAAAAGGTTATTGTTTCTGTGTGTTTAGCAGCTAGAGGTGATGGCACTAAGCTTAAAGCGGGATTTACACACGCGAAAAGTTCAAGCGTGTACATCTGAGTGAAAGAATCTCTTAAATTTGATTGGTTAAAACATTGTTCGCACGAACAATTTATTCATTCGCTCACTACCATTTACACAAGCGAAGAAATTTGAGCGAAAACCCGCGTGCTAAAACCACGTGGTTTTCTAATTGATATTGTTCAAAATGGAAGGTAGTAAACGCGAAAATTTATTTTTAATGTTAGTGCTATTAATAAAGAGAAAAGAGTTACGAAGTGACGAGAAAAATAAAAGAAGGAAAAAAATTGGAAGACGTTTTTGGACACGGCAAATCGTCCTGGAACGCCAGCAAAGAGGAGGATATCACAACTTGGTACGCGAAACGAAATTGTTTGATTGTAGATATATTCATAAACAATTTTGGATGACACCCACAACGTTTAATAAGTTGTTGAACTGGGTTGCTCCAACAATTTTAAAAGTTCTTCTTGGTTCATGTTTTTTGTTTAAAAGTCTTGTTTAGCCAGAAGTTGTTTATAAAAATAATGAATTCTTATGGGTTTAATTTCCTTTTTCGGTTCACTCGGTGAAAAGTTAAAACTCTCGAGTGATGCAATCATAATTTTCCATGAAGAACTGCTTACATATCTTTAAGTGCTGCTTGAAGAGAGCTATTTAACTTGGAGAATGGACATTTGATTTCCGAGTCCCATCTGTCATTGTTACAAAAAACTATGCCATCTAACGATGCCCCAAGATAAGAAGAAGATAAGTGCAGGCCAGTTTCAGAAACAATGACATTGAGGCCATGCTCTTTCATGAAAATGGTATAGAGCTCAACGACATGTCCTTCAAATCATGTCCTTCTTGCCATGGCTAGTTGCTAATGTTGAAAACGACTTGTAAAACATTGAATTGGTTTTGGAAGAGGGTTCAACAGTGTTTACAGCAGCAGTGTAAAAGTTGGAGGCTGTGAGTCGATAAAGGCGATACTTTATCCAATTGCTATTAGAAGACTGACCACGGGTCACCTTCTCAATGTGGGAAGTTTCTTGGGCAGACAAAGATAGGTTGTCACAATGAATTTCCATCATATCTCTAAAAGATGGTTTTGAAATGTCATAGCATTCATTGAACAAAACTGCTTCGTTTAAAGAGAGATCTTCAACATCAGTTCCACTTGTCAAAGCACTGCCACTTGAAGAAGGTTGATCACATGTTGAAGCTGGATAAAAACCGAAGAATCCACTGTTTGGTATGAATTTAGCTAGTTTAGATTTCAAAATTTCAAGGTCATTGTTATTCACAGTTCTATGGCTGTTTATACGAGGATCAAATGTTTTACAATTTGGAACACCATAAGCATTTTAATTGTTCAAGGATTGAACCATCAATTCGAATATAAAAACTTTTTTCGCTACTTCGCTCTATCCACATTTACAAAAAGAAAGAGGAAGTTTTTGTCGTTCAAAAGATATACAAAAGTAAACGTTTTATACGAAAAGATTGTTGATAATGAGGCGTGTGGAACGCTGAGTATATGACACGTATGAGTTTGTGAATGATGTAATGGTATGGGTTGCCATGGTAAAAAAACAAAATGTAGAATGATATTAAATGATATGTAGAAAGAAGCTAACAGCTTCATAATTCCTTCCAAACTTTATCTTCTTAATAATATTTTCATCGATTGGAGCTGGATTTAAAAACCAAAAGGCACAGACATTTGGCACATTCCACAAGGATAACTTTGATGTTTAGCTACATCAATACCAACAACAACTTAGTAGAATGGACAAAAACTTGGGGAATGTCGTTTAACGAAAAGTGCACAGTGAATTTTAATGTTCGAATAACCAAATATTCATAAAGCTTGATGCTTGATCTGATTATACATGGCCTCAAAAGTGTAATATTTTTCGTGATAAAGTGAGGAGCTCTTCTGAAATGTTACTGGATGAAGAATTGGACTTTGCAAAATACAGCATATGTGCGAAGATCGGCTTTCATGTTTTCTCACTGTATTGCACAAGAATTATGCTTCTAGTTTTCTTTAAAACAATATATTTATTCTTTCAATTAAAATAGCACAAAGCTTTTCGTACGTCAGTACATCATCAGGTGCATAAAAAAATAAATAAATTATGCTTCAATTCTTTTACAGTCAGTGCGCCAAGATCTTTTAAACAGTCTTTTCTCTGGGTAGGAAAGATTTGAATGCATCCTTTGAAATAGGTTATAAGGCTTATATCAAATAAGAGAAATAATATTTTGTTTGTTTTTCAAACAAAAACCGAAACGATTGAAACGGTTGCCTCGATTTCGTGTTTCACAGTGTGACGTATTTGTGAAACCCCTTTCTTGCTTTTTTTGTTGTTTACAAAAGCGATTTGGCGGTTATGTTATGTTTGACGTAATAAGCATCTGGCATCATGTGATCTTTCCAGGTGGCATCATGCTGAACTAAGCATGCGCAAGATTCCCATTGTTTTGCGTGTGTTTGCGTGTGATTTTTAGTATTGTTGTTTTCTTGTAAAAAATTGTATATAACACACACACTTTTAAAGAATCTATGCTTTAGGCGGAATAGATTTGAAAAAGAAATCGATACGGTAAAAACGATATTTTAAAATCAAAACAACATTAATGAATGTGGACTTTAACTGGAGTCTCAATAACGGAACAGTCGCTAGGGCATTTAACTACATTTTTTTTACAAAAACCAAGAATGAAAAAATCTGCTGGAAAGTCTTCTGATGGCTTTACCTTTTTTATGAACTTGTTGCCCATACAAGAATAATTTTGTAGCGGTTTTTGGAATTACACTCTTTTGTTATATAAAAACACCAGCCTGAAAATCATGCAAAAAAATAAGAACAAATTAAAAACAACCTCAGCCTCGGATAAATAATGTAGATTCATTTTTTAAGAACAACAGATTGATTACGAGAACTTGGACTTCTGAAACTGTGTGCGAGTTATCTTTGAGTTTTTCGTCTTGTACATTTTCACTACAATTTTATGTATATAGATTCAGTTGTATAAAACTTTAACATTTTATCTTGGGTTTGTTATCAAATATTCTGTGTTTTTCTTATCTTTATTCACACCTCCACAGAGACTAAAATATGCCTAAATAGGCTCTCTAAAATAAGAACAAACATTTCAGCCCGGACATTCTAAAAAAATTAAGAACAGCCAGCCTCAACCCCAATTTTACTCGTTCTTATAAAAAGAAAAGAAAGTATTTTACTTTAAAGCAAGATCAGTGTGGAAATCTGAAGTGGAAACAGTGGAATTATTTATTTCCAGTGCATCTCGAATCAGCTAATATTGATCGAGAGTTTTATTGCATCTGTATAAAAAAAAAATGAAAGATGAAAATTTTCAAATTTTAATCGACCTTAATCTATCATTCACTAGATTAGTTTAGGTTAGATAAATCAATACATTATCAATATAGACAACCGTTTAATCGAAATCGAATAAAATAAATGCAAGTTTTAATATAGCATCATTCATCTATGCTTGGCAAATAACATTCCTCCTCCCGGCGGGCAAGCTGTGAAACAAAACTTCGCGTGTCAAAAGCTTCTTTTTTGAAAAAGCAGTTCTGTACCAAAACCTATGATGAAGACAATTATTCAAATGCTGATTGTTATTCACAAAAATGTTTTTCTCAAAATCATACCCCATAATGACGTCAAAAATCGTTTTACGGGCCGCGTGGACTGGACGCTAAATAACAAACTCATGTTCAAGCGGAAGGTTCGAGAGAAATGGCGGCTATGACAGAAATGTATTAAACAAAGATATCTTTTTATAATCCTTCATTATTAGACTTTTAAATGACATTTTAAAATATTTTAACAACAATACTTCAAACGTTTTTGAAACCAAATATATTTCGCCTGAGAATCACTTTAAACTTTATTTTCATCATTCATAACAATTTTTTTTCGTTCAACTTTATTTCCAATTACAGCACAATTCCAATAACTCGAACCCCCATTAAGTCGAACTCGCGTTAACTCGAACTGTTTTTCTATTCCCCTTTCTTAATAGTTTCTCATAAAAAACGCCGTACTTCATTAAAAATAACCGTAACACAAATGCGTGCAATTAAAAAGTAAAGTTGTCGAATTAACCGTAATATTGGTAACGGGCGTAAACGAAAGTGTCTATCCTCTTTTCCTTAGCGCAAGACGTTGGGTGTAACTGGTGAGGCGGGTGCCACTCCTACCACCAACACTCGTACTTTACCGCATCTAAATGCTACTCATTTGCTGAGTCGGCGAGGTCGGGAGGATTTGAACTCGTAACCTCAGAAATCCGAAATTGCAAGCGCCCTACCAACTGAGCTATCCCGACCTCACCAAGTGCAATTAAATACACTAAAACTTCGGAAAAAATTGAGTCACAGCAATATTTTCATTTTTTAACTTTTTGTTTCTATTTATTTTAATATCTCTCTATATATTGTCATCAAGGTCTAAGAATGCGAATTTGCAGACCGAATAATTTCGAGAATTTCCTTTGTGTTAAACTAGGTCATGGGAATGTGTTTCTTCGCCTTTGTAAGATATATGCGCAACAAGCTTCGGTACGATTTTCAACAAAGAGCATGTGCGACAGGTCCTTCTTTAAAGCAAATTGAACGAGCGTAATTTCACTTCGCCGCCAGTGTAGTTATGGATGATATCACTCCGTTTGTGATATTAGGAATTCTGCTTCTGTTTGTGTTGGCAACGAGCTTAAGTATACTTTATCGATTCTTTGGGTGTTGCATCGGGTGCGTCCTGAAACACAGAAGAGATTCGCTTGTTGAATTAGAATCAAGTGAACAGTTTTCATATTCTACCTGTGATCTAAAGTATTGCTTTTTGGTCTGCACGACCAACTTGACTCCACGACGACACATCTTTGTAAAAGAAGGCGTTCAACTCTTTAAACCTCAATCTAGCGCCAATAATGAAGAATGCGCCATATGTTTGGAAGATTTGAGTAAAGAAGACAAGGACATATCCTTAAACTGTCGCCATGGCTATCACAAGCGATGTATTCGCAAATGGTTAGAAACCAGGAATGGTGCGAATTGCCCGCTGTGTAATCATGACATAGAGACAACGGTTTTGGAGTTCGGAGGGGTGTAATATAATGTGTAATATATATATATATATATATATATATATATATATGTGTGTGTGTGTGTGAAATCAGGTTTCCTTTCTTTTCATTATCTCGTGTTGAACTTGTTGAGTGAAGTTGATGATACATATACATAACGTTGTAGCTGACCCGTAGTTTACCATGACGATTAAGCGGGATTTACACACGCGAAAGGTTCGAGCGAAAACATGTGATCGAGAAAATCTTTCAGATTTGTTAAAAAATATTGTTTGCGCGAACAAAAAAAACTTTTGCTCTCTATCATTTACACGAGCGAAGATATTTGAGCGAAAGCGTGCCTGCCTCTCTTCTCCACACTTACAATTATGTGTCGTAGGGTATATCTAGTTACTTAACATTGAAAGCCTCGCCTGTTAATGCTTGTTGTCAGCCCATTTCACTGTGTTTTTGCATCAGAATAAAACAAAAACAAAATATATATGTTTTTTTTTTATAATTCCTCATGATTAACCAATGATGAGTTTCCAATGTTTTTTATTATCTGGTAGACAATTTTGTTCATTATTTTTTGTGCTTTAAAACATTCCCCAATCTTATGAGGACTTTGTTCACATCTGGCCTCGACAAATTAGAATTCATTGCAAGTCATCGGGCGCATGTATGAAAAGTAGATGTGTTTAGGCGCGTGAAATATTTCTTTTTGTTGGTCATGTGACACATGCGTCATGGTCATGGGCGCACGTTGTAGTATTACGAAAACAAAAAATACTCAATGCAGAAGAATCTTTTTATTTCACTTCTTTTTTCTATTTCACTTTTTTAAATATTTTTATTTATATTAATTTTTTTTTTTATTAAACGTTTCAAAAAGTTTGTAACGTAAAATATAAAAAGAAAAAAAAATTTTCAAAGAGAACCGACAGACACAACGTGTTGCTACAGGTGTTGTTTAAAAGTTCCATTCAATATAGAGACAGACAAATGCAGAAGAACTATGCTGCATTCGATGGAAGAAAAAAAGAAAGAAACATTCAGTTGTTTTTTTAGCTGTCTGTTTAAAAACGTAAAACAAAATTGTTTCGAAAATTAATAAAAGTTTAAAAAATGTAAAACAATATTGTTTCGAACCGTCAGTTTCGAATCGTCGATTTCGAAACGGCTAGTTTCGACACGGCAGGTCGAAATATTGTTTTTCATTTTTTAAAATTTTATTAATTTTCGAAAAAATTTTGTTTTTTGTTTTTTAAAATTCTATTAACGTTTTTTATATTCGAGAATCAATCAAGTGGTGGTTAAATAATATTAGAACGTTATTACGGTTGCTGATTAGAATCCAGAGGACTTGTGAATGATAACTTTTGAAACATTTTGAGCTGCGCATGCGCAAAACCGAATTTTTGTTTATTGACCGATGACACAATAGCATAGCTGTCCATACACAAAAATTCGTTTTAAGTAATCTTAATTAGAACGATTTATGAACGATTTAAAATTACGCATGCGCAAGTGCTCACTAAGTTGTGAGATTTATTACTAGGTTATTCTGATAGATATGATTATTTTCAATCCCCATTCAAAATTTGGAGTGATAATCTTTATTATTTACCTAGATATTGCTAATATACTAGGGTTGGCAGCATTTCTTATACTCAAAAAAATGGAAAAAGATTCGAAGGGTTAGAGTTAGGGTTAGTTTCGAGCTTCTTAGATCTCCTTAACTACTGGCCGGAATCTCTTCATATTTTGCCTATAACTTAAGGACAAGGGTTCATTGACAAAAAGTACAAATTCATTTTCACATCATCTTTTCCCTAGAAGATAGTCTTAATGTTTCAAAATACACTTTTTCATTCACTTTCATTTCTCCTTTTAAATGATGTTTTAGATTTCTTACACATGTTTTTCAAGAGGGCGGTTTTAGCCATTTTAAAGGATAAGCACGTCTTGGCACGTCAACCCCACTCTTTCATTCACTTTCATTTTCCTTTTAAATGATGCTTTAGATTCCTTCAAAATTTTTTTCAAGAAGGCGGTTTTAGCCATTTTAGAGGGTAAGCACGTCTTGGCACGTCAACCCCAACCATGCTGGGACCTCCATGGAATACTAAACATTTCGGCCCCCTCAATATCACATTGATGGTTACGGCACTGCAATATTTATTGTTTGCATTGTGTTTAACAATCTCTCGGTCATCAATTTGAAGAATGTTCCTTACAAAATTCTCGCTATTGAAAATTGTTTCCCCGAAATTTTTGGATGTTGTACAGAAGTCCTAATTCCCTATGTAATTGTGACTAGTAGAGAAAGAGATTATTAGAGTCTTAATTTAACGATCCACTCTTAATTTCCTGGTAAATTTAAACTCAAAAGGTTCTTATTTCTCGGTAAAACTAGACTCAAAAGTCTTAATTTCATGGGTTCTATTTGACCGCGACAAAGGGGGAGTTGGGTTATCGGTGTTTACGCGGAACATTTTTATGAAGCGAGATCTCGACAATTTGAAATCAGGTATCATTCAGGACTTGACCATGTTGCTTGTTGGTTAATTCGTATTTATACGTCAAAAGAAGAAAAGAAGAAAAATACGATTAACGAAAGGCCTTGCCATAATTCTCTGCATTATCCCTTCCTTTGGCTGCTACTCTAAAACTTCGGTTTTGTATGCTTTTTTATAATATTATCCTGGGAAACAGAACACGGAAGGAATGATGTCAATTTAAAAATTTACAAAATCAACGATAAAGTTGCTACAATAGAAAAGCCGTCTAACTGTTCTCAAAGTTGACAACGAAGAGACTGTTCTCTTTTCCTTGGCGTGTAATTTTTAGGCGACTTCCAATCTTACCATTTCCATCAAAATGCTACTCATTCGCTGAGCGCATAAATATGACACATATTTTTTAATACAGTTTTACATAATATAAATGGTGTAAATAACTTACAGACATTGGAGGTTTTATCAAAACAAAAAGATTGCTTAAAGATTTTTATCGCCTCCCGAGATATTCTCGCCCTATATATGTTTCATTGGTCACACTCCAAACCGGAGAGCTTGCACAGGGTTTAGGCTCAAATCTAAACTGCGTCGAAAACTTTCTCCAATCAAACTCCTTAGAAATATCACAGACCTGTTCGAATTGCAGTATTGGAGGAATGTCGTAACTTTCGTGCGTGTATTTTTCTGAGACAATCCAGTACTTGAGCATTTGATTGGGGTATGCTCCGTGCAACGCTAAATATTCACGACACACGTCTATCTGCAGGAACTTTTCATCCGCAAAACCAGTGGCTGCGTGCACAACTCTGTTGTTGTCATTAAGATACGTAATGTTTAGCTGGCTTTCTTTGATCCATAATGCAACAGCCTGATCACCAAACGGGTGGCATGGCAACGTTGTGTTCGCCTTGCTAAAAGCTTCATCAATAATGTCACGTGAAAGAATCATGAAACCTTCGTCCACTCTAACCACGTGTTTTTCGCTATGTATGTAACCCCAGTACAAACCGCGTTTCGGACGATGAGCCAGTTCGTGGAGCAAACGGTCCAAACACAGAAAATAATCGTTGTCTATGCGCAGGAAATATTGGTAGTCATAACGTGTAGTGAACCACTCCATTATCCATAACAAGCGAATAGCGAAATTGTGCCCTCCTAAAAAAAGTTGTCGAATTAACCCTAATGTTGGTAACGGGCGTAAACGAGGGTGTCTATCCTCTTTTCGTTAGCGCAAGACGTTGGGTGTAGCTGTTGAGGCGGGCGCCAATCTTACCACCAACACCCGTACTTTACCGCATCGAAATGCTACTCATTCGCTGAGTTGGCGAGGCCGGGGGACTTGAACTCGCAACCTCAGAAATCCGAAATTGCAAGCGCTCTACCAACTGAGCTATCCCGACCTTAAACAAACAGAAAATTTCCTTCTGTCTTATAACCCGGCAAGTATATGTTACTCTCAGAAAAGAGAAAAACGTTGAGAAGCAGATAATGCAGTGGGATGTCTCTGTGTTAAGAGGTGTGATAGATTGATAGATGAACATGTAAGTTAGTAAGCCTGATCCTTCCATAAGTCATATGCATCTTCTTGTAAAGTGAAACAAAATAATAAAAATGTTATTTTTGTCGATAAAGAATTTTGAATTGTTAATCACCAGAGTTTATAATATTATAAAAATTCGATAATCAGTTAAGAAAAATTTTGCATCAGGAATCGAAATTTACTTTTAAAAACTAGAAAAAATATTGAATCTCCAGAGTTGTCTAAGGTCAACTTTACACTTACAAAAAATATTTAAACGGCAAATAATTCAATTATATCTGAGATAGCAAGGCATAATCCTGAGAGTAAAAATTTAAGTTTTTACATTAAACTTTTTTGCTGGGCGTAACTACAGATGAAGCACTTTTTTCAACAAAAAAATAAAAAAATATTCACCTTCACTCTTCTGACTACTTACCTTATCTACTTATTATTATTATTATTATTATAAATGAATATTTTTACAGGATGAAAAACTTCAGTTTTAATGTACATATATACAATTAAAAAACTGCTATCAGTGTCTGTCCTGTGCAAAAATTAAAAAAGTTAATAATTTATTGTTAGGGTAAATAAAACAAAAGGTTAAAATATATTTATAGATAAAAAGAGAAATCAATACTGCAGGCATGTGTCACAAAATATCTGATCATGTAAGGTATGCCCTCAGCATTGTTTTAAATTTTCTAAAATCCTTAATTTTTCTAATCTCAATCGGTAATTTATTATATAATTGCCCTCCTGCAAAGAAAAATCCTTTTTTAGCAATTTCCAGTTTAACTATTGGTAATTTGATACTAAGTTCATTGTTTCGGGTCCTAATTTTATGTTCGAGTACTGTGAAGTAATTGTTAAGTTTCCCATTCATTTCATTGGTGATGCATTTTCGGACGAGCAAGCAACGTTCTCTATCAGCAAAATGTTCAATCGATGGGATCACTTTTTCCATACTGATGATTTTCTTTGCTCTTGCATCGAGTGAATTTAATTTAGCTCTTTGTGTTTCGTTATATGGCTTGAGTGTACAACTGAGGGTAATTATCGGGACTATCATTGTCAAGAAGACCAAGTGTGCTGCTTTCGTCGTTAGGTAACACCGCATTCTTTCCAATAAACGTAATCTGCTACTAGCTTTCTTGTAAGACTTTTCGAAGTTCTCATTCAGATTTAATTGACTGTCCATTATAGTACCAAGGTATTTATAACTTTTTGTAAAGTTTATTTTTTGTTGGTTGTAGAATACCTCGATAATACCTCCAGCAGCTTGTAGACGTTTTGACGTACCGAAAAGCATCAATTCGGTCTTTCCCTTTCTCATATTTATTATGAGTTCATTTTCCTGAAAGTAGGACAATATGTTTTTCATGTCTTGGTTTAAGCAACGTTCGATTTCTGTTGAGTACTTATTTGAGACGTACAGGACTGTGTCATCGGCATACATAAGAACTGTTGAGTATTCCAAATGTTCAGTTAAATCATTTATGAAAAGTATGAACAGTAACGGTCCCAGAATCGAACCCTGTGGTACACCACAAAAGACAGGCTCTGGATTGGAGTAGGCATTACCATTCTGTACAATATGCTTTCTATTAAATAGGTAACTGTAAAACCATTGTAGCTCACTTCCTTGTATTCCATAGGCAGGTAATTTGTTCAGTAAGGCACTATGACCAATCGTATCGAAAGCTTTTGACAAGTCAATATAAATTGCACCAGTTAAGATTCCTTTGTCCATGTTTTTCCTGATCGAATCACAGAATAGAATAGATGCAGTTTTGGTCGAGTGTTTTTTCCGAAAACCGTGTTGACTGCTGCAAAGAAGGTTGTTGTTTTCCAGGTATTCTTTCAGTGCTCGGTTGATACATTTCTCCAGTATTTTCGAACATACAGGGAGAACTGAAATCGGTCGGTAATTTTCAGGAGACGATGGATTGTCTGATTTGAAGATGGGTGTGATCTTGGCGAGTTTCCAGCTGGAAGGCACTGTTGCTGATTTGATGGATAGGTTGATGATGTGGCTGAGCGGTTTTGATATCAGGATTGCACAGTCTTTCAGGAGACCAGGTGGTAGATTGTCGACACCAGTAGCTTTTTGACGTGACAATGATTTTAGTACAGACAACACGGATATATACAGAAGTTTGAAAGTTTTCTCCGTCCTTTTGGGTAGTTGGGGAATATAACGCCAAGTAAAATCCACAAGTGGTGAGATGGTTTTCTTTAGTGTAAGTGCCATGGTGCTGTAGAAACGGCTAAAGATGTTTGGACTGGGGCGGTTGTCAGATTTACCATACGAAGGTAAAATCGTCGACTTCCCGGGGAAAACCGATTTTATAGCCGACCAGAACTTTCTAGGTTTCGTAATGTTTTCATTTAAGTTTTCCTTATAAAAATTTGATTTTGCTTTCTTTATGTCTTTGGTGGACTCATTTCTTAACCTTTTATAAGCTTGCCAATCAGTTGGACTTTTGGTCTTTCTCGCTTTTCTTAGAAATTGATCTCGATTGTTCATTTTCTTTTTTACGCTGGCATTGAGCCATGGGCATGGTCTTCCTTTAATCCGTTTCTCGATTAGGGGGGCATGAGTGTCAAAGATTTTTTGTAACGTCGAGGTAAACATTTGTTCGGCGCTTTCGACGCTAGATGATTGATATATTGGCGTCCAGTCTACATTGGAGACATCATCACGTAAATCGTCTGGTGAGTAGCGTGCGTAATTTCTGCATTTTATTGTTCGCATTTGGTAATGGTTAAAGTTTATTTTTCTGCAACAAGCAATCATGTCGTGATCAGCAATTGAATTTGGAAAAACATTAATTTCTGTTAAGTTCTCTGGTTTATTTGTTATAATTAGGTCGATCAGCGTCGCTGTTGTTTCTGTTGTTCTTGTCTGTTGCGTAACAACTTGTTTGAAACCAAATGTGTTAAGAAGTGATTTAAATTCTTTGTTTATATTTGCTTTGCTGTAGTCGACGTTAAAGTCACCTACGATTATAACTTCTCTTTTATTTTTAACGACACGAGTTAATTGTTCGTCTAATAACTCACAAAAGTTTTTTGGTAAGTACTTTGAACTCTCAGGAGGGCGATAGTAGCATCCAATTAGTAAAGATTTCGATTTTTTCAGCCAAATTTCAATCCAAAGGCTCTCTGTGTGATTTTCTAAATCATGTCTGCGTTTAAAGTTTATTTCATTTTTGACATAAATTCCGACTCCACCGCCTTTTCCATCTTTTCGGTTTCGATGCATAAATGTATACCCTGGTAGTGAGTACAACGTAGCATTATCTGAAAAATTACCATCTTTTATATGTGTTTCTGATACAGCGAAAACATCAATTTTTGAATGAGTCATGTTTATAAAAGTTTCAAGATGTGGAAGTTTCGATAGCAATCCACATACATTCTGATGTACTATTTTGAAACCTCGAGAACTACAGTAATAGGCGATCTTTTTAGGCCCGGGACATTGTTCGATATCTCCACTGAGCAAAAGCAATAAAATTAACATATTTCTTTTAAATGTCGTATTTTGTCTTTTTATAAAAGCTCTTTTTTGAACTTCTTGTGCAAGAGATCCACACATAAACGTTTCTTTCAGCTTCCCATAAATGTCACATTCACCACATGTTATACTAATGCCATCAGCAGTAATAAATCTTGGTTTATTGATACAAATACTTAGATAAAAAATCCATATCAACACGATCGTCTTGAACATGACCGCACGCACGCACGACATGTTGTTCACATGTTCAAACATTCACATGTTGTTATCCTAGCAAGGTCAATAAATGCTCAACAAAAAATGATATGGGGATATAGGGTTGTAAAATTATCATATCCCTAATGTACATACACTCTTCAGCTAAACTAATGGATATTTTACAAATGGTTTTTCGTACATATAGATACATATGAAATAAGTACGAAATTTATAAGTACGAAATAACATTGTACGCACCTTTAAATGGCATATACAAAACATCGCTATGTTTGGAGTTTTCCATTTCAATCCTTTCTTTAACCTCTTTTGTCGCAGCTTGCAAGCCATCAGTAAAAAATTTACAAACGACTATTTTAGATTGGTTGCACACTTTCAGCCACGTCAAACGAATGGCTTCTCTCCTTTTAAACTCGTTTAATTTAGTCAAAATGCCAACTACCAGTAGAGGCTTGATCGTACGCTCTGGAGATCCTTGTTTAAAAGAATACAATTTTTGCGCCAAGAACATAAAACTAAGCGTTATGAAAGAAATTGAAAACCAAAAAGTGACCGTTTTTATCCGCATTTTTGATGTTTTATACGAAAATCAAGACTTTCTTTTAATAACTATTGTTTGCATTACACCATGGAATTGCACATGCGCATTGTATTGTTTCTTATTTAGAAAATAAATAAAAGCCAATCATATGAATGACCAGATCCAAAAAAAATTTATTACATTTAATAATAATAAATGAGGTTTTATAAACGATTATGAGATGTAGAACATTTATAAAATAAATACTATTATATAATTTAAAATTAATTGCGTTTTTATATATATTTTAATTCATTTCAGTTCACCAGCGAAAAATGTGCGAATTATAGATATTTTTAAAAATATTAAACTCGCATGTGTCAGGTATCGACAAATCACAAATCATCGAACGCGTGGAAAAAGGTACATATATTCGGGCGCGTGAAATACTTCTTTTTTTCGTCATTACTGGGCAATACATTGTTGTATTATAAAAACAAAATTACTCAATGCTGAAAAATCATTTCAATTAATTTTTTTTATTAAATGTTTCAGAAAGTTTGTTTTACGTAACGTAAAATAATAAAAAGAAGGAAAAATTTTCAAAGAAAACCGACAGACATGTTTACACGCGATGGTACAGGTTGTTTAAAAGTTCCATTCAACTTAGAGACAAACTAATGCAGAAGAACTATGCTGCATTTGATGGAAGAAAAAAAGATCAATACACAAAGAAACATTCAGTTTGTTACAAAAACAACGAAACACTTTCACAAAACCAATACACATGCAGTAGACTCTGAAGAAAATAAACACGACAGCTAGGTTTTAACCGTAAAGCCTTGTGTCCACTGAAAGCGATAGAACAAATCGCTTTATGACGCCAGTTTTATTTTTAGAACGTTTGTATGGACACAAACCTTATCTCTATATATAGAGAATTTCTTTAAATAAAAGTTCTATTTTAATAGCGATAGAAATGAAAACTTTTTCATTTTAAAGTCTTGTGTCCACTGAAAGCGATAGAACAAATCTCTTTATGACGCCAGTTTTATTTTTAGAACGTTTGTATGGACACAAACCTTATCTCTATATATAGAGAATTTCTTTAAATAAAAGTTTTATTTTAATAGCGATAGAAATGAAAACATTTTCATTTTAAAGTCTTGTGTCCACTGAAAGCGATAGAATAAATCGCTTTATGACGCCAGTTTTATTTTTAGAACGTTTGTATGGACACAAACCTTATCTCTATATATAGAGAATTTCTTTAAATAAAAGTTCTATTTTAATAGCGATAGAAATGAAAACTTTTTCATTTTAAAGTCTTGTGTCCACTGAAAGCGATAGAACAAATCGCTTTATGACGCCAGTTTTATTTTTAGAACCTTTGTATGGACACAAACCTTATCTCTATATATAGAGAATTTCTCTAAATAAAGGTTCTATTTTAATGAAAACTTTTTCATTTCTATCGTGTTTGTTTTTCGCTAAAAGCTAAACATCAAACAAATACCGCGGCGACTTTTAAAAGTTCCACATAGAGTCAAACAATTCGAATTTCACTATAAAAAGAGAGTTGAAGTTACAACTTTTCAAGTTGTGACTTGAAACATGATTCTCTGTTTGAGAGCTGCATTTCGTTAGCAAGTTTGTCGATACCAAATTCTTCTCTTTGTTTGTAGGTAGGGTTTACCCAGAATTTTCTTTTGCGCTTTTTCTCCTTGTTTTTAATCAAAATTGTCGCTAATAACAAAAGTTCAAGTTCCTCGTCGCTACTATTCCATTTTTTAAATTTTACAAATTGATTTTTTTTTTGAAAAACAACAAATCTTATTTTTAAAACATTTCAATGGACACGCTTTAGCAATAGAAAATAGAATTGTTTTTTGGCGCCAGAAATATATATTCGCTATAAATTTTAGAGAAAATTTCTATCGCTTTCAGTGGACACATGGCTTAACAGGAAAATTCCCTTCTGGAAGATTGCCTCCAGATAATTCCCACCCGGAGGATTGCCCCTCGGATAATTCCCTCCTGGAAGATTGCCCCGTTTAAAAATTATAAATAAATTGTTTACTTTTTGTTTTTATATTTTTTTTATCGTATACTTTTTGTTCTTGCAATAAAAATATTCTATCTTTATTTTTATTTGCTTAGTAATGATTTTTGAAATGTGTTTTTATTATTGAGAGACGATAAGTTGCACGCACCCAATGATATGTATATAATAACTAGATACCGGACTCGGCAGAATTTTTAAGAAACCAAGTGAAGCCACCCGAGATAACGTATTTTAACAGAGGTTATTATTGTTAGTGGCAAAACAAACGAAGTTTTAGAAAATACCGTACAAGATACAGTATACTTCCTGTAAGTGGGACCCCCGATAAGTGGGACTTTCACTAAGTGGGACAGATTACGTTGGTCCCCTGAGTGTCCAACTTATCGGGAGTATACTGTATTACCAAACTCAAACAATTTGAAAGTGAAATTGGAAGTTTCCAATTAGTACTAATTTAATTTTAAGTTTATAGTTTGGCTGATTTGGTGTAGAAATGTAAAGTTTTTACAAATAAATGTAGTTATTGCTGATTTCATCATCATCATTGTTCACATAGTCATCACTTGATAACTCTGTCATTCCAAACCCCTGGAAAAATATTTTCATACAAAAGATACCTTACGTTAAGCCAAACGTGGGGCTGAAAAGGCATTTTAAAGATATTTTTTATTTTTGTAGTTTTGGGGTTAGGGCTGCATAAGTAAAAAATATTCTAACATTTTTAACGATATTAAGTCAAATTTTTATATGACTTTTAGCTACATATAGAAGACTAGAAAAGTGCTAATAGTTTTTGGATTTAGAGTATAAGGTCAGGGGGGTAGTGACGATTATATGTAAAAAGTGGGAATTATGTATGGGGCAATAACCCTGTAATCATTACGAATTAGAATTCGGACTTCTTATATCATGCCGAGGATGGCTTCTTCTTTCAAGTAAAAATTTACAACGTTATAATGGTCAAAATTACAGAAGTTATTCCCCTTTGCATTTGCTACTTGTTTGAAAATTTTTTTTATCTTTATGGGATTATCGCGGGTCCGAACCAAAATGAGTAATCTAGTGCCAAATCCCAAAAAAATAAAAATTATCGAAGTTATAGCCATTTAAATATTGTTTTTAAATATTTTTCCCGGTTGCCGTAGTTTGTTCCAAAATTTTTTTTATGGGCCGGTGACACAATAGCATAGCCTTGCATACACAAAAATTCGTTTTAAATAACCTAAAGTAGAACGATCTATGGACGATCCTTAACCACTGGTCGGAATCATTTAATATTTTCAATATAACATCAACATAATATTTCATCCACAAAAAGTCCAAATTAATTTTCACATCATTGTCAGGTATCGCACACGCATGCGCAGTACCATTTCGCCACGGAACCCTATTCAAAAAATATGCCAAGACCTTGCAAGACCTTGTAAGTACTTGTAAGATCTTGAGTTACGCAAGATCTTACAAGATCTTAGCAAGATCTTAGCACGATCTTGTAAGATTCTTTAACAAATAAGATCTTGCAAGAAAATTGTATGAAAATGTAAGAAAATTATGAAATTCATGCTTGGTGTAAACATAATACGCCAAAATCTTGTAAGATTCTTAAAGAAATAGTTTTGCTTTCAGAGTTTAAAAGTTCTCTTTTTCGAAAAAAGTAAAATATGTTAAATATTTTCAAATGCAAAGATCTTGTAAGATTCATAAAGAAGGGATTTTCAGAGTAAATCAAATTTTATTTTTCAAAAACCTTAGTTGAAGCTGTAATCTCATTTCATAATTGTAATTGAGTGAATACAAAGTTATATTTGCAAGAATTTAAGATTCTAAAGAAAAACGAGACAGTGTTGTGATGAAAACCGAAATATTATAGTTCAACTGTATATTTAAATTATATATATATACATATTTTAATGAAAAATACATTTTTATGTATATGCAAACTTTACATACACAGGATATTATCACAAAAATACTTTCTTTGTTTAGCTGAGCCAGCAAAGAAAAGCAAACAATACAAAACTAACTAAAAATGTGTAAATACACGTTGTAAATAAACTTTCTTTTAAAAACGGTTATTGTTATTTTAAAAGAAATAATAGTGCGGGCCACTATGTAGCATAATCATTTCCCGTGTGCACAGCCATGATAAAAGCAATTTTACTTTTGATTCTGGTTCCTATCCATGCTCAGACCTCAAAAAGTGATGCTGGCAAAAAAAAATGTCCAGAAGGTGTGCTGATGGCGTCATCAAGTTGTAAGCTAAGTAAATTTTTTTTTCCAAAAAATTCCAACATCCAACTCTACCAATCGATAGAGAATCAAAAATGGAGCGAAAATCATATTAATACCATATCTTGAAAATCAATAGACAATGAGTTATTCACATTTGAAAAAAGTCTAAAATCAGGACCGGTAATTTACCTGACCAGATATAAAAAGTCGAATATCTCCTAAACTACTAAACAAAAAGCATTGAAATTTGGTACAAGGGTTAATGGTACAAAGTTCTTTAAAATTACAATTTCTATGCTTTCGAAAAAAATCATAATGGCGTATATTGATAAAAATCAAGACCGTTAATTTACAGACCAATAATAGAATAATAAAATATTTCAAAAAGTACCAATCAAAGACTCCTCAAAGTAAGCAATGTCCTTTGAAATTACAATCTTTATGCTTTATTAAAGAACTGATCCATAATGACACCATTTAATAAATTAAAGAACAAATAGAATATTAACATAGTGTAAAAATCTCCACTTTCAAAAGAAAAATAGGATTTAAAAATGTTAATTAACTCGTGAAAGTTACATCAAATCCTCTTCAGTTATTATTAATTGATCTTCTTCATCATCCGAATGCTCTTGTGTATCATCGTTCTGACAGTCAACACACTTGCACATGTCAGTGCAGTTCAAGTTGTTCTTTCTGCATTTACATCTATTGTTTACGCATTTTGTCTTGCATGAACACACACTTAACTCAATCAACGCGATGGGAGCTGGAAGTTCATCAGTCATGATAGCCTTATATGCATCACCACAAATTTCCCAACCGCAATCTAATGGTGATGGAAGATGTTGCATGATACATAGAGTCTTGCGCAGAACCAACGCTACAAAGTTGCATCTAAAGATTTTATATTTTAGAGCTGGAAATGTTGGTGGCAAGTCAACGATGTCCGTCTGAAATTTAGAATATAAATACCACAGAAGCTCTGGGATCGTTTTGATGGTAATTGAACATTTACTTCCAACATACGCGGTTACAACCCATCTTGCCAATCTTTTAATGGTCTCAAAGCTGGGCATATCTTCGTCTTTACCTGAAAAAAAAATTAGAATTCAGTTTCGCAAACTATGTTAAAAGGTTGATTGTAGAGAGATAAAAAAGTGGCCATTCCCGAATCAAAATCTTTTAGAACATCTTTCCAGCGAGGCCTTACTTTTACTCAAAAGAAACTCTTTTATCAATAGAAATGCCAGCTGCCGTTCAAAGTGAAACAGTCTTTAATTCATAGTACAAGTGAAGGTTTAGATCAATCACTTACCTAGCTTTGCTAGAGCATCAAGTGTGTTCTCATCTGCTTTTCGAAACTCGTTCCACCAAAACGTTTTTGATTTTCTTGCAAATCTTCCTGTTTGGTCGCATCGAGTAAAAACGTGGAAGCCTAGTAGAGCTTCAGCTTGCGTTTTACCGATTCCCTCATAGCAAGAACGAACATCAATTGTCCTTGCGTCTTTTCCTTTTCCAGTTTGAAAAAGCAAACATAAAGGAAGAGATGGGTAGAAGTGTACCAAGAGTAAGAATACGTCTGTATCAGGTGAATACACAGTACACGTTGTGAACGGGTCACGTCTTGCGACGTCGGAACAATGAAGGATCAATAACGTGTCAGCCTTTTCATGGTCGTGTGTTTTCATTTCTTCCGAGAAAGTTTTCGATGTTGCTTTCACTGATTGTATCGTATGTGACCACATATTGTCGATTAGCAGCTTCCAATGCAGATTTGGTCTTCTTTGCTAAATAGACAGTGAGTTCCTGCTTTGTATCAATATGTGAAAGAAGCGATTTCAATGATATAGTGGCGATCTTGGTAGAATCAAAGATTTTATAGCAAATTTCGTTCCCCGAAGTACGTTTTCGTCTCGTGCGTGCCTTTAAGGAGTCGCTGATATATCGATCAAATACTAGACGAACTTCTGTGTGTTTTGAAGCCATTTCGATCACTCTCCTTGTAAATGCAGTGGCCAAATCCTTTAAGCATAAAAATATTATGAAAATGATACATTAGGGGACATGAAAACCAGCGGACAATAGGTAGGATAGGATTGGATTTAGGCCACGATTTCTAAATTGAGCTCTGGTATTGACGATAGTAGTCAGGATTACCGCTCATATGAATAATCAGACATCACGTTCAAACCAATTACTTGTCAATAATCAGCAGATAGTTAATACCCTGTACGATCACTACGTCCTTTCAACGTCCTTGCAACGTCTGGATAACGTTAAATAGACGTTAAAACGACGTTGTGTAGTTACTGGGTTCATTCTTTTTTACAAACATTGCAAGTTTCCATATCTTTATCCTTATGAATTTGGTTTAGCACGGCCATACCATCTATCATCAAGACGCTTTTTTCGGATTCGTCTGACTCATTTAATTCATCAGGTGATTCGTCAGATTTTTTTTCTTGTAATTTTCCTAGTGCTTCTACATGGTGTAGTATCTTTGATTTATCTGTGCATGCAATAGGCTCACCATCAGACTCAAAAAGTGACCGTGGAACAACAGAGAATTCAAAATTGCCTAAACAGTGTTCAAGGTTCATTTCGGGTCTTTTTCGTGACGTGATCAAGAATCTGGATAGCAAAGACTTTTCTTCTTTAAGCTGGATCACCTTTCCGTCTTTTTTCTTTCGGATTGCTGCGGTCTGAGATTTTAATGTTTTTAACTTCCTTTTGGTCATCTTGTCCCAAATCGATTCTTCACCTTGTATTCTTTTTGTAACAAATTCTTCATAAATGATCTTTCCTATATTATCATGTTCGAGAAGCTCGTTGGCAATTACTTCAGGTAACACTGCTTTGGACACAACGTTGAAAACACAATCGTTCTCCGTGAAAGTGACATTGTAGTTATCCATTTCCTGTCTTAACTTGGTTATATTCTCACATAATCTTGTCAGGTGGGACCCAGTAAGTTGGTAATATTTTCTTCTTTGCTCAATATGTTCGATATCGTACTTTTTCATGTAATCATCTGATAGCGAGCTTAGGACAGGAGCAACCAAACAAAATCGAGAGAGGGTTGATGGCATTTGTGTTAATCCATTGATTCCACCATTGACTTTGAGATTCCTATTCTCTTGCTCCATAGCATGGTCAGAACCAATTGCAGGAAATGGAATTTCACTTTTGGCAACACTGAAGTTGTCTTTGAGATAATTCCATGTATCTTCGTCGGCTTGCTCTAGTTGCATCATATCAGCAAGATATAAAGGTGTCAAACGAGCGTAGTTAAGCTGGTCATGGGCGAAGAAAAAGTTGCTGAAATCGTTCATTGAGCTTAGATGGAGCATCCATGAACCTTCCCTCGAAGCTCTAACAAAAAGAAGAAGATTTTCAACCAGTAGCATGTAGTTTAAGAAAAAGCGTCCCCTACACTTCAAAACATCTTTAATATCTTTTCAAATACTCCAGCTTCTTTGAATATGTTTTGCACGAGCTCTACTTGCTCCTTTATATCTTCAGATGTCGCTTCTTTTAACAATATGTCTTCTAGTTTATGCATAATGTCGTGATTTTCTTGACTTACATCAAGCCAATCAATAAGCAAAGTTCTAAGAAGAGCCAAATACAAGGTTGTGTGAGCTTCGATGCCTCTTTTCACATGTTTTCCAGCAAGAATTTGGTTTAATGTATTCTCCCCATATATTCCAGATTCAATGAATAGTCGATCCAGTCCACTATTTTCAATGTATTTTCCGATCACTTTCAACATGGCAAAAACTGTGTGAAACTCACCCAGTCTAAAAACGAAACAATCACGAATTTCTTGTCGGCTTCTTAGCTGCATTGCTTTAGAGTAGAGCTGTAGGTCGAAAGTGACAATCGTTTTTCGATTTTCTGTCACTTCAACGTTGATACCTTGAACAATTTTTAGTGCCGTGTACAAGGTGGACCAGTCTGTTGGAGGGGAAGGATATAACGGAAGACCCTGACAAAGTGACAAAACAGGCTTTTCCGATATCAATGAATTGAATGATGGCCAAGTTGGGAATACACTCTGTTATATCTTCATTTGACTGTGCAGTCATGTTTGTGTTAAACACGTGTGTTAAGTCGACGTGTCACAAGAATGCGGACCGAGGAGAACGGAGAAGCGATTAATTATTAAGGAGTTTTTGAATGTACACGTTACATTTTGAAAAGAGGAGAGATATAGACTCACCGTGTATTTCGTGTATTTTATTTGAGACATAACACACTCTTTTCTCCTTCCATCACTTGACTTAAAGCCCATGTTCGATCAAGGTCGCGGTATTTCTTCTGGTCAGGACAATTGACTTTACCTTCAAAATCAGGGAACTTCTTGTCTAAAATTGATGGTTTCGTAATTTTCTCGATTTTGAGAGGACCACTTTTAAATTTTGTGTCATTTCGATCGATTTGTAAGTGTTGTTGTAAACTGCAACTTTGAGATTTTTGGATAATAACTTGTGCTGTAGCATGAAATTCATCTTTTCCATCAGGAGTGTCATTTTTGAAATCACAATTATCGATAGCAAAATGGATGGGAACACCTGGAGTGATATTGGGTGGAACATATACACCATTGGTTGAATCTCTCTGGGATGAAACAGCGGTTGCGAGGGAATTTTCTATCTTTGTGACTTTATCATACGAGATGCATAAATTGAGATTTGACAAATGATCTATAAGAGCTTTACTTCTGGTACATTTATGTATATGGAGACCTACTAGACCAACGGTCAAAGGAGTCTCTACCATTTGCCTGTATCCTTCGTGCATCTTTTTGTCTGCGTAGTTTATTTGTCTGTCACTTTTAATCATGTTTATTATCAACTCTGACAATACCTCAATACATCTATCAATTTCTTTGTCCTCTGAGATGTCTGCGTTAATTTTTGGCCCACCAATGATCCAACCTAGCAACAAATGCAATGATCTCAGTACATTAAACCCATCAAAGTTTCCTTGAAATTGCCACCTTTCTTGATCTTTAATCTCCTTTTCTCACTTTTTTGGCTGCTTGAAAAAGACCTTGGTAGTCATTATATGAGCAATTAAAGTTTTTATCTATGGCACTACTATGGCTTCGGGAAGAGCAAATCAGTTCCGGTAAATTTCTAGCAGGAGGACGTACAAACTGAACACCTGGAACATTTTCCAACAGTAGTTGTTTGAGGTATCTTTTGTGGTTTACCTCTTCAGTCCCTAACAACTCATTATACGTTGAATTCAAACTTCCCATGTTCGTCAGACCTTCAGTAGATTCGTTCAGATTGTTTTCAACTATATTCAGAATTTGATGTCTGCAACTTTACGATCAATGTCTTCTAATTCTTGCGGTAATATGTCCTCGATATTTGCTTTCCGTTGTGCTGCTACCCAACACTTTCTGTGATATTGTACATCATTAGCAACTGCATCATGGCTGTTTGGTATATTATTTAGTCGCAACAATAAACAAGAATCTTGCAGCTTCTCTGCAACCTTTAATATTTTCGGTCCAGTTGCCAAATACAACACTTTATGTATGTTCCCTCCGTCTTCTTGGCAGAAGATACAACACATTTTATTGAATATGACACCTTTGGACCGCAAATGCCTTGCATTAGATTCTTCTGTTCGCTCTTCAGTTGATTGATTGGGATCCTGCTCCATTGATATCTGTTCCACATTAGTGCTGTCAGCTGAATTGGTTTGACCTTTCTCATACCGTTGTTTACTTCAATTCTTGTTTAATTTGTTACGTCATTATAGCATTGCCTGTGATATAGGAAATCTTTCTTAGCCACCTTTAAAAGTTTAAAACGATTAGAAAGCACTATCATCTGTTCTTCATCACATCCGGCCCTCTCCTCGGCGCAATTCACTAACTTCTTTTTCGAATCTGGCTTTGGTTTCAAAACAATCTACCATGAAAAAAATACTTCTGTAAGACTAAAACACAGCTATAAGCTAAATTTATTTGCGCCACCTTACTGATTGAATGATTAAAAGGTTTAAACCCCGAAATGAAATCGCTCTGAATAATACATACTGGGGAGAAATATTCTTACTCATACTATGTTACGTGTATCTGAACTCGATACTGAGATAACACTAAATTTAATGAATAAAGAAAAAAATTATCAATTCTTACAGTCCTAAAGCAAGATTCTTCCTGACAAACGATGCAAACTAAATTGTTGATGTCTGACTTCCTCCTTTTCGCTGGTTTTTTTTCCATTTCCTTCTAATTATTTATCTGAAATGTTTCACTAAACGAAATTGAATCAAAACAAGCTTAAACTAAATGAAGCTCTTGCATTGTACTCAAAACATTCTATTTCTCATGATTCCCCTTCCATGTTGACAGAAGATGAAATTTCAGTGAATTTTGCTAAGTAGTTAAGGAGATATTCGACCTTTTGTATCTGGTCAGGTAAATTACCGGTCCTGATTTTAGACTTTTTTCAAATGTGAATAACTCATTGTCTATTGATTTTCAAGATATGGTATTAATATGATTTTCGCTCCATTTTTGATTCTCTATCGATTGGTAGAGTTGGATGTTGGAATTTTTGAAAAAAAAAATTTACTTAGCTTACAACTTGATGACGCCATCAGCACACCTTCTGGACATTTTTTTTCCAGCATCACTTTTTGAGGTCTGAGCATGTATAGGAACCAGAATCAAAAATAAAATTGCTTTTATCATGGCTGTGCACACGGGAATACATAGTGGCCTGCACTATAAAAAGATTTTCTGAAAAATTCTTTAGCTTCGAGCATTTTAGTTTAATTTAATCACCCACTTATATTAAAAAAATTAATCATGTTGGTAACTAGAAAAAACTAATGAAATATATCATCGTGATCTGGAACATAAATTATTTTACTCACAAATTTTTCTAATCCAATTATTTCAACTCTGCCACTCTTTCGGACATGAACAAACATGCAACCGAGTGTTTCACTTTGTATGACGTCATCCAAATCATCGTCAAAACCCAAATTATTTTCACCATACAAGGTATCACCAGTAATTTCATAACAGTTAACAACACCGAAACACTTCCCATCATCCAAAAAAAAAACAATACTTCTCCATACGTCATTCTATCATCATTCCAAAAAACAATTGTGTAACTATTTGACGCTCCCTTCTTTTTATACAAAAAATTATGGTACAATGAGAATCCAATTTCTGCACGAGCGTAAAACTCCTTTCCTTGAAGAGAAATTCTCAGTGGTGTTGGTAATGGAATTGGTGATTCTGGCATACAAAACATTTTGCCACCAACGACATAGCCATTTGTAACTTTAGCTTTACTTCTACTGACTTGATTTGTTAACTTTTTAACAAAGAATGTGACATGAGCAGGTGCATCTATTTGATTGACAATGGTAGTTACATTTTGTAGCCTGTTAACGTTTCTCAGCATCTGGTTAATAATACCTCTGGAGCCATGGTATTGTCTTTTTATGGTAGCAATGAAACCCTCAAAAACAAAATTTGATAACAATACCAATGGACATCCATGAAGTGCCCTCTGTTCAGGCAAATGATCAAGGGCATGTGTGGTATATGTTTCAGCATCATCACCATACAAATCTTTGTTCATTCGACGATAAATCTAAAAAAGTAAAATAAACACAATCAATAATTAAATCAATGTAAATCTTAATATAAGTATGTTCAGTATTTGTAAGAATGATAATGAAATATGGATAAAATTCTAAATCTAAATAACAAAAATAATATCCTGAATGCGATGTTAAAAGAAAGTACATACATCAATCAATTTTTCAGCATTTTGAACATCTTCCATATCAGCTTTGTCTTTATTCAAAAGTTGCATCGATGTTACCAACAATCCAAGGTGACAGAAATAGCGAGATTCCATATGATCTTTCATTAGAGGCAACAATACATGCAGGAGAAGTGTTTGTAATTCACCTGCCTTGGCTTTATTGCAATTTACATCGCTGATCAAATGCACTTTATGATGGTAATTATGTGGATATTTGATAGAAGGTATCTTTTGGTTGATGATTTCGAGGGCTTCAAGATCTAACACCTGTTTTCTTACATCAAAAACATACCGGAGCTTTCTTCTTAATTCGCCCTTTAAAGCAAGGTGCATCCAGTCAGTTGGTAGCTCAAGAGGAATTCTCACAATATCCAAAACAACAGAGCGGGCTTTCCCACCATAAACTATCTGTTGGTTGGCTTCAGCAAGTTCAGCATGCAGAACAAGTTCTTCATGGGTACACAGGTCATTCCCTTCTCTTTGATATGGATAAACCCAAACAAGGCTATCTGGTCAAAGTTTGCAACCAGGTATTCCAGGTATTCCAACCTCAACAATAAACCCCTGAATCAGCCATATATTAAGACTCCTGGACTTTATTGTTGGAGCACCATCGATGTGCCAAACAAGAGTGAGTTGCTTTTGGGTTCTTCTCTTTTGTTTGTATACAATACCATCTGGAATATCTACAAGGTGTGCATTTTCATCCCCAAAGCGTTTGAAGTTTTTGATACGATCAAAGTTGTCGATAAGTAAAAAAAAACAGATATTAAACTTCAATAAAAGTAAACATAGCATAATAGAGGTCTTTATGATTGGGCATGTCTATTAAAAGTTTACATAATGCTGATTTATAATTAAACACAATCACACAAATCTTAAAGAATGATTTTATAAGAACGCTAAGTAAACCTTTGCCAACGTTATATCTACATAAAAACATCAAGGCTTAAAATTTTGAAAAAGTATAGGTTTGAGTAAAAGTATATAACTTGAATTTACTGCAGTTATATTCAAAATATGTAATGTGGTTTAGAAGTATAGCTTTGTATCAAAGACAAAAAATATAATGTATTTGAGAGTACACAATGTTTTTTATTATAAGAAACCTAAGCAATGGGCTGAGCCTCGAGTTTCTTAAAATTTGGCCATTTTGAGGCTCAAACATTTTTTAATATATTTGTTCTGACCCTATAAAAATTTCTTAAATTTTACCTTTAAATTACTAACATGTCAAGCAAATATCATTGCCTTTATTATTTACCTTCAATATACCTGACCTGATTCTCTGAATATCTCCCTCAACGATATAGGAAATGAAGCAAGCACCCCCATTTGGGGTGACAGGAATCAGGCATTTAAGTGTGATATTTTTCCATTCCTTGGGACGGTTTAGGAAAAGGTATAAACGCTTTCTTTCCAGCTGCTATCATCTCCGTCAAAGATTTGTGGAGTTTGTCAGATTACATAATGTATAATTCAAATTATCAGGATTTATTTATTTATTTCTCAATCTTTATACAGGATAAAAACATCAGTATTTACACAATATATTGCAAATTATATATATTACAAATAAAAATTGTTATCCTAGTTTGTCCTGTTTGGGAGGGAGAAAGTAAGAATATAAATATAAAGAATCAAAAATGGGGAAAAGGAACAAAAAGTGCAGTTAATGAAACTTTGAACTTTGATAAAGCAGAATTTGATCAAATTAGAAATTAGATCAAAAGAAACGAAATGTTAAAACGATTTAATCAGACTAAATAATTTAACTTAAAATGTCTATATATTTACTCAAGTTTAACTGGTCAGTTTTATCGAAATATGGTTATTTCTTGTAAATCGTTTATGTTCCACAAGATCAAAATACTAATTAAATATAAAGCTTCCATCAGTTTCCTTATTTAAACATTTTTTCACTAACAAACAATTCTGTTTCATAATTTCCTATTGTACATCTTTAACATTTTCATTGTTAGTGATTCTTCTTGCTCTGCGGTTAATGGATGATTTTGATTCCTTTACTGGGTAGAAACTGTCTCTGAAAACATTCTCTCGACAATGATTCAACAGCAAGACCAGGTTGAGTCTCAATATCTCCAGATAACATCAACAGTAGCATAAATAAACCTATCTTTCGACATGTCAATCCATTTCGTCGATATACACAAAAGTAGAGAAACAATAACTCTCTCTGCCAGTATAAAAATCAGTTTTGTGAAGTGGAATACTAATTCCTTCAGGTTGTGTGGTTGTGTATTCCATAATGATTTTCCTTTCGCATAGAGCAGCTAATACTTTTGAAATGTTTGTCTGAGTCTCGCGGGGGGGGGGGGGGGGGAGGGGGGTCTGACTCAAACTCATCTATTTTTAGAAACTGCGCGCAGCGCTATTATAAGTGCCAGTTAGTTGACATTTTAAACGGCATTTGCAGTTTGTTCTCGTTAAAAAAGATTCAAAAAGATTATTAATGTTATGAAATATCAATAATTTTTAATTTTTTTTTATAATATTACAATAGAATGATTTGTATTATATATTCCATTTGCTATGATTTGGATTTTCTTCAAAGGAATTACGAGCTTCCAACAATTCCAGACATCGCAATATAAATGAGAAAACCAGTCTAAAAAAATTCTAAACATAGAATTGTTTAATGTTGTTCACATACTAAAAAATAAATACAATAATCTTACAAACTAAAGTGTTCCTTGCTCCTTGGGCTAAGGGGGGCTACAACCCCCCCGTCGGAACTTCTTAGCCCCCCCCCCGTCGGAAGTAAAGCAATATTAACAAAATAATGACATTTTTAACTTTAAGTCTTTTTTGTCATTAATACCATTATCATGATATCAAGTTTCATGGCAGGTTATGTTTAAATTTAGAGGTGCCAAATCTGTAATAGATTTGATCATCAATAAGTTTTGTGTTAAACTTAGAGTCAAGCAATTAGCCCCCCCCCCCCCCCCCGTCGGCGCTGTAAGCCTCCTCGTCGGGAAAACCCTGGCGCCACCCCTGTTTTAAACGCCCTCTTCTATTAAACGCCCTGCTTAAAACTAGATAAAATTTAATCAGAAAGAAAGGGGTGGGTGATATTTCGCTTAAGGAGAAAAAATCCTGTATCCGGCCCTGGTCCACTCAAAAAACATGATAACATAACACCTAATACTGTATTAGCAAGTTCAGAAGAGTTATTCGCTGATTATTTGAAAAGAGTTCCACCATGATATATTAAAAGAGCTTTTTTACATAAACTTCAACATGATAAAGAACACAATTTTTTTTATGATGAGGAAGAGTAGAGAAGACGCTATTTAAAAATTTAGTTTCATTTAATTTAGAAACTTTGTGAACAAGTAATTTGAGGAATTTAACTTTTTTTTAGCTAGCTATACAGTACAATTAATATAAGTCCTGGGAGAAAATGAAATTAACGCATTAAGCTGAATTACTTTACATAAATAAACAATATATATATAGCTATATACATATATATATTTGTACTTCTTCACGCTAATTTAATTGTTTACAAAAACAATGAAATGACACTTTCACAAAACGAATAAACATGAAGTAGAGACTATATATGCGCGAATATAAAGTATTTATAATCGTTACGGGCGCCCGACATTTCGACATTTAAGCAATTTTTCGAGGCCTACACATTTTGTTGTTTGCGCAGAATGTAATAATGGATTTAGGCCAAATAATTATTCGTTATAATTACCCTACCGTAAATGACCGATCTAACGCCCACTCCCGAACTGACGCCCCTCCCGAATAGGCGCCCAGGGTAAAATTCATTTGTTAAAATAAACGCCCAGGGCGTTTAATCGGTCATTTACGGTAGCTTTAATGACAAACGAGGAGATAGGTGATACCAATCCCTTTTCTTTCATTAATGAAGAAGATATGGAGGCTGCGACCCAGCCATTCCACCTCCTCGATGACGATGAAGAGAATGACGAGAAACTTGATATCATGTAGTCGACGTACATCTTCTCGATTATATTACTTTTGTTGATGGACTTTGTTTATTAACGCCCCTACCTTACTAACGCCCCTTCCGAATAAACGCCCAAAGTAAAATTCGTTTGTTAAAATAAACGCCCAGGGCGTTTAATCGGTCATTTACGATATATCTATTCTAAATTAATTAAAAGCTAGTTGTTTATATGTGCAAAAAGGTAGCTATTAGTCAGGGCGCTATGGCTCCATATTTTTGAAAGTATTTACATGTCGTGTGGTCAATTTAAAAAGTTGCTAAAAACATTCATATAACTTATAAGATTAACAAACTGAAATATCTTTACTGGCCACTCTAATCTCTTTTGCAAGACCAACAATTCCCAATTTTTGTATGAACAATATAAAATGCTCAGAATATGAAGACCTTTTGAAAACAAATATGGCGCATTTAACCAAAGACATTGCTTGTTAACTTCTTTTGATATACTATAAAATCATGGCGATCTTTACTAACAGGCCTCGGCAACGGCATTTCTCGCTAAATAACTGGGGGCCGATCGGCCGATGATTTGCATTAAGTATGGTATTTGAGTAACACGGTTTTCTACATAAATAACAACTATTAAACATATCTGGTTGTATTTATATGGATTAAATTAGTGTGAAGAAGTACAAAAATATATGTGTATGTATATATATATATTGTTTATTTATGTAAAGTAATTCAGCTTAATGCGTTAATTTCATTTTCTCCCAGGACTTATATTAATTGTACTGTATAGCTAGCTAAAAAAAGTTAAATTCCTCAAATTACTTGTTCACAAAGTTTCTAAATTAAATGAAACTAAATTTTTAAATAGCGTCTTCTCTACTCTTCCTCATCATAAAAAAATTGTGTTCTTTATCATGTTGAAGTTTATGTAAAAAAGCTCTTTTAATATATCATGGTGGAACTCTTTTCGAAAATCAGCAAATAAACCGTTCTGAACTTGCTAATACAGTATTAGGTGTTATGTTATCATGTTTTTTGAGTGGACCATCATTTATTTCTAAAATGATTCCTGTTTCTAAATTGAACTCTTCATTTTTATTCAATCAAATATCCACAACAGTTGAATCTATTAAGGACTTTAGTGGAAACATTAGACTTTAGTGTTTGTGACGGAAATAAAAATAATCAGCATTTTTAAAGCAATTCAACACTGTTCCAAATAAACCTTGATTTGATTTTTTTTTTTGATTTTGTATATACACTTAAAAATATTCACAATAACTGGTTAACAGAAAAAAAACTCATGAACTGATTTTTTCTTATTAATTAAAATAGCAAAATGGTCACACTTTTTAAAACAACTGTACCAATTTGAATCCAATGGTCTTTTAAAATTATCGAGGTTTCTGTTTCACCCAGGCCTTTGAAAGACAGAAAGTTTCAAGGAACATACAAGGCATTATTGACACATCTCAAAATGCTAGATATCGATAACTACAGTGATACTGCTTTTTTCATTACAAAGCTTTTAAATTGGTGGAAAATACTGAATGCAATGTCAAAGGTTTAGGAGCAGAAATAAGAAAGAATGATAAGCTACAAAGTGTGATTTTAGATCCAAATGACTTTAAATTAAATATAATCCTTGAATTTTTAATTTCCATTTATCGTACATGTTATGGACTTGACTAAGTTGAGTTATCCAAATTTCTTTTTTAAATTTTAATAAGTATGTTATTTTGGGGATGTTTTCTACTGATCCTTTATAGTCAGGTCAATATATGGTTTGACCCCAAAAAAATTCCTACAAAAGGTTTTTTAACGGTTTTTTGTAGTATTTATCATCAAGAATAACATATTAAAAATCTAGGAAAATCAGAGCCCCGGAAAGTTGTTATTTTCAAGATGGCCGTCAAAACAGTAAAATGACAAAATAACTCACTTAATATTCATGCTAGAGCTCTAATTCTGGCATCTATCCCTTGGTTTTAAGTGGTCAGGAATTCATTAAAACAGTTCAAATTGAAATTAACTCATTAGTTTATTGGAAAAACTAATATGAAACAAAAACAATAGTGAAACACTGGCAGAACAACTATAAGAATCACACACCCCTTATTAAGTTATTTACATTCAGTTGCTCAATAAGTCCTGGTCGTCATCTTCATATTCAACATATGATTGTGCAATGGCGCCGTAGATTTCTCACCTCTTCCGTGGTAGCCGCTGTAGTAGTGAACCTCCATCTATGAAGTATATAGTGTTGAGTTTTTGGTGGAGCGTCTCCTATGGATTCACAAATTTCCCGAACTGCATAGTTTGTGATAGCATTTGCAAGTTGAGGCTTATCAGGCTTCCGGAGAACTTTCCTTGCTTCAAAAAGTGCTGGAGGGAACGGGCTCAATTCATACTTCAAGATATCTTCGAGTGATAAGACCCCTAGTTGTGAAACAACTAGGAAACGTTGAAAAAGCAAACCTGGGTCTATCGTTCATTCAGGTGTCACCTTCAACTGATGAGATGTTTCCAAGTGTCTTGGCTTTATCCTTCCGTTTAAAAGATATTGAGAAAACAGACTGTCCAATCATTTTGTCCATAATGTTCCTTCTGATTCGAATTTATGTACATTAACATCATCCTCGGCCACAACACCATTCACAATATTCCTCAGGGTTTGATCCTGAGAAAAAGGTGCATAACCAGCCAGTGATGTCTTCAGCTTTTCAAGATCAGAACTGTCTCTCTTAACCCTAGCCTGTGTTGCTTCCTTGTGTTGTTCGCTTGTTGTGTAGGAGAGTCCATTGAATTCCTGCATGGCATACTTGTACTCAGACATGATTGGAATCGACATTGTCCACAAGTGTTGTTGTTCTTCTGTCATGCTGGTTCCACGCGTTAAACCTCCCAACGTCTTCAGCGATCTCATCAGGCTCTGTTCAATAACTAGGTCTGAGCTGAGACCTGCCCAAAACTGATTCGAGCGATGGATAACATGGTACCCTTGTTGAAATCTTTGAGATAACTGTGAGTGTCGATTCGGGAGTTTATTCATTTCTTGGATGTAATAGTGAGCAGATTTCAGGTAATGGAAGTGCCCTGCAGCCGTGAATATTGGTAGACAGTCAGAAACTGCACGAAGGTGCATCTGCCAATTGCCTGTCCTGTCCGCTTTGATTAGTGCTCGCACTACCCAAATCATAGTCTGATAGCACAACCACAGTTGACTGGTCTTAGATCTTCAACGCAACTCAGTTTTGTTATTGCCCAACGCCTCCCTTAAACTGACAAGTGTATCAGATGCTACATCACTATCCAAATTTGACTCGCCATTTACTAGCGATTCATAGACTCCAAGTTCGGATGTTCATCTAATACTTCAGACACAATCATTTGGTTCAGACACTTAGTGACGAGAAGATGACCACGGAATGCCCGTTGGACGGATTTCCCAGTCATCATATGGACAACAGCGTTTTCTCCATAGATTTCTTCAAGAATCCTCTTCAGCCCCGTTTCTGCCATAAGTGTGCCTATTACTCCAAGTACGTTCATGAACGTATGGAAACAACTAAGCATTACAATAATTGATTTCAGGTGACTGTTTTGAGGTGCATCAGCAATGATTTTGGAAGCTTTCCAATACAGTGGCTGATTGAATCTGATCACTGGTGGAACTTGATGTTTCAAGGCAATATTGGATACATACTCTAATGTGGACAAAATGCACGTTTTGTCCCCAGAATACATGTCTATCATTGGCAAAAACACTATCGACGACTGGCCAGGATGATCGTTCCCTTGGTGAAGAATGTGCATCATATCTTGCCAGTTGAGCAGGGTTTGCTTGAAATTGAATGAAAGCTCCCACAAAATGTCAACCCTGTCATCACAATCAAGAAATCTGGGGATCAATAAATGAAACAATATGTCAAGACGCGCTTTATTGGCAAAGCGGAGTTCTTTGATTTTATGTTGACAGTAAATGAGTGAGTGGGAATAAAAATTGAAAACCAACTTATGAACTTTTCAGGACTGACAGCTCACCACTGACCTTAGCCCACTTTCTGAAAACTCTTCGGATTTCATTCACTTCATTTTCAAAAATCTTAATACGTGTGAATATCTTTTTTCAATAAAAAATTTCAAAAATATTTTTTTTCTCTGTGTCGTAGGTCACTGCTTGTTGTAGGTCACGGCACGTGCCTATCGTGACTAGTGGTTAATACGGCCTTGTTTTGAACTGTTTTAATGACTTCCTTACTCCCTAAAACCTAGGGATAGACACCAGAATTAGGGCTCTAGCATGAATATTAAGTGAGCTATTGTCATTTTACTGTTTTGGCGGCCATCTTGAAAATAACAACTTTCCGGTGGCCTGATTCTCCTAGATTTTTAATATGTTATTCTTGATGATAAATACTACAAAAAACCGCTAAAAAACCTTTTGTAGGATTTTTTTGGGGGGTCAAACCATATATTTCATATATTGACCCTACTATTAGAAAAAACTGAGGCAAGGTTCTGGAGGCACCTATTTTATAAATGTTCTGCAGGTCATAGAAAATTTCAATTTTAAACATACTTCATTTATTATCATTAAATGTAAATGCCAAGGAAATGTATTTTTGTTAAATGAATCCTATTCTGAATTTTTGATAATTTGCCTTCTTTGAGGATTCAGTTCCATTAGAAACAAAAACGTCTCTTGTTTATATAGCAGGTTACGTAAAACTCGAAAAGATCAGGGACCCCAGTGAATTGGATATGTTAAACATAACTACTTTTTACCATAACAAATATGGCAATTTTACCGATAGTATTGATCGAGGAGGTTTAAACATCCCATCAGATAATGCTTGTCAATGGACCATGTTTTTGTTTATGTTTAATATAATCAAGGATAATGTCCATGTACATTCCTTGTACTTTAGTAACTTAATAAAATAACTTTTTAATTAATAACATCGCTAAATATACTTAAAGTGCACCTGTGAGAAAAACTTTTTTTACGTTATGGGGGTGAAAAAGTATTGAGGAGTTGGAAAATATGGTGTACAGACGTTTCAAACCTGCCGATTCGAAACTGGCCGTTTCGAAATTGACGATTCGAAACCGGACTGTTCGAAACAATATTGTTTTATATTTTTTAAACTTTTATTAATTTTTGAAATAATTTTGTTTTTCGTCGTTTTTTCAAATTCTATTAACGTTTTTTAAATTCGCGAATTTGAGTCACGAATCAATCTCGTGGTTTGTTTATCTTGGAACGTTATTACGGTTGTCTTTAAGCGGCCCCGCGACATGCATTTGAAATGTTTCCGCACGTTCCTGTGACGAAGCTTGTGTGTCTTTGTTCAATAAAAAAATTGTGATAAGAGCTCTCTCTGATATAAATGATTATCAAATGAAATTTTAAGTATTGAGGTGAGGTCCAGAGATACGATGGCGAAAAGAAAATATTTCATAAATATCTGTACCCTTACAATAACCATAGAATAACAAAACAAATAGAATAGAAAGTCTCATTACATATGCACGCATTTTACTTTATAAGAAAGCTGTTTAGGCTGGCCATAAAATAGTGTCGAGAATAAGTCAGGTGAGTCGGGAAATAATTATGCTAAGCTAGCAATGAGTCATAGAAATCAATCCATGAAAGCTTTTGTTTGATTGTTCGAAGTTAGCATCTTACCACGGAAATTAATCTAATATTTAAAGTTATGGAAGACTCGTTAAAAAAAATAAAATAATAATAATAATAAAAAAAAAAAATAGTTGATTATGTATTAAAAAAAATTGTATTCTAATCGTAAATGAAAAATCTTTTAATATTGTTTCGAACAGTCCGGTTTCGAATTGTCAATTTCGAAACGGCCAGTTTCGAATCGGCAGTTTCGAAACGTAGTGGAATCGGAACATATGAATATTTTCAGGATTTGACATTTCTATCAAAAGTTATAGCCCTAATTAAGAAACTATGATCGCGTAAGTAGGGTCTGGGAACTAATGACGTTTATCTAGTAACACAAATTGTTTGTCCTGAGTTTGTGTGCGGAAATAGACCTGACTGTATGCTTGGAAGGCCTGAACTGGAGAAAAATACCAACAAACATGAGCACATCCAGATGTTAGCATTTCTAAATGGGCCCTTAGAGTGGCTGGGGGAAAGTTTATGACAAGAAAAGAAACCACGAAAGGTACCACCAAAGACAAGAGAGTAGGAAGAAAAGTATGTTGTAATTTTAATTTTTTTTCTCAGTTATGATATGTATTATGCAAAGGAAATATGGGAAGCAGATTTGTAACAGTTTTCAAAACCCCATGCATTTTATAGGCATGAAAACTTCATAGTCCAGTCAATACCTAGTCAACGCCTAAAAAGTGGCTTACCCCAATGTAATTGCTATAAAGCTGAATTTGATGTAAATGTGTTCTATTATATCTATATTTTTCCAGAAAAAAACCCCACCGACCAAACCCTTGAGCATTTTTTGCAATTTGATCCTGAACATATACCCCACTAAACTTGAAAAATGCCAAAATACGGGAATTTCTTAACGAATTTGAATTCAGGAGACATTTGTAAAGCCCACATACAAAGGAAAACAAAGTTTACATTTTGACAAATATATATTTTTGTGATCACTAATAGATAGAAAAAATAATTTTTGTTTCAAGATTTTCTTTTTATTTTGCCAATTTTGGTGGTTTTGACCTATTATTTTTGGGTTTTGAGTTTGTAAAGAGGGTTTCTATGTATTTTATTTCATAGATTTAATCTATTCTACAATTTACATTAATTTTAAGAGTTGCAAATTAATTTTGAGTGAAATCAGGAGGTCAAAAGGCTAAATTTTGATGAAAAATGTGAGTTGTATCATTCAAATTAACTTAATTAATTTATCAATCAGGGTCCATAAACGTTTTCAGAATGGGTTTTCGGCTTTACACTATTTAAAACAAGTTAATCTATAACATTATTCAAAGAAATAAAATAACTAAATGTTGAAAAGTCTCTCAAATAGATTGCCATCTTTATCGAAACAAGATATCTCTTCTTTGTCGTCGCTGATTTCATCGTCGCTATTTTTATCGTCACAACTATTATTGCACTCTATGCCCCTGCAATCTCCACATGCTGAAACACATTGCTTTCTCAAGAGACTGTAGTATAAACTGAGCATTTATGAGAGAATTACTTATCAGGGCGATGTCATCTGCAAAATCAATATCTGTGAAATATTGAACAGAGTGACTCGAGCTTCTCCTTGGGGTGATTTGGAAACCTTTGTCGGCCATAGTATCTATAGAGATTCTGAGTATATAGTCAACAACAACGATAAAGAGAAATGGAGCAAGAGTGTCACCCTAGAGAATACTCGCTTCAATTGGAAAAGAAGGTGTTTCTCCATCAGGACTGAGAATGGTTGAGGAATTTTTAGTGTATAAGACCTGAATGGCAGCAATCATCTTGTCTGGAACTCCATAGAATTTCAGCATATCAAACATTGTTTTTCAATCAACTGAGTCAAATGTTTTTGAAAAATCAACAAAGACAAGACCAAGATCAAGGTTACATGATTGAGATTCCTTGATGACTCTGCGAAGGCAGAGGATTTGACTCAAGATTGATCGTCCACATCTGAAACCGTTTTGATTGTTTCGGAGCAGGGGCTCAACGAAAGGGATTAGACGATTCAGAATCATTTTGTTATAAAGTTTTGCAGCAACTGACATAAGGGAGATGCCTCTGTAATTGGTCACAAGAGAGAGGTCACCTTTTTTAGGCATTGGGATGATCTGAGACCTATGCCAGACTGAGGGCCTTGGTTGGTGGTAAAGGTATGATTGCATAGACTGAGCAGAAGGTTGTGGAAGAGCTAATCTTTCCATACCAAGGCTGGGATGTTATCAGGACCAAACGCTTTTGAAGCTTTTAATGTACTGGTTGCTGCTCTAAGCTCTTTGATGACGAAGGGGGAGGTATCAATGCTCAACTCGTCCGAAATCTTCAGGCTGGGAAGGGTGGAGTTATTGGGAAGTTTTGCGCTTTTACCAAGAAGGTCTTCAAAATGGCTAGACCACTTCTCTAAACGCTTCTTGGAAGAACCTCCTTTTATTCGTATTGAAGAGCTAGCGCTTTTGCCTGCAAGATCTTTGATGGTTTTCCAGGCAAGGTGGTGCTTTTTGCTAATGTGTTCATGGGACAATTTATCGATTTTGCCATTAATGTAGTCTACTTCAGAATAAAGATAAGCATCATCAAGGTTCTTTTTGGCCAATGCTTGTTGGATCTTATTGGAGCTTTACAGCTCCATCTGATTGCCTGCAGTCTACTTGCCGATTCAGATTGTAGTTGAAATGAGTGGCAGCAGGAATGTGTCTATAATAGCAAATGGGAGACAAGCATATATTCAACACATGACAAGAAACAGTACAAACCATTCTAATTATCATTATAAGTTACAAGAAAACTGCAAGATGTTGTACTTTACTTGCGCATTATACCAGTATGAGAGAAAGCAATCATTTTTGGTGCAAACTGATTAAGAACAGAATGGAGTACCGTACCACCAGGCAAGTTGTCTGGTCTAGCGGGGAAACCTTTTTGATGGCATTCACCAATCTTGTCTTGTATAGTTTCTTGTATATGCGTACTGCCTTGTATAGTTTTTTATATGCTGGAGATTCTAGTCTGGAAAGTTTACTATATAACATACATAGATATGTAAAAGAATACTGATGAAGATGAAAGTCAAAACGTTTAAACGAAAATGTTTTTCTTGAATATATCTAATGTTAATATCAAAACCTTGTTGACTTATCTCACCCTCTAAAAGATATTTGCGTTCTGATGTTATTTGGCCATGTGCACAACTTTCAAATAATGTGTTGTCCAAGTTTGCATGTTTATTAAAGGACATGGCTCAAGAATACCTTGAACTTGGCCCAAATAAGACAACTTCAAAGATGTTACGTTTTGAACTTAAAGCTGAAACAATGTAGAACCTTGATTTATTCAAACTAAGAAAAAATAAGATTATGTGTTCTAATAAAATTTAAAAGAAGCTTATATTTTTTTCAAGTGTTAATTAAAGATAAAAAGGTGCTTTATTTTGGGATATTTATTTTTCAATGTACCAACATCTATGCCAGAATAATAATAATGTATACAACCTATATATAGAATATTGACTTTCAATGAATCACAAATAATCTAAAATTGACCAGCAATTTTACATATTCAAACTTTAATGGAAGCAGATGTTTATCAAGAGAGTGTTTAAAGCTGTGCAATGTTCTTGCTGTTACGATGCTTTTAGAAAGCTGGTTCCAACTGTTTACAACTCGATTTGAGAAGAAGTTCTTTCTGACATCGAAACAACTTGCTCTCTTTTTAAATTCCATTGCTTTTATAAAACCCATCAGCTCCATTTCTGTACTGCTTCCTGCTTTATTTCTCTGCAATTTAAAATGTCACAACTCATAAACTTGTTTCAATGTAACATATTCATTGTTCTTAAGTTGGATTTAAATATGTATGCCCTTTTGTGTAAGCAATTCCATCTTCATTATTTCTTGTTATCTTTGCTGTTCTGGGTTACTAGTTAGACGTCACAGCAGACTAGTGCAAGTCCCCTAGAGTCCCCTTTTTCCGCGGTCGTTGCACAAATATGCCCATATTTTCAAAGTTTTCAAGTTGGATTTAAATATGTACGCCTTTCTCAGAAGTTCTGTGTAAGCAATTCCACTTTGATCTTCATTATTTCTTGTTATCTTTGCTGTTCTGTGTTACTAGTTAGACGTCACAGCAGACTAGTGTCAGACCCCTAGAGATTGGTTTTTTTTCGCGGTCGTTCCACAGCGTGATACACATATTTTCCAAAGTTTGTTGGTTAATAACATTTGATTGAATTCGTTGATTTCAATCTCGTTTTTTGTTTTGGAACCCTACTTATGTGCCCTTTTCATAATTCAATTTTGCCCACAGGGGCACTTTAAAATGTTAAAGTTTCCATTATTAACCATAAAATAGTACAAAGTTAATATTTTGCCTCATCTTAGGCCTTTCGCCTCCACCTATATATATATACTTCTCTTTCAACCTAAAGGTGACATTATACAAAATATGTGCCTTAGGGTAACTTTCTTTGTTTTTGATTTTTTTTGGAAAAAATTCCTGAAAGCAGTTTAAAGAAGGCACTTTACAGTCATTTTTCTTATCAAAAGTCATAATAATATCGAATGTGTAAAATTATTTCATTTATACATATTTAGTGATAATGACTTCGTGGCGTGCGGTCATGCTCTTGCTGGTTTTGTTGTTTTTGGCTGGAGATGAAATTATAACTGACGCTGATGTGATTCAATTTGAAGAATTTTTTAAATCGAAGGGGTTGAAATTATTACACCAAAATGTACGTGGTTTATTTGCAAACTTTTCTGAAATTGAAACTTTGTTTTGCAAGCACAAAAGTATTGATATCTTTGGAGTCACAGAAACGCACATCAACAAAGATATTCCAAACGGTTTGTTTAATGTTGATAATTTTCAGTTTATTTCAAGACCCAGAACTTCTGGTATCGGTGGAGGAGTCGGGGTATATGTGAAAAACTCTGTGGAATGGCAAAGAAGAGACGATCTAGAAAGTGAATCGGCGGAATGTATTTGGCTTGAAATTTTTACACGCAACACTAAATATCTTCTTGTAGCTATCTATTACACACCTCCAAACACTTCAAAACATTTACCGAAAAACTTTAATCAAACATTTAATGGCTCTTTAACAACCGCTCAAAATGAACAAAAGGAAATCATTATTTTGGGTGATCTCAATGCTAATTATCTTTCTCGTACCGATAATAAAGAGCTAAAAGATATCATAAAGATTAATGGGTTCAAACAAGTAATCAATAAACCTACACGGACAACTGACTCGTCAAATACATTAATTGATGTCATCCTAACTAACAATACATCGAACATAAAAAATGTTATTGTTGCTCCACTTTCTATCGGTGATCATGATTTAATTGGCTGTGTGAGGAAGCTCAACCATCAAAAGTCACAATGGAAAACTATAAAATGTCGTAACTACAGAAATTACACCTTAAAAACAATCAACAAAGAACTTCTCGACAAAGATTGGCTCCCAGTTTACAATACAACCTGCCCACTAAGAGCATGGTCAGTTATGAAATCATATTGAACAGAAACGCTAAATAATAATGCCCCCTTCATTGAGAAGATGGTGAAAGGGAGAACATGTCTATGGCTAAATGACAACATCAAACGCGAAATGAATGAAAGAGATAAACTTCTACGGATCGCTCGCAAATCAGACAGCAAAACAGATTGGTACGCGTACAAACGAAAACGAAACTTTGTAAAAAACGAACTTCATCGTACCAAAAGATCTTTTTTCAAAAACGAACTTAATGACAATGCTACCAATCCTTCAAAATTTTGGGGAACTATTAAGAAAATCTTTCCTGTCAAATCCAAATCGCCTGACTTGCCAAAATCATTCAAGATTGACAATAAATTGACCAACAATAAAATTCAAATCGCAAATGGCTTCTGTACTTTCTTCTCCACCGTTGCGTCATCTCTCAAACGAAAAACTTATCATTTGATGGAATTTGTATGGAGACCGAAATATAGTGCAGTGAATTATTGTAAACATCAGTTCGAATTTAAAACGGTATCTGACAAAGAGGTCCTTAAACATCTTCAAGGACTTAAACGAAATTGTGCTGTTGGGTTGGACAATATCCCTGCTTCTTTCTTAAAGGATACAAAATACGCCATTTCAAAGCCACTCACTCACATTATAAACTGCTCACTGAAATCAGGTATCGTGCCCTCTGACTTCAAACAAGCAAGAGTTTCACCAATTTTCAAGTCTGGCGATCGAGCTAATATCGATAACTACAGACCAATAAGTATTCTCCCAGCGGTATCAAAAGTTCTGGAGAAATGCATCCATCGTCAATTCATAGACCATTTTGAGACTTACCAATTGCTATCTCAATTCCAGTTCGGTTTTAGAAAACATCATTCTACTGAGCTGGCTACAGCATTTTTCACTGACCACATTCGAAAAGCAATGGACAAAGGCTTGCTCACTGGTGCTATTTATATCGACCTGAGCAAAGCCTTTGATACAGTCAGTCATTCTTCAATCATTGAAAAACTTCCTGACTTTGGTATTACAGGAATCCCACAACTTTGGATTGGAAGTTACTTATTCAATCGTTACCAGCAAGTTTTTATCGATGGGGTGCAATCCTCTCGGGAACCTTTGTTTTGCGGTGTTCCACAAGGATCAATCCTTGGACCTCTTCTTTTCCTCCTACACTTCAACAACTCAGCAAACGTCTTGTTGAAATGTAATATTACAAAGTATGCCAACGACACTGTTCTTTACTATTCGCATAAAGATATCAAAGAAATTGAAAATGTAATGTCTTTTGAATTCAACTTATTTTCAAATTGGTTGAAAGAAAATGAACTTATTTTAAATTGTAAAAAAGGAAAAACGGAAGCTATGGTATTTGGAACCAACCCACGACTAAAAAAATTGGATGACCCACCACTTCGTATTCGACACCAATTCAAAGAAATTTGCTGTACTGACTCCTACAAGTATCTTGGTATATTGTTAAAATCAAATCTAAATCTGACTGATCACATCCAGCAATCGGTTTCTAAAGCGTCATCACGAGTCTATCTCTTACGTAAAATTAGACCCATGATAGATGTGAAAACCAGCTGCAGAATTTTCAATGCAATGATCCTTCCGTTATTAACATACTGTCCATTTACAATCATTGGTTCGATACCCGAATATCTAAAATCCAGAATTCTGCATCTTGAAGCTCGTGCGCAGAAGGTTGTTGGCAATGAATACAAAATTGAAAAGTCAGCTAAAGCGTTGCGTACGAAAACTGCAAAATATGTTCACCGTTGCTTGAGTAATGACGTTTGCATGAACTTCAAAAACTATGCTATGTTCTGAGCTATGTTCTGGTCGTACCACGCGAAACCAAGGAATCCTCATCAGACTTCCAAAGGCAAAATTGGAAGCAGCTCGTAAAGCATTTTATTTCCAAGGAGCGCTAATTTTTAATAACCTCCCAATTGAAATCAGAAAAGTGAAAGATTTTTCTTGTTTTTGTAGGCTTCTCAAGCAACTCTAATTTTAGTCAAATCTCTATCCTAAATCTTGTGAGTTTTTTCTTAATTTGTCGTTTTACTAAACCTTTTTAGTATCTATAATGTTTTTAATATATAATAAATGTTTTTAACTAATTTCAATATTATTTTTATGTTTTATATTTTTTATTTCAAACAGGACTTCCAGGATAACAGTATATCTATATATTTAATATATATATTTTATAACTGAGGAACCATCCTGTATAAATATTCGTTTTAATAATAATAATAATAATAATAATAGTGTACCCTTAACGTTTTTTGTATATATACTTGTCACCCTAACGAAAATGTTTCACTCGATGTTTTCAACTACCAACTATCGCCATTTTTCTCGCGCGCGGGCTTATCTAGCGCATGCGCTTGGCTGGCTGGTATAGATTTTCCAAATACTCTCTGCGCGATGAAATTTTGTATATTCACATTAAAAAATTGTCCAATTCAAACTTTATCCAATTCAAACCCAGACTTCTTTTCCAATACTTCCAAATGTTTGTAAAAAGAAGACTAGGGACTAAAGAGCATAGCACATGGCAATATATTTGAAATATATTTCTGAACAAGACAGCTATCTACAAAAATATGAAGGGTTGCCTTAACGCATTGTATTAGATACATCGGAAATATATAATCGAGTTATTAAAACAATAATAGCAAGTTGTTGATGTTTGTATAGGAAATAAAAAATTATGTGTAGGTGGTTGAAAGGTGGAGGAACCAGATGGTATTCGATTATTATACTTTACGACGACAGAAATATTGAAATTCGCGCTTCAAAACGCTAAGGTGACACAAAAAAGTCGCCTTAAAGAAAATGTCACCCTAAAGTATATTTTCAAAGAAAATAATGTCGCCTTAAAGTTCAATGAGTAATATATATATATATATATAGCTATATACCACACCATGATGCATTTTTCAATAAAACCTCTTTATTACTTTTATTTAAAATATTTATTATTGTTATTTTTTGTTCATAATTCATTTTTGTAAATTTACTATATTTTATACACTGTTTTTAGGGGAAGCTTAACTTAATATACTGAAAGTCAATATGAATGAGAATGTATAGCTATATATATATAATTAGCAGCTGCTTTGTAATGTATATATAATTAGCTAGTTGTTTTGATGTTTTTAGCTTTAATACGGCAATTTGTATATATATTTGTTAGATATTTCTGGAAAATGTAGTTTTCACGAAACTATGTGTCATTTTTTGTTTAAAAGTCTCATTCTTTTAGTAAAAATACACAATTTGTGTTTCTAATAGCTGTATATTTATACAAAAAATCGGCCCCCAGTTTTGTTAATCAAATTGCCGTTGCCGAGGCCTGTTAGTAAAGAATGCCATGTTTAAAATTAAATTTGGTTTAGTTTTAGTGTTATTTATACAGTTAGGGTAAATTATGAACTCTACAATATTATCTTGAGATTAAGTTTCATTTTTCTGCTACAATGGCGGTTTGTTAAAGAAGCATTTCATAAGTATTTTGTACTGAAAGTTACAATATTTGCTTTCGAAAGTGTTATAGGCCGAAGGAATTTGCACATTAGTTTAGCGTCATCCGCCCGCCAAAATATGGCTAGAGTTAATGATTGTCTTACTGTAGTAAATTTGTACTTTGTCACAGAATTAAATTTGGAAGTATAATCAGAGGGCATCATGTTTACAAAACAAATTGGGCCCCTGTTATAGGGAGTGAACATTGACTGCAAAGCCAGACGAGAGAGACGAGGCAAAGGAATGTGACAAATATTCCATTGGAATTTTCAAGATAAAAGACGACGGTGAAAGCAAATTAGTTGGGCATGTTCCTTTAGAGCTATCAAGCCTATTAACAAATTTTTTTATAAGCATAGACTTGATTCGGCCAGGGTCAAGTATTCTTAACTTTTAACTCTAAATCAGGATGAAACATTCTTAGCATATTCTTTTTTATTCTACTTAAAATAGGTTGTATTCTTATTTTTTGTTCCATAAAAATTTCTTAATGAAATTTTTCTTCTATACTGCGTTTTTTACTGCGTACATGTTTTGATTGCGTATGTATTTATAGAAGACATTGCACAACTTGTCACAATTTATAAATACATATCTTATTTTCTTATCTTAGTCTTCTATCAACTTTTGCAAATTCAGCAATATTTTGGCAAAATATTCCCTAACACAGTAGAATTCTCACCCTGGGCATATTCTTGGAATATTCTTCAAAAAGCTCATTTTCACCCTGGTATTCTTATAAAAAGAAAGTGTGCATTTCCTGAATGCTGACTCGATAAATTTTATAAAAATAACAGTGATTAGAAAACGTAAAAGGTAAAGCTTGGTTTAGTTATTCCAGTGAAATTTGAGCGTTATTCCAAAACTTGTGTTGGTGCTAGATGAACAACTACAGAAACAAAAACAAAAATACAAAATATTGGAGATTTATCACCAAACAAAAAATATTTATAGAAAGTTCACACACTTTATGTAGATTTATTTTTTATGTAGAGTTTTGATTTGATAAATAATTTTTTTTTACCCAAAAGAAACACCAAACATCATAAAAAGAATTTCCTCTAAGGGATGCGTTTATTTTGAATTTTGATCTTTATAGGGGGCGTTTATTGGAGGGAGGCGTTTAAAAGAAGGGTTATTGGAGGGAGGCGTTTAAAAGAAGGGGGGGGGGGGGGGGAGAGATTTACGGTATTATATATATACATGTGTATTTTTTTAGTATAAACTATTAGAATTTTGTTGAAGAAAAACGCAGTTTGATTTCCGAGGCATGTCAACTATTTACTTTTTACAGTAATAATCAAGAATGCTGATGAATAAGAAACGCAAACAACAATTTGTTGAGGAGTACAATCGATTGTGCACTCTTCATAATTGCTGCCCGATACGCAGGGTGCTGATGCATGTGAAAGAACACTCTGCTCTCGATTTCAATACTGATCGCATTGTTTTTAAAGAGTGGGAACCAATACTAGGTGCATTAAGGGAGAATGATTCGTTGAAAAATATTTCATTACACAGTTTGTGGCCAAGCTCTCTTGAAGGTATGCAAGTTGTAATGAGAGGACACATCCTTTTGTTAACTGAATGCTTTTGGATCAGGTAATTCATTAAAAGTTAAAAGGAAACCCCCTGCTATGCGTTCAAAAGAATTAACGTCCAGACTGTCAAGGTATCAAGATCGTTCGTTCTTCATAACGAAATCTATCAGATTAATTTCTATTTACTTCAAGGGTAGTCAATGTTCTTTTTTTAGAACAGTTTTTATTTGTTTCTTTTTCAATGTTTCATTCAGTCTCACGGACTGCGTGCATATGTTTTAGAGCGGTGAAAGATTGTTTAGCTAACAGTACTTGCATAGAATGTCTAGTTTTTCAAAACATACCGATTCCTCCTCAGTGCATTCACCATATTATGAAGGTATTTGATGGTCGCTGTTCGCTGTTCGTATTTGATGTTAAAAATATTTTTGTTATATTTATTCTTAAATCAAAGCATTTTTATTTATATATTTTATTGTGGAAATTATTGAGTTTTTCCCTAATAACCGTTTCCGGAATTAGGCTTCATGACGGATTCACGATTTAGTCTCCCACTCCCAAATAATATTTGAGTCTATTTACAGGGCGTTCAGTGTTCTTCAACATTAAAATATCTCTCGCTAGAAAAGTGTCATATCGGAGACAAATGTTTTAAAGGTCAGTTATATGAGATATTGAAAATGAAAGAGAATGACAATGAACGTTCACATGTATCCGGAATTAAATTAACTTAATGGATTTCAACTGCCAGTCGGTTTTTATATTTGTACTGCTGAGGTATTGTTTTGTTTACTGATTCTACTCTTTTGTTCCAGTGGTATGCAATTGCATTCGAAGTTCAAACTCTCTCGTTTCTGTGAACTTCTCTGGGTGTGGCTTAACATACAAAAGCGCTGAAGAAATTGCGCAAGTAATAAAGGTGTGCTTTGAGCTGAACGCAAAACTTTACCTTCTTTGTTTTTTTATGGTAATCCATCTCCAGTGCTTCGTTCATCTTCTTTATTAAAAATATCCATCTAGTTTCAAGCTACAAACCGACATAGCGAGGCGTGGCAGGCAAGTTTGCGTTATCGCAAACCAAACTTGGATCAGATGCACGGTCTGCGTAGGATTACTTGTTGTTCAAATCGTATTGGTGACACTGGTGCACGAATATTAGCGGACGCATTGAAAGATGACTTGTGGGTGAAAGGTAGTGTATAATTTAATTAGTGATTGTATACATTTTAGGGTATGTGGGTCATGTAACGTCTTTGTTTTGGGTCTTACTTTTACTGGTGGATCCAGCTGTAAAAATATCTGCGTCAATGATTAAACCACACAAAATTGTGGGATGTATCATGCTTTGAAAACGTGCAACTCACTCGTGGGGAAGCGTATCATGCTTTTAAAACGCGTAACTCACTTGTGGGGAAGCGTATCATGCTTTTAAAACGTGCAACTCACTCGTGGGGAAGCGTATCATGCTTTTAAAACGTGTAACTCACTCGTGGGGAAGCGTATCATGCTTTGGAAACGTGTAACTCACTCGTGGGGAAGCGTATCATGCTTTTAAAACGTGTAACTCACTCGTGGGGAAGCGTATCATGCTTTGGAAACGTGTAACTCACTCGTGGGGAAGCGTATCATGCTTTTAAAACGTGTAACTCACTCGTGGGGAAGCGTATCATGCTTTTAAAACGTGTAACTCACTCGTGGGGAAGCGTATCATGCTTTTAAAACGTGCAACTCACTTGTGGGGAAGCGTATCATGCTTTGAAAACGTGCAACTCACTCGTGGGGAAGCGTATCATGCTTTGAAAACGTGCAACTCACTTGTGGTGAAGCGTATCATGCTTTGAAAACATGCAACTCACTTGTGGTGAAGCGTATCATGCTTTGAAAACATGCAACTCACTTGTGGTGAAGCGTATCATGCTTTGAAAACGTGCAACTCACTCGTGGGGAAGCATATCATGCTTTGAAAACGTGTAACTCACTCGTGGGGAAGCGTATCATGCTTTTAAAACGTGCAAGTCACTCGTGGGCAAGCCACTTATGATGATACAGATTATTTATTCTAGGATTTAAAAAATCGTTTTTAAATAATCTTTTATTTCAATTTTTATTCCTTTTACATCTTGTAGTGAATGATTTCCGAAACATGTTGTACCTGAACGCAATGTTGTTTTTCCTTTCAGCAATGGACTTACAACAATGTGGGATATCAACGGAAGGAGCAGCCATTCTTAAGGAATCTATTTCTCTCAATAAGACTTTGCTGGTGCTTGATCTTAGACGCAATCCCTCCATTGGTAACTAGATACTAAAATATACTGTTTCCTCGATGTGAATTATGTTCTCAATCGATCAATTCTTTGAGCATTCACAACATTCTGTCTAAAATTGCGTTCCTTCAAGGCAATGTCCGGTGTCGTGAACCAGGTGTATGTCTTTGACGGTCTCCCAGAATCCTCATAGGTGAATGAACTTACTGGCCGATCTCGTCTTTACTCTGATAACCGATTACCCTCCTTTCGCTAATAGCTATATGACAAGTTATGATTTTATTGTGTTAGTGAAGATACAAAATACTTTTTGGGTAAATTTGATTCGCAAATTGCCAGCTATTATTCACTTGATTGGAGCGCTGTTCTATGCATGAATTAGTCTTCTTGTCATGACTTATAACAGTTTTTTGTGTATATATACAGCGTTCTTTCTAGAGTATGATATGCTGCGTTCGGTTATTGAGCAAGTGATGGTGAACGCTAACGGGGAGCAAGCAGAAGTACGTATTCTCACACTAAAAAGGTTTTTATTCACAACAATAGTTTTAAAAAGCTATTTACACGATATCAGGGTGTTAGCCAGGTCTATATTGCTTACAGTGTCTTCTCCGCATTGGGAATTTCCTCCTCACCATGGTCTTTTGAAGCAAAAAATCTTTTGACTTAAAAGTGCTCTAGATTGGCTATAACAGACAATCTGAGAATAATTGATACAACTCCTAAACTCTTTTGTAGCGTATTGTATTATTATTTGGTTATGTTTTTTTCAGAAAAAAACTGTCATTATATAATTTCAACCATGCGAAAATAATTTGGTTTTTGTTGAGTTACTGTTTTTAGTAGTATTGTTTTTGCTTGTAATTGGGAATTTTGAGTTCATCGGAAATAACGCGATGGCTGGCTGGATGTTTAAACAAATTTAATCACGAAACAAAAATAATCTAGATCGTAAATTATAAGACAACAAATAAAAAGTACGATGGAAATGTTATCAGAAAAATTGATTTCAAAATTCAAAACGTTTTAGAAATTTTTTGTGCCACTTTTTCAATGAAAGTTATTTATTTTAATTTCTCAATGTTTTTGTTTCTAGTACCCTTGGAGGTCTGGTAACGACACCCTGGAAAAAAACAAAACTTGTCCGAAACGCCGACCTCGTTTCAACGTCAATCGGACTTATCTAAACAAAAGCGGGAGAAGCAAAACTAAGTAAACGGAAGTTATGCACTGTTGTATTGTATTTACAAAAGTCTGAGTTTGCACCAACCTTCATCATCGTATTTTTTATTTTTTCTTCACTTGCATGCTTTGCTAAAATTGGTGGCCCAGTTGAGCAATATACAGGGTGTTTTAATTACGAGAGAATGTAGCAATAACAGGCTTTCAAGAAATATTTGCAAAGAAATTTTTTTGGTTGAATATCAAAACTTGTGTTGCATTTTTGAAAATCGTGTTTTTCTATATTTTAATTTGTAGGGAAATCACTCAAACCGCCTCAAGTATGCATTACCCATGGCGCACGGAAGCGAGATCAAAAAGACACAACACAACAAATTTGCTTGATCACACACTCATCAAAACATTGTCAAACCACTGCAAGTACGACGATCATGATCCTGATGTTTACATGCAGAACAAGGTTTGTGAAAGTTACGAGAAAAAGAGGTCGCACATCACTCCCTCTATTCATCCGCACAACAGCGAAGGGGTGGAGCTGCGTCCTCCGATAACAACCCTCTCGCCTGCCACAGCCAACGTTTCTGATCATTACAAAGAGAAATACAAACGGGAGAAATGCATGCGGATGATTGCAGTGGCGAAGGTTCGGCAGCTCGAGGAAGAGAAGCGGGACATCTTAAAAGATAATGAAAGACTGAAAGAACAAATGCAACAATTTCAAAAGGTATTTTCATCGTTTTCCCCTGCTTCAGAACGTTTAAAAATTTTATCTGTGAGAAATTTTCCTTTTCTTTGTGAAGCAATTTTTTCTAAGTTTCGTAGAAAGACAAGGCTTGTTTTCATCTCATTCAGAATTCCTAATTTCAATAATTTTGTACCCACAGAGATAAAAAATCAGGCAGTCTTCAAACGACCAGGATTAAAAATAGAATGATGTCAATTTTAGAAAATTCCTAATAAATAACAAGTATGTTACCTCTAATTTAATGTTTTTATCAATATCTCTTGATTATAGCCAGACGAGAGACAACCACTACTGGATATGTTGAGTAAGTATAACGTATATGTATATAGGAGCTAATACAGTTGGTTTGGATTATATATAGATATTTTCTCCAGACTATCAACAGGGATTTGATACACTGCACAAATTGTTGTGACAACATGGTCAACCCTTTTGTTGACTTTAACCACACAGTCGTAATTCTATTTTTATATTGATACGTATTTCAAAAAGTGATAATGATTGACGAGGATGTTTTAGACTCGTTTGAGCATAAGCACAATGTTGAACTGTGCTTGTATCGTCGGAATGTTTTTATGTGGTCTCTTTACTCGCCTTGAGGCTTGGTTCCCACTGAGGCGATAACGCGACGAATTTAGCGACGAATCTATTTCATTGCCTATTTTATCGCCAAAGTAATCGCCTCCTGTTCCCACTGAAATATAATTCATTGCCTATTGTAAATTCTTGACTTTAAAAACAAACAAAAATAAAACTTCTTTCCATTTTAATAAACAATGATGGCAGACAAATTACAGTGTGAAATAATATTAATGTACAAGTTACTGCGAAGAAGCACAATACCATAATTACAAAGGCTTCTTTAGTATGGTACTGTGGACCATTTGTGATGCCAAATATTGTTTCACCTATGCCGTAGGACAATACGGAAGCAACAATGATAGTGGTGTACTAGCAAATAGTGAATTTGGTAATAGATTGGAAAGAAACCAGCTGTTTATGCCAAGACTTAAAAATCTTCCTGGTTGCTCCTATGATCCTATAATAATAATATTCACACAAAAAATAAACGACTTTAATCACAAAGTAAAAACATGGAAAACAGTAATTTCACGGTGGAATGTCGACATTTCTTTGATATTTTACAAATAGACGATGAACTTACGCGATTAATATCAAAACTCTTTGATATTCATCGCCTCGTTCATTGCGTATAATTTGGGTGATGAATTTTCAAAAAATCATTGTTTTTAGTTCCCACTGAAGGAAATAGATTTGTCGCCAATTTTTTCGTTGTGTTATCGCGTTATTGTCTCAATGGGAACCAAGCTTGAGTAAACAAAGCTAGTAATAGGAGTGAAAGATAAACAAACACAAGGTAAGCTGGTTATCCCTTCTGAAAGACGCCAGCCTTGTGATTCGCTTGTGAAACATTTTCGCACAATAATAATGAGTTTAATTTTTTAAATTTTGAGTGAAATTCGACCTCTTGCCATTTTTATCGGCCATATTTGAATTGGTAAAATAAACATTTTCATTTTCGTTTTTCTTCAGTTTTTATAACTGTTATCAATGAAATAGCTATATTTTAAAATGTACAATAAACTAAAAATTGAAAATGTGCAATAAACTAAAAATTAAAATTAGTAAACAAAAGGAATTTGTGAGTTGAGTAAATAAAGCTAGTAATAGAAGTGAAAGGTAAACAAACAAAAGGTGAAATGCTCATGAATTGTATATAAGCAGGATGTGATTAACAACGAGAATGCAGTTTACAAGTGTTTTAGGTAAGGGGAAATTGCTAGACGAAGAGAATGTTTTGGAGAGTATTGAAGCCTCATTCGCGCAATTTCAAAGGTTTCTAGATATGCTGAAGGATCTTGGGTAATATATAATTACAATAATATTTTTTATTGTTATATTTTTCTATTTTGGAATTTCAAACTTTGCGATGTTTATGGTTGCATTTTCATACGTTTTTATGAACAAAATTTTTTGCTTGATCAATCAAAACTGCATTGTAGTTACCATAATCATGAGCTTCCTCAAGTTGTGTATTCAATCGCTAAATATGCACATATCATCACTATCTACAGAATGCTACTTCCATTATCGAAGTCGTTTAAGGTAGCCAATATCTCATTATAAAATCCTTCTGAGAATGTTGGAGGTCTGTAAATTAGTCATTGGTCATTAATATTCATACTTCCATCGTAACTCAGTTTCTCATCAACACTCGTTTTACGTGACGTTTCTCGTTGAAGGGGGTTGCACGAGAGATTTCTCTTGTAGATATTGTCCTGTAGTAAATGTAAGTTTTTATTTGTTTGCATAAAGTAATGGTTGTTGGTCTGTCACCAACCCCTACATACCCCCAAAAGTATTTCCTCGTTTTTGAATGTGTGCCCCTTAGGCCACCCAGACAGCTAAGGTAAGGAGGTGTGTATGCCGAGTTCTATCAGAATCAATCAAGATGGGGTTTGATTACAAAGAGACAGATAGACAGACAGACAGACAGACAAAATGTGTTGCCTGGTTATGTCACTGTAACTATGTGATTTCCAACACAACCCTATCAAAGTATCCAATTTAAAATATTCCCGAACAGTGCATGTAGGAATTCTCTTAGTTACACATTATCAATTGCACATTATCAATTGTAAATTTTACAAAGATTTGTTTTTGTTGTTGTTGTTGTGACAAAATGTTGTTTTTGTTTGTTTTAGGCTTGGCGATTTGTGTAAACAAATATCTTCGGACTACATGAAGTAGACATCGAATTTAACATTTTAGTTTGTAAATAATTTTAATCGAAAAACTTCTAATAGTTATCTTGTGTTAACATATGTTACAAACGTAATTTACCTAAGGAACTTGTTAAAAGCTACCGTTGTTAATAATCGTGTTTTCATGAACTTCTTTTATGTTAAGAGTCTTCTCCTAGAAAGCAAAATTTCCTCGAAACATAAACATAAACCACAATATTTATTTATAAACTATTTATATTGTTTGCGTAAATAAAATATTGCTTTCCAAACAAGTAATTAGCTGTTGATAATTATAAAAAAACACCGAAACAATCTTGTGTTCAAGCTCGTGTCTAAAGGTGTACACCTCATCAAAAGGCAAGCGATCTTGTGTTCAAGCTCGTGTCTAAAGGTGTACACCTCATCAAAAGGCAAGCAATCTTGTGTTCAAGCTCGTGTCTAAAGGTGTACACCTCATCAAAAGGCAAGCAATCTTGTGTTCAAGCTCGTGTCTAAAGGTGTACACCTCATCAAAAGGCAAGCAATCTTGTGTTCAAGCTCGTGTCTAAAGGTGTACACCTCATCAAATCGTTGTGTTGTGGTTTTTCTCATGGTTTCTGATTGTTATTATTTATTATTTGGCTGAAGATGGCTGACAAAGCATGAAGATTTCCAAACAAAGTTGCTTTTCTTCATTCTAATACACAATGTTTATACAGTGGACTCTCTATAACTCAAACACCCACGGGAATCAGAAATCGTTTGAGTTAAGGAAAGTTTGAGTAATAGAGATAGTTAGTTTTTATGAGAGTTTGTTAGGAAATTTCCATCGTGCCAGCGAAATTGTTCGAGTTAAGGAGAGATTCGTGCTATATAGGTTCGAGTTATAAAGAGTCCACTGTATAAAGTATTTATTCATTTCACTTATTTCACATTTAATCTTACTTTGATCTGTGAACATAAGACTTTTGCATTTAGATCGTCCGATGACTCAACAATTTTGTAAAATTCTGTGCTAAACTGCTTGACACAAGCTGCCATTTTTAATGAGAAACAAAACATTATTTGGTGTCAGTTTTAACATGGTAACGTGTTGTCTGTAGTGTACAGGAGAAAATTTGAAATTATGGTTTTGGATTTGGATCGCTTGAACTCTGAAGTGCTCAGTACAAGTGAGGTAAATTTTGTTCTCATGACTAACGGATCCTAGATACTACTCTCTACAGAAAGTGCTTACTATAAAATTGTGCTATTTTTATATGTTTGTTATTAGATTTAATGTATGATGCTGTTTTATTTTGGTGGATATTAAAAAATAGGGTTAGAAACTTGTTTCGAAAGATTTTGTTTGGATTCAAGCATTTTGGTATCAAACTAATTGAAGTCACATTTTAAATGACACTGTACATTTTATGTTTTTTATTTTGTTTCGTTTTTACAACAAAATGGACTTTGATTCTTCATATTGCATTCACAATTAAGTCACTAAAATTTTAAGCAACCTCAATAAATGAGTTGATTGATACACAAAACAATGAATAATGATCGACACGTCATTTTCTCCACACATTTTTGCTCTGCAAAAGACCTCGTAATGATAGCTTATGTATCTGAAACATCTGTACCAACTTGATTTTCAGTGGCTGCTATCAGTGACTATTTGTCTAATATTTCGTACTTTTTTAAAAGGTGATTGAGAAAGCATCATTAGAAAGTCTCGAGCTTCAAGCATTGTTAAAGCAATCTGATAAACGCATTTACAACTACAATGTATCAGTGCATCATGCGAACGAAGGTATTTGAAATTATCTTTCTACATCTCTGTATATATATATATTATTTTAATGAAAATGTTTATTATTATCAAACTGCAAACGCTTTAAAGAAACCATGGAACCGTAAATAAATTCGCAATTCAACACTGATAAATAATTTTCAAGAAGTGGCAACTATACTTGCATTCTACGCATGATTTCAAAGTGTTTCATTATTTATTCTTTTTGTTTTTTTAAACCGTAGATATTTTTAAATTTGTTTATATGCTCGTAGGATTTATATATATATTTAATATTTAATTTTCTTTTATATTGAACTGTTATACAGGACACACAACAGATATTTATATTTGAAGTGTACATCCTTGAAGTAAACAAGGGTATGCGGGTCATGTAACATCTTTGACCTCGTGGGATGTAAGCATCCATGCCTCCGATGCATAGCTGCCACGGAGTTTTAAATACAAGTTGGTACCTTGGGTTGGTGTTAGGAAGGGCATCCAGCCGTAAAAACATCTGCACCAATAAACCATTAGATGATTAAACTTCCATAATTGGAGAAAATCATCTTTTAAAACCGTCCAACCCATGCAAGCATGGAAAAGTGACGTTAAAAGTATGATGATGATGATGATGATGATGATGATGATGATGATGATGATGATGATGATGATGATGATGATGATGATGATGATGATGATGATGATGATGATGATGATGATGATGATGATGATGATGATGATGATGATGATGATGATGATGATGATGATGATGATGATGATGATGATGATGATGATGATGATGATGATGATGATGATGATGATGATGATGATGATGATGATGATGATGATGATGATGATGATGATGATGATGATGATGATGATGATGATGATGATGATGATGATGATGATGATGATGATGATGATGATGATGATGATGATGATGATGATGATGATGATGATGATGATGATGATGATGATGATGATGATGATGATGATGATGATGATGATGATGATGATGATGATGATGATGATGATGATGATGATGATGATGATGATGATGATGATGATGATGATGATGATGATGATGATGATGATGATGATGATGATGATGATGATGATGATGATGATGATGATGATGATGATGATGATGATGATGATGATGATGATGATGATGATGATGATGATGATGATGATGATGATGATGATGATGATGATGATGATGATGATGATGATGATGATGATGATGATGATGATGATGATGATGATGATGATGATGATGATGATGATGATGATGATGATGATGATCCTGTCAAAAATATTCAGAATAAATAAATATGCGAATATTACATGTATAATAATTTGTTTGTTTGTTTAAAAATATCCAAAAGTTGCAAGCAGTTTTAATTTAGAAATAAGGAAATTCCAAGAACTGGTTGATTGCCTACAACAGATGCTGGGTCAGTACAATCGAATACAAGGTAAAAGGTTTGGTTGTCACAATCGAAATTATTGTGTGCTCCTGACTGTTTTTTTTAGATGAGAATGTTCAGTTGAAAGGCACTGTTAAAGAATTGAATGTGAAAGGCGATTATCTTAGCCAGGTTTTTCAGTTTGTGTCTGTAGTCTTTAGTTTAGCAGGGGAAGCTTGTTTATTCAGTTTATTTAAAAATTCAGCACTTGGTTGATGGGATAGGTCCATATATTGTTTGTTTGTATAATGAACTTTGGCCCAGCACATTCTCTTTCGTTAGGGTTTCAAATTTGCTCTTTTCTCTGCATCATTTCACTCCGAGTTGTTTTCTCTCTATTAGAACTCATCTAACAGACACCAAAAGCAGCCATATATTTTTGTTTAAACACCTTAACACTCACTCTAACATAGGAATAGACTTTTCTAATATGGTATACAGACAAAACCCATCTAGGAAAATAACCCTCTAGGTGTGAACCCTCCCCCCCCCTAGGACAAAGCCCCTCATAATCTCTTCAACATTACAAACAACTCAGATAATGAAGTTTAAAATATTCTGTTTGCTTTGAAAATTGGTAGGTTTACTAATTAGATGATGCTGATTTCAAATCAAGTACCAGAATTTGGATATTTTCACCCCTAATACCTTCATCATTAGCCGCTTAGTGGTTATGATTTCTACCATTTTGCCATCAAAGAAAGGCCTGGGGTTAATAACTTAACTCCTTGAAAGTTCTTTGCACATTTACAGTTTTTGAGGGAATGCAATCATAATGGCAGCCTACCTCAGACCGGTTGGTTGTCTAGTGGAGCGATTTTCGTAGGTGCAAATGGGCGTCCTAAATACATATTGGTCCTCTCTTGAGATATCGAGAAAATGTAGTTTCCATGACAATGCCGAATGGAGCTGCCCACCTTGGTCATGTCTAAATGCACTCATTGATATCTGAGATGAAAAGTTAGAAGAAGTTGAATATTTTAAAGTTGCTTTTCATTATTATTTGTCTGCTGCTAAACTACGTTTTAGAAGGATCAGTTTTTGTGTGTTCCACTACAAAACCTTGTTTTTGTGTTTCGTAGAAGTTGCACGAGAAAGAGGATGCATTTGACATGCAGATTACTTCTATGCGTGAAGAACACGAGAGAAAACTGGAAATGGTTCGAAGAGATGTGGAGGAGACTGGTAACTAGTTTGCGTAGTAATAAAGATGCTCAGATTGATGAAAGGGATTGTGGGAAATGAGTGAAGATGGCTTGTACACCATAGGTGGCAATATTAACAATTGTCAACGTCTGTCTTCATTTCACAATGTTCCACCACAATCTTTTGCATCTTTGAGCTACGCGCCCAAACAAGTTGATAAATTTTAGAATTGAGGTCAACTACTTATAGTCTAGTCAAATTAGCGCGAAATAAAGGCCAACCTAGAATAAATTGTTATAATTGTTATAATTAGGGCAAGTTTTTATTGTTTTCTAAGCATTTAAAAGAAATTGACTTTATTAACCTAAAATTGAAAAATTAACCTAACGATAAACGATAACGATACTTTTTATTGACCTATCAAATTAAGATTTTGAAACTTACTCCATGTGTCCATAACTCTTACTTAAAACCACACCGCAATGTAACTTAATAACAAAAACCTGACTTTTAACTTTTAATATTGACTTTACTTGTCCTAATAAGGATATTTATTGTTGTTAATTTGAGTGTATTTCTAATAAAAACAATTAAAAATGTCGTATAAAAACATCTCATTTTTCAGAAAAACATTGATTTTTAAAAACGTTTAGTGACGACGCATTCACAACTTCTCCCGGTAGGGAGTTCCATTCTGTCGACCACCTGCATCGTGAAAAATGATTTTCTTATTTCTAGTCGACAGCCCTAGTTGCAATATACTCTTATCGTAATCTACATTAAATCGCCTTTCTAATGATCCGCGCCTGTCTTCTAATGATCCGGGCCTGTCTTTCTAATGATCCGCACCTGCCTTCTAATGATCCGCGCCTGCCTTCTAATGATCCGGGCCTGTCTTTCTAATGATCCGCGCCTGCCTTCTAATGATCCGCGCCTGCCTTCTAATGATACCAAATATGCAATCATAACAATTTATTTTAGGTCGATTTCTATTTTGACTAGACTACTTATGCGACTGAATTCTTTAAAGAACACAATTCTTGCGTCTAGCTCACAATGAAGTTTCCATCTTCAAAGAAAGACTGAGTACTAGTAAAGAGCACGTAGAAAGACTTGAAAGCGAGTTGACTGAGCGAGACAAACAAAGACAAATGGATATGGCAAAATTGAAACTTGAAGTGCGTAACATATTTTCATTTGTTGTTTTCCGTTACTTGTTGTTTTTGTTTGTAGTTGTTTTCCGTTACTTGTTGTTTTTGCTTGTAGTTGTTTTCCGTTACTTGTTGTTTTTGCTTGTAGTTGCTTTCCGTTACTTGTTGTTTTTGCTTGTAGTTGTTTTCCGTTACTTGTTGTTTTTGTTTGTAGTTGTTTTCCGTTACTTGTTGTTTTTGTTTGTTTGTTTTTGTTTGCAGTTGGTGTATTTTTAGCATCACTTTTCTTCTTTACATCACACCCTGTTTCAGTACGACATGAAGCTAAGCAAGCTGCAACAAAGGCACATAGCGCAAGCCAATAACGTCTCCATGGCAACTCAAAATCAAATATATCGCAAGGTAGGAAAAAAACAGTTTCATTTTTAAGCCTCTTGTAGTGAGGTGATAAAGTAAGAACCTCGATCTTGCGACAACCTCGATCTCGTGCATTCGGCAAAATATACTAGAGAGTCACAAAGATATGTGGATTCACTACAACGCACCTTTAGCTTCCAGTTAAGGTCCTTTACAGCGACAATGCGCATTTCTGTTCTCTAATAAAATCAAATGTTTTTTGCCTCATTGCTATTGACTCCTTTTAATATACGTTTTTAAGTTTTACATGAAAAATATTTTAGACAAACTAGGAAAGCAGTTTTACTTGTATATATTGTATATTATGTAAATACTGAAGTTTTTATCCTGTCTAAAGATTGACTAATAAATAAGACGGTAGCTTTATTAATTTTAATTTTGACATATATGTATACAGTATGTTCCTGTTAACTTGAACCACCATGGGACCATGAAAACAGTTTGAGTTAACGAATGTTCGAGTTATCAAGCGATTTTCATGAGAAAGTGTTAGCCTTTTTAGAAAGTATCCTCTTCCGATTGTAAAGCAATTCGAGTTAACGCGAGTTCGAGTTATCCGGTGTTCGAGTTACCGCGAGTTCGAGTTACCGCGATTATACTGTATAAATGTATAATTTTAAATGTTTAAAATGAAATGTAGAAGGTAATTTTCCTTTTGTTCGAGTTAGAAATTTTATCAGTTCGAGAGAGATTTTGTACACATACTTTCTCACGGTCGCTTGTAGAAGATGCAGCATCTGCAATCGGAGTCGAGCAGAGAAGCTAACGAGTTAAGGGTGAGATGCACTCATCTGGAGCAGGAGATTGTCGAGCAGCAACATAAAATGAAGTTACAAAACAAATATTTCCACGAGCAAAGTCGACAGCAACAAGAACAAGTACGATATTTTTTTATATATAATATTTTGTCGTTAGGTAAACTCGGCATATGCAGTCAAATACAATGAACAGTTGATGGTTTCCAATTATGGAAATACACAAACAAATTCTCTTTGTCATATAATGTGCTTGTTTATTTATTAAAATATTTCCGCTCTTTTATTTATGTGATATTTATTGCACGCGTGTGTTTCACTGTGACACTGGGTATAAAATACACGGTATTCAAGTCGGCCGATAAAACCAGATTTCGTGCAGGTTTACATGACGCTGGGGTAGAAACGCACGAAAATGTAGACACATTTTAACAGCTCAAAGCGCGTCATCACTTAGACAAAAGAATCAGGGAAACTGATTTACATTTTAAATATGAGCAAAGTCTCATTTCGCCGAATTTTGTGCTTTTCATTAAGAGTGCTTTTTCTTCATGTTCACCTTATATCTGACATTATCAACAAGTTGCGTGAATATCTGTAACGTGATTGGCTAATCACGAGATAATATATATCATATTTCGGAGTGCAAAACTCAATATTTTTTCTTGATTGGCTAAAAAGGAGTGCAAAATTCAATATTTTTTCTGATTGGTTAAAGCAACTATTCCCGGGATTCCTATTGGTTAAAAACAGAGTGCAAAATATGACACGTGCGAATGTTAGAATAATGTAATCGTAAAATCATTGAGTTGTGACGACCTTCATGTTCACGCTCTCAAAGTGTGTTATATAAGATATCATATAGACCTATTGATAAAGTAGTTATCGCAAAATATTGGAAAAATATGGCGAATATTTTTCTCGATAAATATTTTGAAAAACAAAAATTCCAAAAAATATTCGCCATATTTTTCTCGTATCTCGCGATAACGACTACTTAACGTACTTTCGCAGGTTCGTCAACAGGACAATCTTCTGCAACAGTACCAGTCGGAAATCCGTCGTTTCCAGAAGCAACTGCATTGCGGGCGCGAAAAGTGTTTCGAGGAGGCCGTGCAACTGGAGGAGGCCCCTGCGAAGCGGAAGAAGTCGATGTTTAACCCCAAGAACAACAAGTTACTTTGATGTTACTTTTTACTGATCATATACGTTTGTTGTGTTTTGTTAAGCATTTGTTATTCAGCTCGGAATGTATTACTGCAGAGGTTTTTCAATTTCAATCCATCGCACAAATGCCTCTTTGACTTTCTTTCGATAGAAGGTTTCATCATATTAGGGATAGATTCCGCCATCATGCTTCACCTTAATAATCAACTGATGGAAGAGTTGTTAGGGAACCGTTGCTAGGAGAGCCAGAGTTAATTGAATCAATTGAATCTTGCCACGCGAATCGATTCTTTCGATTTAAAGTCGAAAGCTGATTGTTTGGAACACAAATCTCTTTACAAATTTACATCAAATGATTTCGTCCGCGCGTAAAATTCAATAGTTTTGGCTTTGGAGACGAGCGTGAGCGGTAGAAGCATTGCAAAGTGTTCGCTCTTTTAGCGCGTGATTTTTATGTCGTCGGTAATTTGTTGGTCTGTGGCAGATGTTGACATACAGCGATATGCTATGTTTTGGATGTCAATTTGTAATGTGTGAACCTATAAAAGCAATAAGTGCCGTGATTATTAGTTTTAGATGGAACATGCGTTTAAAGATGTTTGGCGAGGGTGCATATCCCCTCTCCTTAGCGCAAGAGAGTGGGTGCAACTGTTAAGGCCCGTGCATCATCAACACCCTTAGTTTACCGCATCGAAATGCGACTCATACGGCTTTCATTTAACTCTACAATAATGGTGTAGTGGGAAAAACGAAAGAAATATTAATAGTTTAAATATATTGTGCAAACGTTAGTAAAGATAATAGGCTTACTTGAAATAAAAAGAAAAATTTAAAGAAATCGGGAGAAAAGTTACCTTTGTCGTGTTTATTTCCAAAGATGTGGAAAGACGTTTAAACACGTCCAAACAGGTGATTGTACTCCGAGAAGAAGTACCGTACTATTAATAAACGTGTGTTGTGGAAATTTTCTAAAAAATGATAAAACATGTCCATCCTCACCTGCAAAAACACAGACACTCCCCTGTTAGCCCCCCCCCCCCCCCCCCCAAAGATTATTTTTGACAACAAATTTTACAAACTTCTGTTTTATGTATGCCAATCTTCTTAGCTCACATCAATACGGTTTCGTTTTAGGTCATTCTTGTGTTGCGAATCTAATGAACGTGACACTTTGACCTTAGGTGTAGGATAAATGTTGACGGCTTATCTTAAGACTTTGCGAAAGCATTTGATATCGTCCCGCATCGGCGTCTTCTTGTCAAATTGAAAACGTACGGTATAAATGGGGAAACGTTCAAAGATAGATTGTCTTGTTTCCTGGGCAACAATGATCCAACAATAAGAAATGTCTCGCTGCACATCTGGGAATTAACAAGTAACATTTTAACTAGCCAATGTGTGATAGCGAGTTAATTAAACCAGTCTCTTTGAAAATGACAACTTGAGAAATTTACGATGATTCCTCTCATCATACTCCGCTACTCAGTTTGAAAACACCAAAGAAGGATCCGTCACGTGACATATTTACAGTTATCTCCGTATTAATTGGTGCTAATGTACTGTGTCAGGGTTAGGTTTTAGGTTAATTAAGTTAAGTCTGGTTAGGTTAAGGTTACATGAAATCCATTCTCTATTTGTTATTATTGTTTATTTCATGATTTCAAACTGATTGATTTTCGTAACTTCATCTACCTTGACGAAAGATCGTTCAGAACTCTGTTTTCTGCACATGTACGTCCACACCTTGAATCCTGTAGCGTGATAATCCGACGTTAAATGATAAGCCAGGTATCGAAAATGTTCTGCGGAGATCTGCGAAACTTGTCCCTAGTTTAAAAGAGATTTACCCTATGAATCACGATTATGGTTCTGAAGAGGAGACATGATTGAGGTTTATAAATGGTTACATTCTGTCTATCTATCTATCCAAACAAAAGCCGCTAAAGCTACGCCATCAATCAATCACCTGTGCCATCAACCAATCAATCACTTATACCATCAATCAATCACCTGTGGTCACACGTTCAAACAAAGTAAAGAGTTTGCACCACTTGTAGTGAGACGTCATTTTTCAGTGTTAGAGTGGTCAAGGCATGGAATATGGTTCGAGGCGAAGTTTTTAGAAATGCTTTTGATTTGACTTATTCGATAGAGAATTAAAACATATTGAAATCTTATATATATAAATACCTTATGCTGAAAATCTTTGGTTTTCGAGTTATCCAACTAACTAACTAACTAGTAAACCTATCTGCAAAAACGGGGTTAACAAATGTAAAATATTCAACAATCCCATGGAAAACTTAATAAATAAATTTAGATAGTCCTTTTACGTAAATGATATCGTACTAAATGTCCCCCTAAACTCCGCCCCCCGCGAAATGCACATATATTACCTCATCCGCGAAATTCGCAGTTTTTGGACCTGTCAACCGCGAAATTTTTTCCCCGAAAATTTCTTCCCTTAAGGTATGTTGTTTTTTGTGTGTTTCTTTACAACTCCATACATGCATTCATTGGAGCTATTTCCGTCGACTCAGCGTTTTTTTTTTACTTTTTATGAAAATTTAGTAATATTTTTAGTATATAATGATGATTTATAGATAAAGTTAGTTCACATTTGTTTGCTTTTGTTATTGTGAGACTTTTTAAAATTCAAAAAACTTTTTAAATCTATTACACCTTTTTTTATATAAGAACCAGGTAAATTTGGTTCAGCTTTAGTTGTTCTTAATTTTTAGCTGATTCTAGCCTCAATTTGATCTTATTCTGTTCTTAATTATATGTAAGAAAAAGTTTCTTGTTTTTTACTCCAAAAGTTGTATAATACATCTACAAAGAAAAGAAAACAACAAACACGTACAGGCCTAATTACACTAAAGAATATTCGGTTCTAGGAAATAAACCTCCCGGAGAATTACCCCCTGGAAAAATACTCCCGGAAATATACCCCTTGTACAATAAACCCCCCGGAAATATACCCCTCGGAAAAATACCCCCGGAAAATGAACCCCAGAAATATAGCCCTAGAATAATAAAAAAGTGCGAGAAGATTAACTTTCGAAAGTGTTATATTTCTCATAAGATTAAATGATTGTAGGAAAATCAAAAGAATTATTGTTACATGTTCTTTAAAATCCGAGATTATGAGTGATGCTTCAAAGATAACGCATGTTTTCACGATTTTGATAATTATCTAGTATTGCAAAGATTCGCTCGTTGCAATCCATGTATCGACGACGCTGTGCTGGAGGAGGATGTCCACCTTACGCTTGTAAGATCTCAGTACGGTTTATAGATTGTTCCTTCTTTAGCAATTCCAAGAATTTCCATAATGTAGGATGCGAAGACGAGCAAAGGGTTTGAAAGCGCCGGTGCCATCCTTATATATGATTGTTTGTTCGTGGCATCTCTTCAGCGGCATTGGCCGACGATGGAACATGTTCCATCTCTGGATGGGAAAAAGTGGCACAGCGCGTGGTGCATTTCGTCGGAACCTCCCTATGTAGTTATCTTCAAAATAATCTAGGAGATGGTCAGCATCATCCTGATAGGTATTTCGAATAACATTGCACAGTCGCTCAAACACATCAATGACATTATCTGGTGGTACAAAAGCAACAGCTGCAACCATTCTCAAATGAAGAGAAAACTCAGGATCGGCTAGGTATTGCTCTTGTAGGCCAAAAGCTTGAATTCGTTTCGAAATGTTTGAAGTAAGATGGAAAAAACAACCAGTAATTTCGGTTTCTGAAAAAATGGTAGTGACAGAGTTCATAGCTGTTATCTCAAAATCAGCGAGGAAGGTCAAAGGAGGATTTCCAACCGCTAGAACTTGATTTGATACCTCAAGTAAATGCCTTTCGTGAGTTTGTCGAGTTTTATTTGGTAGTAAAGCATATACACAGTGTATGATTTGCTGATTGATCCTAGCATGAATGGTATACAATTGAAAAAATATGTCTGGGCAGACTTTGAAAGTTCCATCACCGAACCAATCCTCGGAATTAGCGAGGAGCTGAATAGCTTGGTTTGATGCAAATATGAGGATTCGGTTGTCATCCCCAAAACCACTATCAAATAAAAGAAACTGCTCGTTATTAGCAGTTTGTTGGTTTACCATAGGTAGCTCAGCGATAGCAGCTCTGTCTACAGGGTTAGGAGGACGTTGGTTCATTTTCCGTTGGTTACAGATTGTTCTACGCATGTGACTAATTGCAGGTAGATTTACAGATGCATCTTCTGAAATTCCTTGAAGTGCTTTTATACCGATTGTTTTTCATCCCTCAAATCTAAAGGTTCAAGATCATTCATTTTCCGGGTTTTTGAGCATTTTCGGAAGCTTGGGTTGTAACCCCAGGGGACTGCCTCATAACCCGAAGAAATAGGATTTTTGAGTGTGGGTAACTTATACTTTTCAATATCATTATTATACCATATTTCACTAATCAATATATTTTCCCTTACAACTGCTGAGCGCAATTACCTAGAAATTATCTACCAATTAAAATCCTTTTCACGGTGAACTTCCGTTCATAATTATCTCTAATTGGAAGATTGTTTTGTGGCTCTCCATCTTTATTGCATACTTTAAAACTTTCTTCCCGTTTATTATACACATTTTAACATATTATTTTCTGCATATTATTATTATTATTATATTTATTACATACTCAAACATCATTCCTAGTCACTGAGTATATGGCTGTGACTTTGGATGGCTATAAACTGTTCGTCAATTATGATTGTTGCCTGCCAGTTGCTTCGCTTCTGCCGCACATTCGGAGATGTTCAAGAAAGCTTCCAATTCTGATGGTGTCGCGATCCATCAGTTTGATTGCCAAAAACAGCGAATAAATTTCAAGCTACTAAACGTCACTTTACAAAATGCACGTGGAATTAAATCACTTGAAAAAATTCACGAACTCTCAATCTACCGTGACTGAAAACGACTGTACGTTTATTTTACACGGACTCAGCTCGGTGTACAGACGTTTCGAAACTGCCAATTCGAAATTGTCCGTTTCGAAATTGACGATTCGAAACCGGACGGTTCGAAACAATATTGTTTTATATTTTTTAAACTTTTATTTATTTTCGAAATAATTTACCACGGAATTTAATTTAATACTTAAAATACTGCATGTCGTCGCATCACCTTCCGACAGTCTGGAAGCTAATCGATGGCTTAAAGCTAGAAGATGTCCATGCAAGAACGGAAATTAGAAGTTTTATGGCAGGGGAACCTTTAAATAAACGATTTTGAATAAAGACACTGACTCTCCAGAGGCGCTTGGCCAATTTAACGCAAGGCTACACCAGACATGAAAAAAAGTTTTTGCGAGCTGTTGCTTACAATCTCCGCCACAAACGTGCCTTATAATGTATCATAAGAGAAATAAAGATATATAATATATAGCTTAAATACGTCATCATTTGTTCTAAGAATCTACGTTTTCATGCACAGACGCTAGCTTATAAGATTTCTATTGCTTAGTTGATCTAAAAATTAAGGAAAACTCCACAGTTCATCCGGCGATAGCGCAATTGTAATGGTGTTCGGCTCTTATCAGAGAGGTCCTGGGTTCGAGACCATGCTATCACAAAGTTGTTTAGTGAGCGGTTATAAATAAACAACGCCGTATTTCATCAAAAATAACCGTCGCACAAATGCGACTTATTACAAAAATAAAATATCAATAAAAAATAAAAATAGTAAATGATGTATTTAAAAAAAGTTGGATTCTAATCGTAAATGAAAAATCTTTTAATATTGTTTCGAACCGTCCGGTTTCGAATCGTCAATTTCGAAACGGCCAGTTTCGAATCGGCAGTTTCGAAACGTAGTGGAATCAGCTCGGTGTACAGCTGCTAGCACGTCTATCCCTAAAGCCGCTCAACTACTACGTCATCCAGCGTCAGCTATCCTGGTTGGGCCATACTGCGAGAATGTCATTCGATAAATTGCCAAGAAAGCTCTTGTCGTCCTGGATGTGCAATCGTCGACTTAAAGGCTCACCCGAGTTTACATATGGTCGTGGCATTTATAAAGCTCTGAAAAAAGCCGATGTTGATAGAAGTTGCTGGGTCGAGTTGGCAAATGATCGCAATGCCTGGAGAAATATGTTGAAAAATTTGTGACCGTTGTTTATTAAATTTTAATTTATTCTGCTTAGCTTCATTTTATCTAGTCTAATCTGTCATAGCGCTGTGATTACCTAGATGTGCTATATATTATAGTTTCTCCAGGCCAGTTCCCTTGTTAGGATGGTTTATATACTACTATATACTATACTGCTATAACTGATGCTACAATTAATACAATAACAAGTTCGAATAGAAACCAGTTATTCACTGTAAACATTCCCCTGATCAAAAAGCACGAACCATCCTGATCGAATGTGTAATCGAACGAATTTGTTATTTTCTTTTTTTGTGTCTTTGTAAACCAAACTTTAGAATAAGAAACTAGTTAAACTAGTTACTTTTAGGACTAAAATTTTAAAAAAATTAAAAAACTTTTGATACTATGGCCTTCGCTAGGTTTCTTATAAAAAACAAACGTGTATCAACAGATTTTCAACAGCTGCATTTTTCATGGGGATTTATTGTATTTCCGTGGGGTATTTTTCCGGGAGGTTTATTTCCAGGGGGTTTATTGTACGGGGGTATATTTTCGGGGGGTTTATTGTACAGGGGGTATATTTCCGGGGGTATTTTTCTAGGAGGTAATTCTCCGGGGGGTATATTTCCGGGGGAGTTTATTTCCTGACACCGAATATTCATGAAGAATAATACTAAATTTATGTCGCATCTGTTAATCTTCCTATATCTTTGAATATTCTTCCGTAATGGGGTGTTACAGTTGCAAATGCACCAACCTAATTATTGATTAAGCCTTAGGCCACCATCGAAAATATTCGCCTTTAGCGTCCGAAACGTATAAACAATAGGAGTCGGTCGGTCGGCCGGATTTTAAACCGGATTTTTTTCCGAGCTCTCGTGCTCAAAAAGGTTCGCCGTTTTGTTTGTTTTTATTCTTCATTTCGCGTTTTCGAGGCTTGACTAGAATAGCCGGGTGTCGGTAGTAGATTTGATCTTACCTGTAAATATACGGATGGTCGGATAAAATTGCCTAAACAGCGCACGGACAAAAATTTGGAGATATTTCTGAAACCGACATTTTTACCGAGTGAGCGACCCGAGATTCTTAAAAAATTGATTGGTCGGTCGGAGGACGCTAAAGGCAAATATTTTCAATGATGGCCTTAGCCTTGTTTTTAGTTTGTTCTTAATTTTTTACCAATTAAACCTTAGTGTTCTTATAAAATTGTTCTTATATAAAAAAAGTGTAATCTATTAATTTTTTTCATATATACTCGTTCTACTCGTTCTAATTCGCAACATATTATCTGATAGCTTATGAGAAGCCTATACACTAAGCTTAAAGTCTTAAAAATAATATCATTTTCTTCGTCATTTGAATCAGGAAGTTGATTTCTGTTTAAAAGATCAAATCTAATTGTTGCATATCAGTGCGCATGTTTGCAAAATAGATGCTTGTAAAAATTTATAAAATCAAGAAAAAACCAATGGAATATTTGCGTCGGAATAAACAGAACAAATATTCTTAGTGTTTTAACTAAAGTAACGATATTATTTAGCTAAGAAGTGGAATTATCATGAAGTTTGTTTTGTCAGTTTTACTTGTGCCGCATTATGTACCACGTGTAAAAGTAATCGAGATCATTGTTGAGTTCAATGAAAAATATTAGTTTTGGGTAGGCAAGAAAAGGTTCACATCGGTGGTAGCTTTTGATTGGATAGTTTCACCGTAGTTAAGCGGCTTGATTGGTTGACAGCATTTTGAACCAATGATGTCAAACCACGCAGATAGTTCGGCTTTAAAATTTGAAATCTGCTTCGGTATATGTCAACAAAAGTTTCTATCAATTCTCTTTGAAATTGGCAGTCTTGGGTGAAGTCGACCAAGATCTTCTTGTTTAGGCCCCGTTATCTATATTATGGATTGCAGATTGTGTCTTCTATTGGCCTTAGTTGGCATCGTTCAATCGACAATTCATTATAAAGAAACCTTTGACGGTAAGGAAATTGGAAAATGTTGTGTAATCATCCTTATTTAACATTACAATATTACGTGGCAGTCTTTTGAGTTTTTTAGTTTTATAAACTGAGCTGTTGAATTCTTCCTCGTTCTGTTGATATTCCATGTTTGAAAATCCTTTTAAAATCAGGCCGAAGCTTATTTTTATTTTATGTTACATTTAGATGAAACTTGGGAGCAAAGATGGATTTACTCCAAAAGTAAGGGAACTGACTCTGGAAAGTTCAAACTGACTTCAGGGAAGTTTTATGGTGACAAACAACGTGATCAAGGAATTCAAACATCTCAAGACGCTAAATTTTATCAGATTTCATCCAAAATTGAAACCCCGTTTTCAAACGAGGGGAAAACCCTAGTTTTACAATACCAAGTAAAACATGAACAGAACATTGATTGTGGTGGTGGCTACATCAAGTTGTTTCCCAGTGACATTACCCAGGAATCAATGAATGGCGATTCACCGTATCATGTTATGTTTGGACCTGACATATGTGGACCAGGAACAAAGAAGGTTCATGTCATCTTTACCTACAAGGGACAAAATCTACTCATAAAGAAAGACATTCGGTAGGTTATACTAAATTTAACTTGTTTTAGAAAAGATCTTTGAGGTTGTCGGAAGTTGTTTGCATCCAGAATTCTAAATTGAATAAACAATGATACAAGTATTTAAACTAATATTGTTTTGCATTTTTTTAGATGCAAAGATGATGAAATGACCCATTTGTACACGTTGATTCTGAGACCTGATAACACGTACGAAGTCAGAATAGATGGATCAAAGGTTGAATCTGGCGATTTAGAAGCAGACTGGGATTTCTTGCCTCCAAAGAAGATCAAGGACCCTGAATCAAAGAAGCCAGAGGAATGGGTTGATGAGGCTAAAATTGATGATCCTGAAGATAAAAAACCTGAAGATTATGACAAGCCTGAGTTGATTCCTGATCCAGATGCCAAGAAGCCAGAAGACTGGGATGATGATGAAGACGGTGAATGGGAACCACCAATGATCAACAATCCAGAATACAAGGTAATATTTTATTGGATATGATTGGTTTGAATAGTGTTGAGTCTAACCAGGTTGCATTATTTTATATCCAAATATTTGGTTGATTCGAAATCATCTGAAGTTTTTGTTCTATTTGCTAGGGAGAATGGAAACCGAAGCAAATTGACAACCCAGCGTACAAAGGTGAATGGATCCATCCGGAGATTGACAACCCTGAATACAAGCCAGATGAGTTCCTCTACAAGTTTGGTAACATCGCATACACTGGTTTTGAGATTTGGCAGGTGAATGATGTTTTTTTTAACTGAATTGAATTCTCCACTTTCCTTTCAATATCTTCCTTTCTATCCTACCATATATTTTTGAGACGTGCTGTACATGTAGGGTATTTTTATTCCTGTTTTTATTACACAGGACACATATTTATAGCAGTATTTAATACTGAAATGTAAATCCTGTATAAAGATTCGGAATAAATAAATTGTTAAATATCTCTTCTTTTTCCAGGTAAAATCTGGCACAATATTTGATAACATTCTTGTTACCGATGATGTCAAAGAAGCTGAAGAATTTGCGAAGGAAACGTTTGAAAAGACGAAAGAAGAAGAAAAGAAGATGAAAGCTAAACAAGAGGAAGAAGAACGCAAGAAACAAGAGGAAGAAGCTGCCAAAGCTAAGAAAGAAGATGATGAAAAGAAAGAGGAAGATGAGGAAGAAGTAAGTGATGACATCTCAATTCTTGTTGAACTCCAGCTCATCTGTGGGAAATTTACGTGATTGTTGTTTTGGTCGACTTTCTCGTTGAAACACCACAGAATATTGACATCAAGTTTTTCGTGAAAATTTGCTTGTTGCGTTTTCGATAGCAAATTCTTCCCCGTGATTTGATGACATATTTCTTATTTACTTCTTGATTCGTTTTCGTAATTATACGTGCTTTAAAATTAGCACATGTTTTTAAAAAAATGAATTCATTTTTCAACCATTTTATGGAAATAACTCGTCATGAACATCATATTTTCTACCTCTAGGAGGAGGAAGAAGAAGAGGAAGAGGGTAAAGAAGATGGAAAAGAAGATGAAGCAAGCGAAGATGGAAAAGAAGATGAAGCAAGCGAAGATGATCAACAACCCAAAGACGAGTTGTAGGCATTTTATACAAATTTTAGAAAATAATAATTTATGTGCTTTGCATATTCTTCTCTGATCTTTTTTTGCTGTTCATCGGTTTGTTTTATATATGTGCACTATTACACCTCTTGTACATTATTTTTTCTGGCGTCAATGAGAAAGTTAAATTTAACCGCAGTCAAAGTGTTTTCCCTCCTTCTTCAGCCCTATTTTCAATGATAAAACTTGCGGTGGAAATGAGGTACTGCATCATTAATTTGACATTTGATCTTTCAGTACTGGTAACATCCCTTCTTCTCGTCATTTGTAAACAGTGAACTAGGAAAGTTATTCTTTCTAAAATTATGTTTTGTGATGTTGGAAGATTAGCTAGGAGAGGAAGTGATCATTTGCGTTTTAGTTAAATTTTTATGACGATGTTGGTGTACGAAATATGCAGATACTTATGAAAGCTTAGTGTTAATAACGGTGAAGTGAGTTACAAATACAAGGTATGAATACCGTTCACCACAGTACTCATTCCTCATTTGATATGTGATCTGACTAAGATATTCAGAACACTGACACTATTTGTAGTTCATGATTTCAAAAGCATCGGAATCCAATTAGAAAATAACATTTTGACGTTAACTTCGAGTTAAACTCCAACTCGGAGCTTACCTCGATACGATTTACCGGGAAAGAACAATTTAGCAGCCATATCACGGTTGTAGCAGCAAAAAAAAAGACAATAATTCGAACTTTCGGATGGTAACTTGACGCATAGTGTATCGTAGTGCAATTGGGAAAGGAAAAAAGCGATCACAGTTATGAAACGAAATTCTCACTACAATCTTTCCATTGACATTTGTGTAATTCACTATCCCTAATGAGACGCAAAAACTATGAAAAGGGTCGTATTTAATATCAAAGGTGATTTACTAAACTTTGTGTTCTTCTTTGCGTCTGGCGACTTGCCGTACAATCCGCGAGCGGAATATTCACGGTCGAGTTCGAAAGATCGTTCTTTTGATGCATCCCATCAGTAGACAATTTTAAACATGATCCAGACGACGCATAAGAATGCCTTCCATTGTAATTTTTTGCCGGGCAGGAATAGGGCTGATTGAAATTAACAAGTTTTTTCATTGAGTTGCGTCGAATTATTGGCGATCGCCGAACACTATTCGGACAGTAACCGGACATGTCCGAAGTGCATTTCTGTAGTCTGATTCTGGGTTTGTCTTGCGGCGTGTCGAACCCTATTGGACTTAGTTCGTTTTCGTTGTTCGTGTCCATATATAACATGCTCCGCGAATAATCTCTCTCCACTTGCAGCCGCTTCATACGCAAATCCTCACCGCTCAGCGAGCTGTGCAAAAGGTAGTTCTCTACTAAGTTCACGTTATTTGTGTCGGCGACCGGTTCTTTATCAGCCGTTTCCTCTTCGTCAATAATCGAATCCAAATCAAAAGCGTCGAGTTGCTGCAGAATGGCGCCTCTCCGTCGGCACTCGCTGCGCCTGTGCACGGGCGGTGACGTCATCTCTATTGACGTATTTCCACTGACGTCATCAGCGGTGTTAGACTCTCTGGCGGTCTCGTTGCTACTGTTGCTATTCGTTTCTTCAGCGATGAGTTGGTAGGCGTACTTCCTTCTCTGATTAAGGTTAATACCGTCGGGTGAGAGTTGATCCCCCTTCCTTCGAATGGCGTTGTTGTTAACCCGGTCCATTCCGGCGTTTCTTTTGATGTTGCGTCGGTCCTTGTCGCGCGACGACAGTGTCTGACGCAACAGACCGCGCAAGTTGCCCTGCAATAGATAGCGGTTCTTTTTCGGGAGCTTGAGGCGCGCCTTCACATGCGCATAATAGACGCTGAAATTACTCCCGATCACGGAGATGGGAAGTGCTACGATCAGCACGCCGATAATAGCCGACAGCGAGCCGACAAAACGACCGGGCCAAGTGACGGGGGTCAGGTCGCCGTAACCCACCGTTGTCATGGTGATCAAACACCACCAGAACGTGGTTGGTATCGAATCGAACTTGCTATTTGGGCCGTCGATGTGAAATTCGACCGCATACACCAGACTTGAAAATATAACCACAGGTATTAAAAGCAGCAACAGGAGCAATGTCAGCTCGTAGGAACTCGACTTTAAAGTCTGCATGAACACCTGTAGACCGTAGGAGAGTTTGAAAAACTTGATGACTCTAAAAAGTCGAATGATAACAAGGTTTTGTATGAAAGCGTTGTCTGGGAAAACGAGCAGCAAATAAGAGGGCACCACCGAGAGAAAGTCCAGCCAGTTTGGATAGTTTTTTATGAATGTTTTTTTGTCTGGTGACACGATTATCCGAATGATGAGCTCCAAGGTGAAAAACGTGAGACAAATGTAGTTGATGACTTTAAATATTGTCGAGAGAGTGCGATGTTGCTTGACGTTGGGCATTGTTGCTAGGCAATAGGCGGCGATCGATATGCAAATCATGGCGCATGAAACAATCGAAAATCTCTGAAACATTGAATGTGTGAATGTTGAAGAAGTAAAGAGACCTTATAAACAAATGTATCGAAATACAATAATGGCATTTAAACATCATGCGGTAAAATAACAGGTTTCAGATTTAGTTTTTTAAAAATGATAGACAACTCAACCTTAACTAACAAAAGACCTTCATGAAATGATTGACAACTCAACCTTAACTAACAAAAGACCTTGATAAAATAATTGACAACTCAACCTTAACAAACAAAAGAACGTCATAAAATGATTGACAACTCAACCTTTACTAAAAAAGAACGTCATAAAATGATTGACAACTCAACCTTACTAACAAAAGACGTTGATAAAATGATTGACAACTCAACCTTAACTAACAAAAGAAGTTCATAAAATGATTGACAACTCAACATTAAGTAACAAATGACCTTCATAAAATGATTGACAACTCAACCTTAACTAACAAAACAATGTCATGAAATGATTGACAACTCAACTCTAACTAACAAAAGAACGTCATAAAATGATTGACAACTCAACCTTAACTAACAGAAGAAGTTCATAAAATGATTGAAACTCAACCTTAACTAACAAAAGAACTTCATAAAATGATTGACAACTCAACCTTAACTAACAAAAGAAGTTCATGAAATGATTGACAACTCAACCTTAACTAACAAAAGACCTTCATGAAATGATTGACAACTCAACCTTAACTAACAAAAGACCTTGATAAAATGATTGACAACTCAACCTTAACTAACAAAAGACCTTCATGAAATGATTGACAACTCAACCTTAACTAACAAAAGACCTTCATGAATTGATTGATAACTCAACCTTATTGAATGCAGAAACAATTTTTATTTTTACCACGTGACCAATCCGAATTCACAAATTTTGAAAAATCACACTGAAATTGTTATACAAATAACGAAATCAATAACACAGGTAGGTATATTTTTCTTATGTTAAACTCAGTCCCAATTAACTATATATATATAACCCTCTGCGCGTAAGTGGCTTTCGTTGCTTTGAGTGACTAAAAAAGGAAAAACAAACTAAAAAATACTTAGAAAAAGTTTGCGTTGTTTTTACCTTTTTTGATAGACTTTCTTTGTTTACCTTTTTTGATGGACTTTCTTTGTTTACCTTTTTTGATGGACTTTCTTTATTTACCTTTCTTGATGGACTTTCTTTGTTTACCTTTTTTGATGGACTTTCTTTATTTACCTTTCTTGATGGACTTTCTTTGTTTACCTTTTTTGATGGACTTTCTTTATTTACCTTTCTTGATGGACTTTCTTTGTTTACCTTTTTTGATAGACTTTCTTTATTTACCTTTTTTGATGGACTTTCTTTGTTTACCTTTTTTGATAGACTTTCTTTATTTACCTTTTTTGATGGACTTTCTTTGTTTACCTTTTTTGATGGACTTTCTTTGTTTACCTTAGAATGTTTTAGCGTATTTTGTGTACTCGAATATTGGTCACGTAATTAAAATAAAAACGGTTTCACCCTCTGCCTTCTCCAACAAAATAGTGTTTTCAGACTATGTTTTCTTTCCATAGACTTTACTTTAACTAACAAAAGAAGCTTAACCTAAGTTTTGTGTTTTTATTTTAAAAATCTGAACGTAAATCTAGGACTTCTTAACTGTTTCATACTTTCTCTATATTTGTGGTGTCGCCCGAACACTACGGATTGCACCAAATAACTTGCTTTTGCTAATTTGGATGATAACTGTTTCATACTTTCTCTATATTTGTGGTGTCGCCCAAACACTACGGATTGCACCAAATAACTTGCTTTTGCTAATTTGGATGATAACTGTTTCATACTTTCTCTATATTTGTGGTGTCGCCCAAACACTACGGATTGCACTAAATAACTTGCTTTTGCTAATTTGGATGATAACTGTTTCATACTTTCTCTATATTTGTGGTGTCGCCCAAACACTACGGATTGCACTAAATAACTTGCTTTTGCTAATTTGGATGATAACTGTTTCATACTTTCTCTATATTTGTGGTGTCGCCCGAACACTACGGATTGCACCAAATAACTTGCTTTTGCTAATTTGGATGATAACTGTTTCATACTTTCTCTATATTTGTGGTGTCGCCCAAACACTACGGATTGCACTAAATAACTTGCTTTTGCTAATTTGGATGATAACTGTTTCATACTTTCTCTATATTTGTGGTGTCGCCCGAACACTACGGATTGCACCAAATAACTTGCTTTTGCTAATTTGGATGATAACTGTTTCATACTTTCTCTATATTTGTGGTGTCGTCAGAACACTGCGGATTGCACCAAATAACTTACTTTTGCTAATTTGGATGAGTAGGGATCGTCAATAGTTTTCCATATGAACGAGAACTTGTTTTTCAGATAACTAGTTTTATAATTTGACACTGTCGACATTTTGCGGTCGTAGCAACGCAAATCCTCGAAGTACGGCCCTTGGAACCACCGTAGATTTTCCTTTAAAAACAATAGGTCAATAATGTATAAAGCCTTCCAAAAATTGCCAAAAATCAAATAAAATGCAGAAAGAAGAGTTAACCGGAATGTCGATTTTGATCGGATTGTGTTTCAATATAAAACCTCTTTGTTAATATATGAATAATTGAACCTGTGAGAGTGAAGCTTGCTTTAAAACAATGAGTTACATTCTGCACTTAATCAAGTGATTTTTTCTATAGTTTCGTATTAACTATTTCAATATGAAACCTCTGATGTTGTCTGATATTGTCGTCTCTATCAAAACCTAAATCGCTTAGCTATCAACAAAATCACCTCAGCTTCCCTGTGTTTCGTGAACGTCTCCCAGCAACATGGTTCCATTTGCTTTTCGTCGATCCCCCAAAACTGCAACTCCTCTCCGAACAACGGCCCGCACACGTCGGTCGGCGTGTGCAGCTTTCCTGTGCGGTAGAAATTCAAGATGTGCACAAAAACCCCGGGATGCCTATCGAAGAAGAACTCCTTCTGCGGTTCGTTGTCATCTCGGTTCTCTGTGAGCCACGACAGTCGCGTGTCAGCGATGTTTTGAAGAGTGGTGACAAACGTTTCAAACTTCACTCCTCCAACGTTGATCACAAGTTTATCTGAATCTCCATCTTGACTCATTCTTGTTCACTCTACGCAAAAACGCAATGTTGAAACAGGACCATACTACAGTGGACTCTCTATAACTCGAACACCCACAGGGAATCAGAAATCGTTCGAGTTAAAGAGAGTTCAAGTAATAGAGGGTAGGGTTACTTTTTATGAAAGTTTATTAGGAAATTTCCACCGTGCCAGCGAAATTGTTCGAGTTAAAAGAATAAATTCGAGTTATAGAAGTTCGAGTTATAGAGAGTCCACTGTCCTTTAAAGAGTATGCACGGAACCAAGGTTTCCGATTTTATTTTTTACATTTTTCTTGAATTGATTGAAACGCCTTCAATCTACGGTTCCATGGGAGTATAAAATATCGTCAAAGCGTTTGGTGACGTCACTTATTCACAAAATTTGATACGATGGCTTATTTTACCTGGAACGTTGATTACCATGGCAACGTAGTGGGTACTTCTGCTAAAGTGAAAATTGTGTTACTTGGAAGTACTACCCACGAATCCCTGTAGGAGGCAGTTGTACACTTCTTTAATAAGTAATTGGCAATGAACGTTTTCTAAGTAAGAACAAAATTTTGCAAATAAGTGACGTCACCAACGCTTTGACGCGCTAGAAAAAGCAATAATATTTTTTACTCACTCTCTATCAAAGCATTGATTGCAAGTGTTTGAGTCAAATTTCAAAGCTTCTTTTACCATGAGTAATATTCAAGAGACTTGAAAAACAAAATATCAACTCAACGATGTAGCCTTTATCTTTATCAGAAAACAAATGTTGTTTTCAAACTTAACCACTATAAAACTACAATTTATATATTTATCGACTACTTTGAAAGGGTTATTAACTAACTTTCAATTTAAAAAAGTTTTAATACTTTTTTTAAACTTTTATCCTTTTAAAACCTTTGCGTGCTGTGGCCGAATCAGAAAATCTGCTTTTAGTGGTCTACGACAAATACTCTTTGTGTCTTATAAGGGGACAAACAGACACAAATGTCATTTTTAGTATAGATGATGAACAACGTTCAAGTTGCCGATAAACCAGTTATTGATTATTCAGTGTTTTTTCGCTCGAAGTGAGTATATCCGGAGAGTATTATCCGGCGATAGCGGAATGGTAATGGGTTCGGCTCTTAACCAAAAGGTTCTGGGTTCGAGACCATGCTATCGCAAAGTTGTTTAGTGCGGTTATAAATAAGAAATGCCGTATTTCATCAAAAATAACCGTAGCACAAATGGGAGCAATTAAATACACTAAAACTCTGGGTCGAAGTCTTTATCATATTGGTTAATAAACGTTCTGAAAGCCTCGTTAGAAAAACAAATAAAGAAACAAACAAGTATACTCGTACAATATTATTGAGGTTGTCGATGAACTAGAAAACTTACCAACGCTTCAAACTCACTGCAAATCGATCTCAAAAACTCTGCAAGCCACGCAATTTTCCTAAAAGCTCTCTTTTTCTCTTTTCTATTCACGAATGATCGCTGGCATTGAGCCGATTAACTATTCTGTCTGTGTGCATTCACGGGAATGTCTTGAAAGGAAGAGCCGAAAATGAAAAGGAGTGTTCGTTTGAGAGTTGTTTATAAATCGATCTATGCATTCAATTATAACAAAGCTTACGGCATTTCTAATTTCCCATTTAGCTCGCGTTTATCAAACTAATACCATCTGCACATTCAATACATATGCCAGATAGCATTTAGCCTATCTATTCGTTTCTCTATACAGCTAGCGTCCGTTTTATTTAGTAGTTTGAAAATACAACGACGGGAGAAAGTCGAGATTTAGCGGGAGCATGGAGTAAAGATCACAAGGGAGCGCATGTTACGTCCCCTGCTATTGTACTTCGATTCTTCTAATAAATAATTTGTTACGCCAGTTTCCATCATGGCACGCAGTATCGACGTTAATCACTTTGCTATGAACGATTGAGGGTTGCGACGCAAAGAGGTTTTATGGTAGTTGTATAATTTGTGAAAAGCATTTTCCAGTAACAAGTAGCGCTTATGTGTAATTTGCAGAACGCGTTTTCCAGTAACAAGTAGCGCTTATGTGTAATTTGCGGAACGCATTTTCCAGTAACAAGTAGCGCTTACACGATTTTTTTTTATTAGCAACTGCTTTATAAGCAACAGTACTCGAGTTCAGCAAAAAACTAAGCAACTCCACTACTGAGCTTTTATTACATTAAGCAACTGGTAAAAAATATTTATACTAATCATAGCCACTTTCTTCAATAGCAATAACTTTGCCTTGTATCTGTGTATTTTAACTACATATGCGTATACACCAAGTGAGGACATTGCATTGTTATTTTCTTTACACGCTTTTTTTATATAACAATACGCTTTATAAGAATAGCAGGGTGAAAATGGGCATTTTTTGAAGAATATTGTAGGAATATGCCCAGGGTGAGAATTCTACTGTGTTGGGGAATATTTTACAAAATATTTTGCAAAAGTTGATAGAAGAAAATAAGATATGTATTTATAAAATGTGACAAGTTGTGCAATGTAAATACATACGCGATCAAAACATATCAGTATAGAAGAAAAAACTTCATTTTAAGAAATTTTTATGGAATAAAAAATAAGAATACAACCTATTTTAAGTAGAATAAATAGGAATATGCTAAGAATATTTCAGCCTGATTTGGAGTTAAAAGTTAAGAATACTTGACCCTGGCCGAATCAAGTCTATGCTTATAAAAAAGCGTGTATTGCGAATGTCTGTCTTGTTGATTGACGTTTTCTCACCTATGAATCGAATTTTGTTTGTAACCTATTTCGAAAAATAAGCAACCAGTTAAGCAACTTGAGTACCAATTTCGGCATAAAATTTAAGCAACATGAGTTCTACCCCAAATGCTAAGTTGCTTATAAAAAAAATAATCGTGTATTATACTTGCCATTTCCAAAAACTTTCTTACCCTTTAAGACGGGGGCCACGAAATGATTAGTTCACTCTCAAATATAATCCGCTTTGCCCAAAAAAGATCATTCGAAAAATTAAAATTCTGATCTTTTTTATTTATCACGTCGCTATTATTGGGGGAAAGAAAAATAAAGATTCACAATTCTTTAGAGTTTAACGAATGATGCAAGATGCAACCATGCTTAGAAAGCTTTCGCGAGGGGAGGGAGACATACATTTTAAATGCAAAATGTTTACTTTAATGTGATAAATTTTCGCGGCGATTAAATTTCGCGGTTGAGCCATTTCCAAATATTTCGCGGGGACTTAATTTCGCGTTTCGACGTTTTTGAATATTTTTTTAAACCGGGAAAATTAGCTCTCGATTCGTTTTCACAAAAAGCCATATTTATCGTCGAAAAATCTCCAAAAATGAACTTTTATAGGCAAATTCTGGCCAAGAAAACACTCTTATTGTGTCACCTTTAGAATCGTTGGAAAGCTCTTATCCTCAGATACAAAAAATTGTTAATTTACAAAACTCACAAGTGGTGTCAGTACAGTCAGTGGTCATTAGAAGGAGGTAAAATTTCCTTTTGAAGAGCAGGACTAAAGCATCAAGTAAACAACAGAGAAATTGAGTATGAGAAAATTTTCGGAAATGTTCTTATAAAAAAGACTTAATTTCGCGGATTAGTCCAATATCCGCGAAATCCGCAAAATTTAATCCCCGCGAAGATTTATCACATTAAAGTACATGTTGTTGTCACTTCCATGTATGGTCAATAGCCTTTTGTTTGAGACTAATCGTTCCACTTCGCTTGAAAAAAACTCTTTCTAAATGAACATTTTTTCGTACTGTAAATGTGCTCTTTTTATTAAATATTCCTCAATTAGAAGCAGAATCACATAATTAGTCTGGTATTTAGTTAATAATTAAAATAATTAGGATACATAATTTGCATAATTTATAATCAACAAGAAACAAGAAATTTCCGCTTGTGGCCATAAAAATTTTTCAGATGAACTTTTCCAACTTCTATCGTTTTCCCCTCATTATGAATTATTGATAGAAACTTTTGACGCTTTTTCATACGCGAATACATTATTAAGGGTTGTTCGAGATGAATCGAGTATACATCGGGAGGCAGTATTTATCCGAAAAATACTTCATAGGCTGAAATTGTTTTGTTTAAAAGAGAGCCGTTTCATATGGATAATGATGCTAAAACTTCTTCAAATATAACGAAAATTTAAGAGCTATTTAATGCTACTAAATCCTGGAACTAAACTTTCATCCTGAATTGTTGTTGTTGTCTTGAAAATGAAATGAAAATATGACTATGAAAATGGACTGTCTAGACCTGTCTATAGATTATGCACAGCGCCTACAAAATGATATTCACATACGTAGACTACTTTTTCATTAAGCAATCGAAGTTTGTATTTCATTCATTCATTCATCATACTGCTGTCATACCTCTTCTCAGTTGAAAGCCAAAAGCATGCTTTTCTTCAAATACTTTGGCTTGTCCCACAAATAATGAAACTTTAACATCTGCGGAGGAGATCAAAAGCAACAAAACTTCGTAAATCAAAGCTTATCATTCTGGCTAGAATCTTCACTACAATAATAATTCTTTCAAAATTATCCAAATAGATCTTTTGAAATAACTTAAATTAAATTTAAGCAGATTTTCAGCTATCTTTTCTTTTCAATTTGTTCCGCACGTTTTTTCGTCTTCCTCGTGCACGTATTTTTATTCATGTAAAACAATTTGATAGAAAAGAGTAAAACTGAAACTTGGTTTCTTGGCTTTTAAAAACAAGCAAATGTCCGTTTGGTACGCTATTGGAAATTGGAAAAAACAGGCATTTATCTTTCAAAAATCTCTACGCTCAGTTTACATGCATACGCAATCAAATGGAAAGAACGACTGAAACAAATTTAATAAAAAAATAAATAAAAATAAGTCTAACAAAGAAACTATGTAATCAGAGAAATAAATAATCACGAGAGAATATTGATAAATGAAGAAATTTTCGAAAGAAAAAAATTCCGCACCAATTCAATCCCGCACAGAAAACAACAAATAACTAACATCAAATAAACAGAAAATATGTAACGTTAGGCGTTAAACATTCATAAAGCAATGAATTTATCTTTTAAATCAGATAGTTCCCAGACCCCCGGCCAAAAACAAACAGATGGAATAAATGTGGGGACTGCGCTCTAAGTTGTCGCAGCATCTTGCTTATATATCGAATGTTTTGATTCTTTTTACGTTTTGTTTTCAATCGAATGTTTTTAACTCAATTACGCTGCAGTGAAAAAGAAAATAACGCCACAACAAAAGACAACTTTGTTTCGCCGAGTGTGAGTTGGGATTCATATCAGGCATAAATTTTTGCCAGATGGCAACGAAGATTCGGAGATATCGTTTTAACGTGTTTTCAAAAATCTGTCTTAAAAGAAAACGTCAGTAAGTTATAAATATATTAATTTCATCGAGCAATCAGGTTGAACATCTGGTTTCTAGTGCTGGTCATTATCATGAAGATTTGTCCCGAAAATTTGTCTACGTCAGAAAATTGTCTTAAAATCTTCAACCATAACCCTGACTGAACATTGCACGGTTTTAAAATATTTTAATTTTTTTTAATCTTTAGCTTTTCTGTATTTATAACCGCTCACTAAACAACTTCGTGATAGCATGGTCTCAAATCTAGAACCTTTCGGTTAAGATCCGAACGCCATTACCATTGCGCTATCGCTGGAAATGGGACGCATACGAGTGTATGTAAGTACTGGAATGCTGAGAGATTGCAAGGGGATTCCTAGTTGGCGGTGAATACAGCGTCAGGTGTTGCGTAGGGACAGAGGTTGAACAGCAGTAGAATCACAACTACTCTGAGGTTACTGGGTAAGAAGATACTGTCTCCTTAGTGTCGATACCATGACGTATAATGCATTAACAGAGCGTTTCTGGATGCTTATCAACAGCATGTGATTGTTGATAAATTCATTTCCGTTGCGGATAAACAGCGATTTGACGAACCCTTAATCAGCAGCTTGAGACTGCCACCAACAATTGTGCGGAATGGTTTAATTCACTTGGATGTGTATCACCTTGTACGTGGCTGCCGAAATTAATTACTAGTTGAGGAGCTCATAACTACATGATAATTCTAAAAGTGCATGGCAATTCTAACGTTCGTGGGGGGGGGGGGGGGGTAGTGGGGGTTGGGTACATACCCTACCCATAGCGTAGTCCTCCGGCTACATCACACTCAGTTATTTTAAGTAGAGAAATGGTTGGGAATTCATGGTGCTGAATGTTGGCTAGGTAGGATACTGTGAATACATGTTTGCAAAAAAATATATCATATACTCTCAAGTCCGGAATAATCGCTTATTAATTTTGTAGAAAGATTCCACCCAAGACATGTTTATTCCAGCCGCCCCTTTTATTAAAATTTGAAACATTTTCCATGCACTCCTTTTCTTACGCTTTTCTCAGAAAAACCATTCTGTAATGCTAATGCTGGAAACAAGTGTTAATGAAATCAAGTTTACCATTTGATAAATCATATTGGGTTTTCGCAAAATAAGAAGAACGTTCATTTAAACACTACATTGGCTTCACTTTGACCATTTGAATTTATTAACGGGGACTCTTTCGGCTGTTGTGAGAAAGTTAATTTCTCCAAATGGAATCAAACGTAAAAAACAAGAGGGTTATGAAATGCTTGATTATACTTGCCCAGATGATGCTCAAGAGGATGATTATAAGAACTTGTTTGACAACCTGTTCACCAGTCAAATAGACGTCGAAGAGGGGGCCAATGGAAATTTAACATAGAGTGACTTGAGCAGTTCCGATGAATAACTTCACGATGCAGCTACGGCCGTTCAGCCTGATGAATCGGATATTGAAACCACCTAGTCAGGTATTATTCCTTTGAGTAACTTGTGTAATGACTCTGATATTAACAAGGATGCTATGTTCTTTGGTTCTATGGCTAAAGTAATTGAGATCGATAGCAGCGAGAATTTCCTCGGCCACCTGCGTGAGTTTCAGAGCGTTTATGACGATGAAGCTCGGAGAAGTGTAAAGAAACGTATTGAAAGCAAATTATAAACTTCAGAAAACGTTTTTTTTGTGCTGTTGATTATTCTTTTAAAACTTCTTGTTGAGTTTGTTTTTAATAAACGTTAACCTGAGCTGAAACTTGTTGACTTAGTTTTATACTCAAACATTCTTAAGACCCTTCTCTACTACTGTTAGGAAGGGGGAGCGCGTCATGTTTTGAAAATGTTGAGAAAATTATTCCAGTCACCCCCAATTATTCCAGTCACCCCGATTATTCCGGCCACCTCTATTATTCCGGCCACCCTTATTATACCGGCCACCCCTATTATTCCAGCAACACCGATTATTCCAGTCACCCCTATTATTCCGGACTCAAAAGTAACTGGGAAGAGGACGAGTCACAACAGTTATTGATGAAAGGCGACGTTTAAAAGAAAAAAAATGGATATGTGACTGAGACAACACGGAGAAAGCTTACGAATAGTACATGAATTAAACAGTGAATCGGCAAAGGAAGAAAGCACTGGTTCATCTCTGCAACGAATTGACAATTAGACAAGGCCCAGGAGAGGGGTAGGTACCACCTAGCCCTAGAAAAAGGTCTATGGGTATCATAGTGTACCTTAGGTTTTGTAGTTTCAGAAAAGTGATGGTGAACGGGCTGTACCCGGAGGACCTGGGCTCTACAGCGCCCCATCTTAGGTGCAATTTTCGTGGATTTTGTCATTTTACAGGGGTTATTAAGGAAAAAAATGTCACCAATTTTTTTATAACTTCTGAAATAAAGATACATTAAGGTTAAAACTTTACAATATTCTTGTTGAAGGGTACCTCTTGGGTTTTCACAAAAAATACACACTTTTTTAGGGGGTCTGGTACAAGAAAAATAGCAAAAAAATCGCTAAAAATGCTGTATTTTGCTAGTTTTTGAAGATAAATGCTAAATTTTTGTTTTAGTTGATAGAAAGCTTGAAAATAGGTGGCTTTCCAAAAGAATTCAGGTTGTTAGTTTGGATTTCAGGGGGTAAAATAGCAATATTAGCTGTTTTTCGCTTGTTTTTGCAAGATAAACACGAGTTTTGTTATTAACTCGTTGTCATATTGACTGATTTCATCTCAAATCTTTTGTTGAGTAAAACGTTGCTTATTTTGCATTACAGTTGACTCTCTCTAATTCGAATCCCAAGGGGAAAATATTTTGTTCGAATTATAGAGAGATTCGAATAGTAGAAAGTCTCTCTCATTCGATTTTTCAGGTTTAAAGGGTGAAAATTCGAATTAGAGAGAGAAATCGGAATTTTTGAAAAATTGAGGAAAATCAGAAAGGTAAAAAATTAAAAAGAATGATCGAGTTTTCTTTGATAGCTACTTTTTTCCAGGTCGAAAGCGTATTAGGCGGGATACAAAATGATTGTGTCACTTCGTTATTGGACTTCCCTTTCTCTAACTCCAATAAAGCTTTTTACTTTGTTTCCAGCTTTTGATCTATATGGAGTCGTTTAGCCATTTTGATCGAGAAATAAGACGCAGTTAATCAAATCATAGTCACAAAAAATATGATCAAACTTCATACAAAAGACGTGTATTTACAAAAAAATCAAAACATTCGAACAGAAATGAATTTTGAAAAAAAAACATTTGAAAGTGTTAACGGTTAGTTTTACATTCCAAAAATTCAAATTACATAGAGGATTTTGCTGAGGGGACCTGAAAAAGTTTTCGAATTATAGAGGTTTTCGAATTACAGAGATTCGAATAATAGAAAGTAAATTATAAGAGTTTCTTAAGGAAAATTGACGGTGACTTAGAATTCGTTCGAATTATAGAAAGTTCGAATAATAGAGATTCGAATTAGAGAGAGTCGACTGTATTTCCAATCTTTACTCTAATCACAGAAGAGATATTTTTAGTGTGGAATAAAATGGAACAAATTTGATTACTGGCAAAGACAAATTGAAATCTCCGAAGTTCAATGGTTTTCTTATTTGTTTAGATAATGTACATAAAAATGAGTTTGTTCTGCATTGTACATTATGGTAATCAACCAAATTATTCAAATCTTAAGACATCGTCCGAAGAAAACAAAGATTGATTGATTCAAAGTGTCTTAGACAACAGTTGGTAGTTGATGATCTTAGGGGCCATACATATATGGCGTCCACAAAAGAGTGCTGAAAATTTGATATACATATAGTTACTGAATAACACTTTTTAAAAATATAGTATGATAAATGAGGATAACGAAAAAACATTTTTTTTTGCCGATGTCAGCAAATTCCGATGACGTCATTATTTTGTGATTATGTTGTGATTCTTCTTCCTCTTCTCTCGTATTGAAGCTCAACTTTTAAATGTCCGGGCAATCCGACATCAGCCATCGTCTTGTGGGAGCATCGAGGTCACGTATAGACCTTGTGGACCATTGGGAGGGCGATAGATGGGGCAGTCGTTGATGATGTGTGCTGCCGTCTGCACCTCTCCGCATTCACAAAGTGGGGACTCCACCAGCTTCCATTGGTACATGTTTGATGCAAAACGGCCTATGCCCTACGTCATCATTTAGTCGAGATGTGGCTTATCATTCGCGGCAGGTCGAGTCCCGGCGGACAGGTCGATGGAGTGCCAATGTATTGGTGGAGTGATGTGAGGTTGCTTGCTCCAGCTGCATAGCATTCAGCAGGTGCGAACACCAAGGCGATTGCCAATGTTCGTAGCACGTTGGAATGTGCGCCCCAGGTTATGCCCACTAGTCGTCGGAGTAGGGCGCTCGAGCAGACACTTTACCTCTCAGCTCTTCTAGGTGTTTTCTGAAAGTTAGCGAGAGGTCTAATTTACGCCCAGGTATCTAGGAGAATGATCGAACTACAGGCGGGCTCGGCATTCAGCATTCAGCATGATGTTTTTGCTGATGTCAACAAATTTTGATAACGTCATCATTTTACCGAAACTGGACATTTTTGCAATTTTTATATATTCAATTAAACATATGATGTTTAATTTTGAATATTAATCTGTTTTTGGTTTCATAGGTTTAGAAAACATATTGTTAGGGGTTTGAGCAGAGTTAGAGCTTTATAGTTCATTTATAAGAATACAAGGTTTTCATCAAATAAACTGAAGTAACGGTTATTACCAAGCTGATGATTTTGTGTTGCAAAAAAACTTTCATTTGTGACTCCAAAAACTAAAACAGCTGAAATCGTCATTCCGTTTTATTTCCTAGATGTTAGATACCGTATTTTCTCCAATAAACGCCCTGGGCGTTTATAAAATTTTAAAGATTTTTAGGGGGCGTTTATTAGAGAGGGCGTTAATAAGAGAGGGGCGTTTATTTACAAAAAATATTTTTTTTATAAGTGAGATATTTTTTACATATCCTCGATATTTACAAGGTCATCTTCTTTATCATCAAAGTCAATAAAATTATCTTCAATATTGGCATCTTCAACGTCCGAATCAGTTGGCTCAAAGTGGTTCTTGCTTAGTTCATCTGCGTTTTTTAGCAGACCGAACTGCTCTTTCAAAAGAGCAGCGCAAGGTTTATCTTTTTTAAAACAATGGATTAAATCGTCTTTACTTCCATCACTTTTCAAATTCAATCCACAGCTCTTGAACGAATTCACTACCATACTTTTGTCGAGACGATTCCACGCTTCCAAAATCCAGGTAACTATTAATTGCCGTGATGCTGGTTTCATGTTCCTTATGTCGGTGAAATACTCGTCGCCCATCCTGATGATCAAGCGGAGGCTTTAGAATATGACAAATACGCCATAAGTATTTATCATTTAAACGGAGATAACGAGAAATAATTGATTTGACATGTTCCAGTTGAGTTATCTAGCCTTTTTTACCATCTTCTTAACGCAAATTCCAAAAACCGTATGACAGTTACAATGACAGGAAAATGGAAACGTGAAATTGGTTTGGTAGTTTCTGCACAGTGTAATGCTTTGACGAATGATAAGAAAAATGCGATGGTCTTGGATCAAGAAATTGAAAAAAGAAAAACACGATATAAATCTTGTTTGGAGTTGAAGCATCAAGGAAAAAAGATCTATCGAATGTTTCCGATTTATGTTAATTAAAAGAAAAGAAACGAGAATTAACAATAACAAAACTTTATTCTTAATAAATATTATATTTTTTCTAATAAACGCCCCCCTTTCATCACAATAGGGCGTTTAATAGAGAGGGGCTTTTAAAAAAGAGGGGCGTTTATATAATATTTTTACTTTTAGAGGGGGTGTTTATTAGAGAAGGGCGTTTAAAAGAGAGGGGGCGTTTATTGGAGAAAATACGGTTTCTCAATTATTGTCAAGAAGATACAATCAAGTATGCAGCCAATTATATAAGGGAAAATATTGTATAAAGATCTGCTAGAAATAAAGTGGCCATCATCATTGCAGGAGTTTAGAGATACCAACAGAAGTCCTCCAAGTTTCCTTTATGCATTTTTGGAAGTCGTCATCAACCAAGGCAATGATTATGCTGGTTCACCGACAAACCTATCTCGTCTTGTGGATTCAATTAACCAAGATCTAGTTTCTGCAGTAACACGTGGGAAGTATATACAGCCGAAGCAATTTTTGTTGGGTCAGAGCCTTTATAGTCTAACTGGTAGTAGAAAGGTAATGGACATTTTACATAAGCTTGGACATTGTACTTCCTACAACACTGTTTGTGAAATTAAAACAGCTCAAGCAGAGTGTGGATTAGAGGCAGCAAAACGTACGAACATACTCAAGCTAAAACCATCTTCGTCGACCGACGTGGTTTTTACACACTTTTGGGTTGACAACTTTGATTTAAAGGTAGAACGAATGCAAGGCAAGGTATTCGTCAACACAACTCACTTAATGGCGTTCCAAGAAGATGAAAAGTGCGAAGCAAATATTCATACAATTACCGAACCATGTACGAAGAGTGGTAAGCTGTCTTACGAAGATATGGATATAGAAACAAAATCAGTTCATGTTTACAGACAACAAGGAAACAATAGAATACGTAATCAATCCTACTGTCGAGATAAAGAGTTTCGTTACAAAATGTTCATTATATAGCTTTATGTCCGAAAACAAAGTTCTTTCGATCAGGTCATTCCAACATTCAAAGGTTGGTCTCTTGGAGTTCGCTCTGGCAATCAAGAATCTTCAATAAAAAGAACAATTGAGACATATGTACTTACCTCCACTCAAATCAAAGATCACAGAATTTAGCACCATTCAGAAATACTTGACGTACCATCAACAACTATCTGCAAGTGTCAATATGCCGGACGTTAATGTTACTCTTTACGTTGGGGACGCTATCAATGCGTACAGAACCATTTGGGGCTTCCTAGAACAGTACAACACTGTTTTCATACATCTTGGAAGCTTTGTTTTGAATGTAAATGTTCTTGGTTCTCTCATCACTGGCTTGGGCTTTGAAGATATTATTTATCAAGTTTGTTCACTTCTGGTAGCCTTCAACGAGTCATTACAGGATACCATTATAACAGAGCTTGGTCAGTTCACCAAATATTCTCCGAATCGCTTGAAAGACTTTCTTTTTACACGAATTTCTAGCAGAGAGAAAACCTACCGTTCCCGCTGTCTTGACAAATTATTCTATCAACGGTACCTCGATAAAGATTTATGATCAATTTATTGGGATGTCGTTGCAAATCTTGGATGAGTATGAAGAATTTCGAAAGAAGGTTGAATGTGGTGATATTGGTAAGACAGCACAATTATGGATGTTATATCTGAACTTGATGTATGCAGACGTTGGCACTGTCAGCTGTCTACACAAATGATTTAGACTCGATAATCTGTACGTGGAAGACGTTCAAACTATTGTATTTTGCGATGAACAAAGTCAACTTTGTAAGGTATGTTGTTTTTTAATCCAGAAATCCGTAAATAATTACCTTCCACATTTTGATTTGTGTTTATCTACTACAGAAATTGCCAATTATCTAGAGAGAACCGATCGATACCTGAATAGTATATATGGTAACACCTTTTTCCATATTTTTAGAGATGGAAGCCATTATATAAATATGCTGATGAACATTGACGAACAGTATCCAGGAATGAGGAATCATCTACAAATTGGCGGAATATCAGCTCAAGATCAAACAAAGCATGCTGTTAAGACGAAAGAAACATCAGGGAAGTTTACAGATTGTCAGAGGTTACTTTTCCACAGTTCTAGCACCGGTAATGTCTCAGAGTCTTTCACCTAAAACCATTTACTATCAATTGAATAGGTGCATTTGCTCATTTTGTATACATTGAAAAAAAAGGTTTTAATTGCATTTCTTTAGGTGCGTGGTGTGAAAACATTTGCAAGTAGTGAGATCAGTGTCCTAAAATGGTGTTTGAATTGCCCTCTACAAGCACAGTATTTTCAAGAACTAGCGATTGTTTCAGGACTCGATTCTTTCACAGAATGGTATAAGCCATTACGTGTTAGTGATATTTTACGATCTGAAATAAATGTTTCAAGATTGATAGAGGTTCTCGATAATGAATACCTCAACCCATTCAGCGCTTTTTTCGACAAAAACGAACTGTTTAATCTTAGTTTAGGCGTTCCAAAGGAAGTTGGGGTAGACAAACTTCTAGAACTATAGAACAATGGAATGGTGGTTGCTAAAGAATCCTTACTAGCGAAAAGAAGTTTCACGACCCTATACAAAGAGTGAATGTCCCATAATTCCATGAAACCACTGTCACAGTCAACAAGAACAGCAAGAACAAAGTTGTATTTGTCAATCGTGTCATCATCAGTAAACTTCTGTCGTTATCAGCAAAGTTTGAAAAGCCTGTTGACTTCCAGAAGCATTGAAATACTCTTTATATCCAATTCCTCTCGGTATGGCTTTTCCTGATGGAACAAAAAGAGTAACTTCAAAATCTAAATTACTAAAAGAGATCCTGCCTACCATTACATGACGTTTGGAAATCCCTATTTCCAAAGATAAATGTGCTTACGTTGTGGATATAATTTCTCAATTGATAGTTTGTCTGTTGTCAATATCTGACACTTTCGAGCAACTTATATGGAGATTTCTCGAGTCACTTCCTAAGGTATACTCCAGAGTTGATATTGTGGCAGATTATCGGAACAACAGCATTAAATCAGCACAGCGAAAGAAGAGGGGTACATCATGAAAGGTTTTAATTGGTTCTGTGAAGAGCAAGGTTCCACGGGATATAAAAGGATTTCTGTTAAATGATGAAAACAAGACATTGCTGATCAAAATCATTTTCGATTATGTTATCAAAGAAAACATGGTGTCACATCATTATTACAAACGGAAACGGTCGTTCTTTCTGGTGACGATGAATGCTACACAATAACATCAAGTTTTGTTACACAAAATGATGAGCTAAAGAGCGACCAAGAGGGAGCAAACACTAAAGTCATTCTACATGTCATGCATATAATCGGACACTCTTCATTATCTGTTATCACCCGCAATCCATCAAATGATGAATATATAATGGTTTTAGCCCTCGCATTAATTGCAAATCCAGAAAAGACCTACATGGATTATCGAAGCGGCAAGAATAGGAAAGGAATTTGGCTGAATGATATTCCATTAAAAGAAGACGAGAAGAAAACTCTTATCGGATTCCACTTGTTCACCTATAACGATTATCTAGCAGCTTCCTTCCGCAAGGGGAAAACAATGTTGGTCTATCATGAAAAAAAGTGAGCAATTTCTGAAGATATTCGGTGAACTTGAAAGATTCTGGGAACCGACCAATCAAATGATTATTGTGACAGAAAAGTACATTTGTGTCCTGTATGGATCTGAGGAGAAATCTGTTAATTTTTCACGATTTGAAATGTTCATGAAAAAAGAGACGCGTGAAGGAAAGATCATTGATCTCTCAGCCCTTCCACCACGTGCATCTTCTCTACATCTTCAAATCATGAGTTCAAACTTTGTTGCAGTTGTATGGAAAAGAACACCGAGCTTACAAATACATCAACAAAACATTGACAACAGCGGTTGGAATGCAGATGCCACGATACAATCGGTTGTTGACCCATATCCGGATGACATTTCGGAGCTACTCATGCAAGAAGACATATTCGAAAATGACACAGATAGTGACATGTGTGAAGGTTATGTGGATACAGACGATGATACAAATTAGAAAATTCCATGCTCCGAATATTCCTCGTCTTTGATCTTCATAGTAATGCACAGAAGAAGTTTTCTGACACTAATTACATAGAAATTCAATGGCAATAATAGAACTTAGTTAACAAGTGTCCAGATTATGGATTTCCTTAATGACTATGGAATTTTATTGGGGCATTAAAAGTTAACTATCATTTCTTCATGATTATAAATTATTTTTTTATTTTATTTTATTTTATAGGCTTTATTTGTGGCATTAATTCCGCATAATATACATAAGGCAAAACTTTTGGTAAAACCGTTATTTTATATGCACTTGAGTCCACTGCCGTTACTCACCTTTCATTTATTATTTCTATAATTTCTTCTTCCCTCAAATGTTGCAACACAAAATCATCAGCTTGGTAATAACCGTTCCTTCAGTTTATTTGATGAAAACCTTGTATTCTTATAAATGAACTATAAAGCTCCAATTCTGCTTAAAACCCTAACAATGTGTTTTCTAAACCTATGAAACCAAATACATGTCAGATTGATATTCAAAATTAAACATCACTTTAAATTGAATGTATAAAAGTTGCAAAAAATGACAATTTTTCGGTAAAATAATGATGTCATCGGAATTTGCTGACATTAGCAAAAAAATGTCGTTTTTTGTTATTCTTATTTATCACACTATATTTTTGGAAAATTTTATTTAGTAACTATTTGCATTTGAAAAGTTATGACCAATTACATTTTTTCTGGCCAGACAGAATTTTTAATACATTTTTGTGACCCAGTGTAGTTTGAGAGGCTAGAAAATTTTATTGCCATCTAGTTACCCTGAAAACCATCAAAATTCCTTATGGAGGGTTTGAGGAATGCAAAAACCATATAAGCTAAATTATATTTCAAGGTGGTAATCCTCTCTCCCCTCCCCCCAATATGTCTGGACTATTGTGCGATTGGTTTGACGACGGATTTGTTTATTGAGTTAGAGTTAAGTTTTTGCCCAAAATTCATTTTTACAATTAGTTTCGAAAGTTTAAAACACTTCCTACCTCAATCACGCTTGCAAGATTTGTGTCAAAATTACAGAATGGTATATGGGAAATAAAAGACCATGTATAAGAAGAAATTAATTTTTGTCTTCTGGGTGTCGAATTAATCTATTTTTTTTATTTTTTTTATTCATCCACAGTTCACTGTGGTGACATGATATACATCATGTTTTCTCCTAGCTATGCATACTCAGCGAATCACTACTTCTACTGAGGGATAAAGTATACCCATTCGACAATTTGTCTACCAAATTTCCCTCACAAGGCTTTGGTTAACCCGTGGTAGGTTTCTTAGGCACTTCCCAAAGGTGCCGCGCGCTCAGGTAATTCTCGTCTTGAACAATTTTTTTTGCATCAAGCGAGATTCGAACCTGGGCCGTTGCGGTAAGAAACGTAAGTTTCGACCACTAGACCACGCGCGCCCTAATTGATCTATACAATATAGAAAGACCGAGGATTCTCGCTACGTAATCGTACGCCACCTAACTGAACTTCTCTAAGAATTTTAAGACGAATTAAACTGAGGTACTCAAAGTTTTGAATTTGTTATTGTTTAAAAACTATTTAGTTGTGAAACTATTTTGAAGTATAACTTTTCTAAAAAATATTGCTTAATAGTGCAGGGGTTGGAGGCCTGAAATAGGGTCAACTAAGAACAAATCGTTACAAAGCTAATTTTAAAAGAACATATGTATTTTCTCAACAAAATATAGCACAAAGCTTTTCGGACGTCTGTACATCATCAGGTGCATAGGAAATATTTACCTGATGATGTACAGACGTCCGAAAAGCTTTGTGCTATATTTGATTGAGAAAATACATATGTTTTAAGAAAATCTTTGAAAGAGACAGATGTTAAGAAATATCCAACGCAAAACATAATATAACCGTCGAGCGGTTAGCGTTTAAGCACGCATTAAAACAAGAAATTTCCAAAAACTGTATTTTAGTGTTTTTACCCTCTGTTAATCAACCCCCGTTTTGGGTACTTTATACTTAAGGAGAGCGAGTTGGGTTTTTTTCTGTGAAAACATTTATACTAAGGAAACTTTTTAAAAAAAATCAGCTTTGTAACGATTTGTTCCTAGTTGACCCCCTTAACCCCTGCATTATAAATTAAAACTACCATATTGAACCTCTTTTTTAATATAAAATAATATATAGTATAATAAGGGTATATAATTATAAATCAATAAACTGCTAGGAATACAGTGGCAGTTTGGAAGAAGATAGCGTGAAACAAGCGGAAGAATCAGTATCAATCCTCTATATTTTGAGAGATTCTGTCCAAGTCACCTTTTTTGGACGCGATTAATGGTGAAGATGACGAATAAGAGTTATTTTTATGAAAAGAAGAAAAATCTTTTGTTTTACCAAAACTGTTTTTCTTTATATTCCAATTCTGATACAGATTTCTTAAAAATGTATTTCAAACCTTAATTACTAATGCAGATATCAGAAGCAGAGACAGATTCACGATCTTATTCTATTTCATCACAACTACCCTGATATTTCATAAAACCCTGGATGTCACACAACTGTGTCTACATCCGTCTCTGAGAACAATGAAAATTTTAAATATTTAAATAACAACCCCGATATTTCATAATAGAGCTGCTTTCAACACTAGATAAAAAATTCTTTTTGGAAATCTGAGCCTCATCGTCATTCTTATAAAAAAAGGATTGTGATGCATGCGGTTTCAAAAATTACATAAAAACAGGTATACAATACTAAAGACCAAAAATCTTAACGAGGCTCACGACCCATCGGACAACTCCAATTTCTAAGTTAGATATCAGTTTGGCCGTTACCAAGTAATTATTTTGCGTTTAAATTCTTTTGAAGTAGTGTATGGATATTATGATTTAACGAGAAAATTAACGAGGCTAATAGCAGCCATCTATATAAATTCATTTCAACGCTGCTAAACTTTTTAAAGGGATTTAATCAAGGGAATCATTAGGAAGCTTGAATTGAACGTTTTAAAACGGAAGAAAAACGACGGTTATATTATGTTTTGCGTTGGATATTTCTTAACATCTGTCTCTTTCAAAGATTTTCTTAAAATATATGTGTTTTCTCAATCAAATTTAGCACAAAGCTTTTCGGACGTCTGTACATCATCAGGTACATATTTCCTATGCACCTGATGATGTACAGACGTACGAAAAGCTTTGTACTATATTTTGTTGAGAAAATACATATGTTCTTTTAAGAAAAACATTGAATTATTAAACTGCATCTTATATTTGAATCTTTCTCTTTGTTTAGAACATACGGCTTTGAATATGCAACTTTTCCTAGCCACATATTTGTATAGGCTTAAATATTTCATAAAGCAAGACTCATAGTAGCTATGCACAAGTAATGCAGTTCGATTTCATAGTTCATTTAGTAAAACATGTTTTCGTTTGTTAGCTTTTCATGAAAGGTAGCACCTCAGTGGCAATGTTTTTCGCGAAGATATCGGCGTTTGCAAGTTTCCTTGTTTGCGTTAGTGCAAGTATGTGAGAGTAAAAGACAAAAATTTTGTTGTAGCTTTAACAGTATTATTTATGGTACTCCATTATAAATATTTATAAACATGCTTTCATGTTTCCGTTTGTGTAACCCAAATATATTTATTCTTTATTAATTTTGATTTAACAAATTATCATTTTTTTTTCCATTATCATTTAGAGTGCGGAGGCCACCTAAATACATCAGGTATCATTTCTTCCCCAGGATTCCCCCAGGGCTATGGACAAAATTTAACGTGCGTGTGGACCCTGAAAGCTCCCAGTGGCAAAAAAATACGCATCATTGTCAAAAACATCACAATTGACTACAATGAGTCCTGCAGCGAAGAATATCTGTCTTTTAGAGAGTCGAATATTGGATTTCCCGCCATACACTGCGGCAGCAATCCAGTGCCTGTTTTCATCTCAAAAACGAGCGAAATCATTGTCACGTTTGTATCCGATAATTTGGAGCACTCAGGAAAGGGATTCCTGTTAAGCGTTGGATTTTTCAATGATTCGACTACAACTAAAGCCCCAAATACTATATCTGCGTCTATAACTAACTCTTCAACGTCAACAAGAAAAGAACAAAGTGCGTGTTCACAGGAATATATATATTTTATGAACCCATTTTGCTCGAAAAATAAATAAATAAAGGATTTCTCTCGTTTTAGCATCGACGCAAAAAGCCGCAGTCGAAACAGATTCCAACGATATGGTGGAGATTTTTATTGTCATACTCGTAACTGTCGCGTCCGTTGGAGTATTCATTTTATGGGAATGGTATTTATACAAAAGAAATAGTGGTTTTTTCTTCTTCGTGAGAAGAAGGTGTTTATACTGTTATTCACAACGGTTATAAGTTATATATCAGCATAACATATAGGTATATAAGTCCCTTTCTACAAATTGTTGCGTTTATTAAATTATTTACTGTTACACGTTATTCCTGTTGTTTGGTATTTTAAAATGTCTTGAAACTTTCAAACCTAGGAATTACTTTAAATTTCTCCGCAAGTATCTCAGGAATTACACAAATAACTTCGCGAGTATTTCAGTCATTATTCGAATAACTCCGCCAGTATCTCAGGAATTGCTCGAAATCTTTTTATGAAGCCGTCAACAGGAACATCGCGTATTGTTTAGATGGAGATCATAGTGTTTTGAATAACGATACTTTTGTTAGTTGTATTATTTATGTACAACATATAAGCGTTTCGCACCCTAAATAACACTAACTTAAAAAAAAACTTATTACTTTGTTTCACGTTTCATTCAAATCCAATGTAAAATACTGAACCAATTTCAAATCCAATGTAAACACCGAATGAATTTCAAATAGATTTCCACTTCAGTCTATATGTAACTCATAATAAAAACTAATTTTTAACTCTAAAGATAGGTTACGTGATGTATTTCCATAGGAACCGAAGCTGAATATTTAAAATTCCATTCACTCAGCTTTCAAGGGTATATCGAATTCAATTCATGCGAAAAATTCGATGAGCATGAACGTAACTTAATAACAAGAACCTAATCAAGTAGTATTGTAAATATCATAATCATCAGAGTGTCCTTACGTAAAGATTGGTTTGTTAGAGTGTCCTTATATAATTTGTGCCCTTTTTGTGACCTTACATAAAGGTTTGTTTTCTGAGAGTGTCCTTACGTAAAGATTTGTTCTCGAAGTGTCCTTACGTAGAGGTTTGTTCTCTAAGAGTGTCCTTACGTAGAGGTTTGTTCTTTGAGAGTCTCCTTACGTAGAGATTTGTTCTCGAAGTGTCCTTATGTAGAGGTTTGTTCTCTAAGAGTGTCCTTACGTAGAGGTTTGTTCTTTGGGAGTCTCCTTACGTAGAGATTTGTTCTCTGAGATTGTCCTTACGTAAAAGTTTGTGCTCTGAAAGTGTCCTTACGTAAAGCTAGAATTGATGGCCACCTTTCTAGTATGCATCGTATAAACGCAGGAGTTCTTCCGGGCTCAGTGATGTCACCAGTTATCTTTCTAATGTTTCTTGACGACCTACTGTCCCTCTTATCCTCCTCCGTACATTCCTACTCGGGCGACACCTACCTTAATGTTTCTTACTCTTTCGCTTGTGTCAGTGAAACCACAGCCAAAAACATTTCTCTTTAAAAATCTGAGGCTGGAAATGTTTTTGAAAATGACGTAATTAGGGTTACGGAATGGGGAGACCACAACATGGTCAAATTTAATGCCAAAAAGACCGACCAAATAGTTGTCTCCAGAAAGCGGAACCGCTCATTCCCATATGTAGTTATGGGTAACGATACTCTGCCTTTCTCCTGTCACCTACATCAACTCGACCTACGAGTGAGTTCTGACCTACACTGGAATGAGCACATATTTGGTTTGGCCAAAAGAGCTTCGCAGAAGTTGGCGTTTCTGTTTCGTTTCAAGTATTTTCCCGCTGATAAAATTTTAGTTCTCTATATATCTTTAATTAAACCTCAATTAGAATACAACTCATACGTCTGGGGCGGGGCTCCTAAGTCTGTGTTGGAAATTCTTGATCGCATCCAGCGCAAGGCAGTACGATTAATTGATAATCCCAGGTTAACAGAAAGCCTTCAACCATTGGAACACAGATGCAGGGTAGCCGCACTTTGTTTGTTCTATAAATACTTTTTTGATCATTGCTCAGATAAACTGCACTCTACTGTCCCACCAATTTCTGTATTTCCCAGAGAGACGAGGTACTCTTCTAACTGCCACCAGTTCAATGTTTCAGTTCCCTCCTCAAGAAGCGTCATGCACTCATCTTTCTTCTTTGTCCGGGTTTCCAATTGGTGGAACAAGCTCCCATGTTGTGTATTCTCCGAAGGCCATGTTTACCACCTCCAAAGCTTCAAACAAAGGAAAATTGTTTAGACATAAGGAAAATTTCTTAACCTGATTTCAGCCCTCTGCACTTATTTCTCGTCTACTCCTTTTTTTATGTTGTAAAACAAAGACCCAGCATTAATGACCAACTGGATATTAGATTTTTACGACTTTTTAGAAATGGTGTAACATAGCTCCCATGAGATTTTGTGTAAATAATGTTTTTAATTATGATTTCTTTTACGATCTACATACTATTTATGCAACGTTTTAGTTTTTTAGTGTACATATTTATTATGCACCTGATGATGTACAGACGTACGAAAAGCTTTGTTTGATTTTATTGACAAAATAAATATATTGTTTTAAAGAAAACTTTATATTATATAAAATCCTAATTTTTTTTGGCAATCTGAGCATCTGAGCCTGAGCTGCATGCGGTTACAAAAATTACGTTAAAACAGGTATCCGCAAGACTAAAGACCAAGAATCTTAACGAGGCTCACGACCCATCGGACAATTCCAATTTCTAAATTAGATATCAATTTGACCGTTAACCGAGTAATTATTTTGAGTTTAAATTCATGTTAAATAGTGCATAGATATTATGATTTAACGCGTAAATTAACGAGGCTAACAGTAGCCACTTTTATCAATTCATATCAACGTTGCTAAGCTTTTTAAAGGGATTTAACATTCCTTAATCAAGAGATTAGGAAGCTTGAATGGAAAATTTTAAAACGGAAGAAAAACAGCTTGATGGTTATATTTTGTTTTGCGTTGGATAGATCTTTCGTTTTGTTTGGACCGTAGGGTTTTGAATATGCAACTTTTCCTTGTCACATTTTTGTATATACTTGAATATTTCATGAAGCAAGACTCGTAGTAGTCATACATAAGTAATGCAGTTCGATTCATTTGTTAAGACATGTTTCCGTTTTTTAGCTTTTCATGAAAGGCAGCACCGCAGTTGCAATGTTTTTTGCGAAGATATTGGCGTTTGCAAGTTTCCTTGTTTGCGTTAGTGCAGGTATGAATGTGTCAGAGTAAAATACAAAAATTTATTTATTGTCGCATAAAAAGTTTTACTTATGGTAGATTTGTTTTTTAAAAAAATATATAAAAAAACAAAAACAAAATCCATTATAAATATCTATGAACATGATTTCATTTCCCTTTGTGCATCCCAAATGTTTTTATTCTTATTATTGTTTATATTTTTATAACTTTTGATATATTAAATTAACATGTTTTTTCATTATCATTTAGAGTGCGGAGGCCACCTAAACGCATCAGGTATCATTTCTTCCCCAGGATTCCCACAGGGCTATGGACAAAACTTAAACTGCGTGTGGACCCTGAAAGCTCCCAGTGGAAACAAAATACGCATCATCGTCAAAAACATCACAATTGACTACACTGAGTCCTGCAGTGAAGAACATCTGTCTTTTAGAGAGTCGGACAGTTTGGTGCCCAACATGCACTGCGGCAGCACTCCAGTACCTGTTTTTATCTCAAAGACGAGCGAAATCATTGTCACGTTTGTATCCGATAATTTGGAGCACTCGGGAAAAGGGTTCCTCTTAAGCTATGCATTTTTCAATGATTCGGCCACAACTAAGGCCCCAAGTACTACATCTGTGCCTATCACTAACTCTTCAACGTCAACAAGAAAAGAACAAAGTGCGTATTAACAAGATATATATTATATGAGTCCATTTTGCTAGAAATAGTAAAAATAAAGAATTTCTCTCGTTTTAGCATCGACGCAAAAGGCCACAGTCGAAACAAAATCCTTCAAAACTTGGCAGATTCTTCTTATCGCCCTCATTATTGTCGCGCTCATTGCAGCCTTCATTATATTGGAATGGTATTTAAACAAAAGAAATACTGGCATTTTCCACACCGTGAAATCAAAGTGTTTAAACGATAATTACCAAAAGATATAACCAAAAATTCTTTTCTGCAAATTGATACGTTTATCAAATTTTTTACCGACCCACGTTATTCTTGTTGTTTCGTTTTTTAAAATGTCTCAAAACTTCCAAACCTTGGAACTACTCGAAATAATTCCGTGAGCATCTCAGAAATTATTCGAGTAACTTTGCCAGTATCTCAGGAATTACTCTCAATCTTTTATAAAGCCGTCAACAGGAACATCGCGTATTGTTTAGATGAAGATGATATTGTTTTGAATAACGTTACTTTTGTTAGTTGTATTATTTCTGTATGACATATAAGCATTTTGCACTCTAAATAACACTAACCTATCACTTTGTTGCACGTTTCATTCAAATCCAATGTAAAACACTGAGCCAATTTCAAATAGATTTCCAATTTCGATCACTTTGTTACTCGTAATAATCACTAATTTTTAACTGTTTTTAACTGATGATAGAATTGCTGTCAAGTCGTGTTATTTCGGCTACATACTTTAACTATTGCATTTTGCTGAAGATTGCTATACTGCATGTCAGAGTTATTAACTGTTGTTAGGCCCAATAGCTGAAAACACCATAATCAATGGCTAAAAATCTCTAAACGGGACAAGCAACTCTGATATTAAAATCTATAACTTTACAATATCTCAGTCTCTCTCGCAATTTGTTGATTTTCCAACCCGCATACCTGATCATTCAATCAACTTCCGTGTTGGATTTATTTTTAACTTTCAAACCTGACATCTGTAAAATATCTCATAGTGCCCCATTAGGTCGTTCTTACCGACCATGTTGTTTTATCGCTCAAAGTTAACTTTGATAGACAAGTTTCTCATGAACATCCCATGCATAGAACCTTTTATTAAGATATGATCTTGCGGAGTGGCAGAAATTTCAAGCACACATTCAGTCTATCCCTTGGACAATCTTCTTTCCAGCTCAGCTGATGATTGTGTTAATAAAACTAGTTCAATAATATCTGAAGCAGTAAGGTTATTTTTTCCTTCAAGGAAATATCAGATAAAACCTCAATCTACGTCACGGAGTTAACCCGCATGTGCTGCAGCCATAGCCCACGGTAATATTTTCTTTCTTTGTTATCGACGTGATGCGACGGATCTTAACAAACAATTGTTTATTGCCTATTGGAATATTTGTAAATGTGTTGTTTGTAAAGCAAAAACTGTTTTTGCTGAAAGAACTAAAGATATCAATTCTAAAAAATAGGATCATGTAAAATTTGGCTTATCATTAAAAATGTCCAAAGTAATTATAAATCATCCGTGCCTACACTATTCAATGGTACTGAAGTCATTTAATTATCTAAGGATATGGTTGAACTCATTGCTATACTATTGAACTATTCTATCCGTGATGTTTCTGGACACGATCTCCGATATTTCGTTCCAAACACTGACCAGACTTTACAGGATTGCTATATATCTCCTGATAACTTTTCCAACATTATTTCCAATATAGAATTTAATAAACCTAGGACTTGGGTATGCGGGTCATGTAACATCTTTGACCTCATGGATATAAGATATATATTTTAATGGATATATATTTTATATTTATATTATATTTTATGGAAATGTATTTTCTGAGACAAAGAATCAAATTCTAAGAAATACAAGATTTTTAAAAAAATCATTACCTGGTACCTACATCAACCCTGATCGATCTAAAGAAGAACGTGATCACTTCAACGCAGCTCGAATAGAACAAAAAAAATTCATAAAAAGCGATGTCTCGGGGAAATAGTTTTATCAGATTACGGGTCCACCTTGGAACTTTAAAGTTATCCGAGAGAAAAAAAGACCAAGGAAAGAATCTACTGGCATAAAAACTGCACTCATTCAAAAGACCTAAAAATAGTTTATACTAACGTTGACTCATTGTTAAATAAAAGATCGGAACTTTTGCAGATTCTAAAAGAGCATATCATATGCATATGCTGATATCATCAGTTTGGTGGAAACATTACCTAAGAATAAAAGATTTGATGTCCTGGAAGCTGAAATCTCAATAGACAATTATAACCATTTTACCAACCACAACTCTACATCCTGCCGTAGAGGTATTATAATATATGTTCACAACACAATTAACACCACCCAAACTAACATGGAAGTATCCTTTAGTGAAATGGTCAGTTGCATTCTCCGGTTAAAAAACCTAGATCTGCTTTTAAGTACCTTTTATCGATCGCCGAACAGCACTTGTGAAAATGATAACCTACTTCATACTCAATTATTAAATGACAGCCGAACATACCGAAACAAGCAATTCTTGGGAGACTTTAACTACCCAGACATAGACTGGTCAACTGCCGACAATCCTCTCCCTAACTCATCTAAATCAGAAGTATTAATTGAACACATACAAAATTCTTATTTATACCAACATGTTTTTAAACCAACGCATATCCGACCTTTTCAAAATCCCACTACCATCGATCCAATATTCACTTCAGAAGAACGCATAATATCACCTATACAGCATCTTTCACCTATTGGTAAAAATCATCATCAACTTCTGTATTTCAAACTATTTACGTCATTCACTGATACATCTACAACTGCTTCGAAGTATTTTCTTTATTCAAAAGGAAATTACAAAAAAATCAAAGATGGGCTAAATTCTTTAAACATTGACTATCTGGCGTCCTTAGATTCTATCGCTTCATGGAATTGGCTTCACCAGTCACTGCTTGTGGTAGTCAATAATAATATTCCAACCAAACCACACTCTCACAAAAAATCTTCAACATGGCTAAATATAGATACAACTATGAAACTCAAAATAAAACAGCAAAAATATTCTGCCTATTTAAGATCTCCAAACAAGAACAACTACCACGAATATGCAAAAGCAAGGAACCAAGAAAAAGCATCGTGCAGAAAAGCAATAGTACAATTTGAAAGGCAACTTGCTGATAATATAAAGGGCAATCCTAAAGCCTTTTTCTCGTATGTAAAAAAAAAACTAAAATAAAAATCTTCTTTTCCGGACATGTCATACAACGCGTCTACTGTAACAACCGACATAGAAAAAGCTCTTCAGTTCAAGCAGTATTTTGCAAGCGTGTTCACAAACGACAATTCATCGAATATTCCTTCTTACAAGCACTATCATTGTATCACTCCATTCGCTGACAAAGCTGACTTTTGCCTGCTAACATAAAAAGACATCTACTTCAATTAAAGACATACAAATCTCCTGGTCCTGACCAACTACATCCTCAAGTACTCAAAGAATCTGCTACTGAACTTTCACCTTTGCTCTCTATTATTTTTCAGAAGATCTTTGATTCAGGTAACATACCACAAATTTTGGAAAAACGCAATCATAACGCCACTATTCAAAAAAGGAGATAAATCTCTTGTGTCAAATTATTGACCAATTAGTCTCACGTGTATAGTAACAAAAGTATACGAAAAAATTATTAAGGATCATTTGCTTCATCACTTCCGCGAAAGCAACATGTTCACCGCAGTTCAACATGGTTTTCGTTCTGGCCATTCTTGTGTTACAGATTTGCTTTCAGTAATCGACTCTTAGACTAAAGCTCTAGACAAAGGAATTCCTATTGACAACATATACCTAGACTTTGCGAAAGCCTTTGACAAAGTACCTCACAAACGTCTCCTAGTCAAAGTCAGGCATATGACATCAAAGGAAAAACTTTCAATTGGATCAAAAACTTTCTTCGTAACCGCCACCAAAGAGTCAGAGTCAACAATGGCTTTTCAAACTGGAATGAGGTCCGAAGTGGCGTTCCACAAGGTACTGTATTAGCTGCATTACTGTTCATAATCTATGTCAATGACATTCCCCAGTCAATAACATCCCCTGCTGCCCTTTTTGCTGATGACACAAAGGTGTATTTTCCATTAGATAATGCCGCATCGCATTACCTACTTCAGAAAGAAATTGACTCGCTAGTTTTTGAGCAAAAAACTGGGGAATGTGCTTTAATATTGATAAATGTTCAGTCTTGCATCTTGGTCATAACAACAAGCTACATACGTATACCATGTGGGACCCGCTTGAAACAAAACGCGTCGCGATTAAACCAACGAAATGCGAGCGTGACTTGGGAGTTCAAGTTGATAGTTGCTTGAAATTCGCAATTCACATCACGACTCAAGTCAATAAATCAAATAGCATTCTTGGATTGATCAGACGCACTTTCGTTTACCTCGACACAAAAATGTTCACGAAGCTTTTCATAGCACTTGTTCGCCCGCATCTAAAATATTGTGGCACAGTTATTAACCCAAGGTTGCTGAAAGACAAAAGGCAAATTGCAAACGTTCTTCGTCGTTCCTCAAAACTGTTGCCCGGTATGAAAAGTTTATCCAACGAAAGCCGCCTTGTACGCTTAGGTCTGCCAAGAGGCGATTTAATAGAAGTTTAAAAATGGTTTCACAACTTCTATTTCTGTGAAACCAAACTGTTCAACATTGAAGGAAGATCACTGACGAGGACGAGAGATCATTCATATAAATTGAAAATACAATTCTGCAGACTCGACTCCAGTAGCCGATTTTTTACGATGAGAGTTGTAGACAGCTGGAACAGCCTCCCTAACGAAGTTGTTACTGCGGAGTCACTGAACATTTTCAAAAATCGATTAGATTTGTTTTTGAGAAACAAAAGATATTTGTATGTTTGATTATTTAATTACGATTATTTGTTTGACTGTGTCTTTCTTTGCAACCCAAAATATGAAGCGTTACAAGTGATTTTTCGATTTATTTTTATTTTCTATTATTATCAATTTTTTATTCTCTTCGCATTTTTATGCTTTTGCATGACTTTGCTTTGTTTTAGGTTAACAGGCACTGTTTTATGCCTATACATCGAATTTTTGATGTAAACCTTATTTTATAATAATAATAATAATAATAAGCATCCATGCCCCTGATACATAGCTGCCACAGAGTTTTTAATACAAGTTGGTACCTTGCGTGGGTTAACTCACCACTGTTTTCTTCTTTCTGGGGTTGGCGTTAGGAAGGGCATCCAGCCGTAAAAACATCTGCACCAATAAACCATCAGATGATTAAACCTCCATAATTTGAGAATACCATCTTTTGAAACCGTCCAACCCATGCAAGCATGGAAAAGTGACGCTAAAAAGATGATGATGATGATTGAGGGAATTCCTGGAATTGTTCTTCAGAGATGGTCTACCGAGTTATCTCCTGTTTTGTGTGATGTTTACAAAAAGTGGTTGGACCTTATTTTCCTTCATTGGCGGTGAAGCTCATTGACGATATTCGACCGTTCAAAGAGTTTACAATCAGAGGTTGCAGAGAGGTAATCCTTTTTTAGAATAGTTACTCTGATTAAACATTATTTTATATATTTCAATATTTTCTTTTGACAAAAACTGATGTCTTTGATAAATTTAGAATGCGGAACAATAATCACACATGTATGTTTTGGTTTTTTTAGTGCTCTTTCAGCAATGGCGGTCATATATCATATACTTTTTGCGGCAGTCCATGAAAAAGTTATACAGCTATACTTCACCTCAACGTTTAAAAACATCGGAAACTTCACAAAGGCCACAATGGAATGGTGCAGTTATGGAAAGGGAATCATGAAACAGAGTGTCTAAAATAATACATTCTATTTGAAAGAGTCCCTAAACTTTTAAGTAGTGTATGGATATTATAATTTAACGAGAAAATTAACGAGGCTAATGGCAGCCATTTATATAAAATCATTTCAACGTTGCTAAGCTATTAAAGAGATTAGGAAGCTTGAATGGAACGTTTCAAAACGGAAGAAAAACAGCTCGACGGTTATATTTTGTTTTGCCTTGAATATTGGTTATAATCTTTCTCTTTGTTTAAAACGTACGTCCTTGAAAAAGCAACTTTTCCTAGTCACATTTTGTTATAACCTTCAACATTTTATAAAGCAAGACTAGTAGTAGTCATGCACAAGTAATGCAGTTCGATTCATATGTAAAGATATGTTTCCGTTTTGTAGCTTTTCATGAAAGGTAGTACCGCAGTTGCAATGTTTTTCGCGAAGATATTGACGTTTGCAAATTTCCTTGTTTGCGTTAGTGCAGGTATGAATGTGAGAGTGTAAAGGACAAAAATTTACTTCTTGTACTTTTAACAGTTTTATTTATTGTAGATTTCCATTGTTAAAGAAATATACTCCATTAGAAATATCTATAAACATGATTTTATGATTCTGTTTGTGCATCCCAAATATTTTTATTCTCTAAATCTTTTGATTTATCAAATTAAAATGTTTTTCATTATCATTTAGAGTGCGGAGGCCAACTAAATGCATCAGGTATCATTTCTTCCCCAGGATTCCCCCAGGGCTATGGACAAAATTTAAAATGCGTGTGGACCCTGAAAGCTTCCAGTGGCAATAAAATACGCATCATCGTCAAAAACATCACCATTGACTACACTGAGTCCTGCAGTGAAGAATATCTGTCTATTAGAGAGTCGAATATACTAGATCCCGTCATACACTGCGGCAGCAATCCAGTGCCCGTTTTCATTTCAAAAACGAGCGAAGTCATAGTCACGTTTGTATCCGATAATTTGGAGCACTCAGGAAAGGGATTCCTGTTAAGCGTTGAATTTTTCAATGATTGGACTACAACTAAGGCCCCGAGTACTACATCTGCGTCTATCACTAACTCTTCAACGTCAACAAGAAAAGAACAAAGTGCGTGTTTACAGCAATATGTATATTTTATGAATCCATTTTGCTCAAAATGGTAAAAATAAAGGATTTCTCTCGTTTTAGCATCGACGCAAAATGCCGCAGTCAAAACAGATTCCAAGGATACTGTGGAGATTTTTGTGGTCATATTCATAACTGTCGCGTTCGCTGGAGTATTCATTATATGGGAATGGTATTTATACAAAAGAAATAGTGGTTTTTTCTTCATCGTGAGAAGAAGGTGTTTATACTGTTATTCACAACGGTTATAAGTTATATATCAGCATAACATATAGGTATATAAGTCCCTTTCTACAAATTGTTGCGTTTATTAAATTATTTACTGTTACACGTTATTCCTGTTGTTTGGTATTTTAAAATGTCTTGAAACTTCCAAACCTAGGAATTACTTTAAATTTCTCCGCAAGTATCTCAGGAATTACACAAATAACTTCGCGAGTATTTCAGTCATTATTCGAATAACTCCGCCAGTATCTCAGGAATTGCTCGAAATCTTTTTATGAAGCCGTCAACAGGAACATCGCGTATTGTTTAGATGGAGATCATAGTGTTTTGAATAACGATACTTTTGTTAGTTGTATTATTTATGTACAACATATAAGCGTTTCGCACCCTAAATAACACTAACTTAAAAAAAAACTTATTACTTTGTTTCACGTTTCATTCAAATCCAATGTAAAATACTGAACCAATTTCAAATCCAATGTAAACACCGAATGAATTTCAAATAGATTTCCACTTACAGTCTATATGTAACTCATAATAAAAACTAATTTTTAACTCTAAAGATAGGTTACGTGATGTATTTCCATAAGAACCGAAGCTGAATATTTAAAATTCCATTCATTCAGCTTTCAAGGGTATATCGAATTCAATTCATGCGAAAAATTCGATGAGCATGAACGTAACTTAATAACAAGAACCTAATCAAGTAGTATTGTAAATATCATAATCATCAGAGTGTCCCTACGTAAAGATTGGTTTGTTAGAGTGTCCTTATATAATTTGTGCCCTTTTTGTGACCTTACATAAAGGTTTGTTTTCTGAGAGTGTCCTTACGTAAAGATTTGTTCTCGAAGTGTCCTTACGTAGAGGTTTGTTCTCTAAGAGTGTCCTTACGTAGAGGTTTGTTCTTTGAGAGTCTCCTTACGTAGAGATTTGTTCTCGAAGTGTCCTTATGTAGAGGTTTGTTCTCTAAGAGTGTCCTTACGTAGAGGTTTGTTCTTTGAGAGTCTCCTTACGTAGAGATTTGTTCTCTGAGATTATCCTTACGTAAAAGTTTGTGCTCTGAAAGTGTCCTTACGTAAAGCCTTACGTAAAGCTATAATTGATGGCCACCTTTCTAGTATGCATCGTATAAACGCAGGAGTTCTTCCGGGCTCAGTGATGTCACCAGTTATCTTTCTAATGTTTCTTGACGACCTACTGTCCCTCTTATCCTCCTCCGTACATTCCTACTCGGGCGACACCTACCTTAATGTTTCTTACTCTTTCGCTTGTGTCAGTGAAACCACAGCCAAAAACATTTCTCTTTAAAAATCTGAGGCTGGAAATGTTTTTGAAAATGACGTAATTAGGGTTACGGAATGGGGAGACCACAACATGGTCAAATTTAATGCCAAAAAGACCGACCAAATAGTTGTCTCCAGAAAGCGGAACCGCTCATTCCCATATGTAGTTATGGGTAACGATACTCTGCCTTTCTCCTGTCACCTACATCAACTCGACCTACGAGTGAGTTCTGACCTACACTGGAATGAGCACATATTTGGTTTGGCCGAAAGAGCTTCGCAGAAGTTGGCGTTTCTGTTTCGTTTCAAGTATTTTCCCGCTGATAAAATTTTAGTTCTATATATATCTTTAATTAAACCTCAATTAGAATACAACTCATACGTCTGGGGCGGGGCTCCTAAGTCTGTGTTAGAAATTCTTGATCGCATCCAGCGCAAGGCAGTACGATTAATTGATAATCCCAGGTTAACAGAAAGCCTTCAACCATTGGAACACAGATGCAGGGTAGCCGCACTTTGTTTGTTCTATAAATACTTTTTTGATCATTGCTCAGATAAACTGCACTCTACTGTCCCACCAATTTCTGTATTTCCCAGAGAGACGAGGTACTCTTCTAACTGTCACCAGTTCAATGTTTCAGTTCCCTCCTCAAGAAGCGTCATGCACTCATCTTTCTTCTTTGTCCGGGTTTCCAATTGGTGGAACAAGCTCCCATGTTGTGTATTCTCCGAAGGCCATGTTTACCACCTCCAAAGCTTCAAACAAAGGAAAATTGTTTAGACATAAGGAAAATTTCTTAACCTGATTTCAGCCCTCTGCACTTATTTCTCGTCTACTCCTTTTTTTATGTTGTAAAACAAAGACCCAGCATTAATGACCAACTGGATATTAGATTTTTACGACTTTTTAGAAATGGTGTAACATAGCTCCCATGAGATTTTGTGTAAATAATGTTTTTAATTATGATTTCTTTTACGATCTACATACTATTTATGCAACGTTTTAGTTTTTTAGTGTACATATTTATTATGCACCTGATGATGTACAGACGTACGAAAAGCTTTGTTTGATTTTATTGACAAAATAAATATATTGTTTTAAAGAAAACTTTATATTATATAAAATCCTAATTTTTTTTGGCAATCTGAGCATCTGAGCCTGAGCTGCATGCGGTTACAAAAATTACGTTAAAACAGGTATCCGCAAGACTAAAGACCAAGAATCTTAACGAGGCTCACGACCCATCGGACAATTCCAATTTCTAAATTAGATATCAATTTGACCGTTAACCGAGTAATTATTTTGAGTTTAAATTCATGTTAAATAGTGCATAGATATTATGATTTAACGCGTAAATTAACGAGGCTAACAGTAGCCACTTTTATCAATTCATATCAACGTTGCTAAGCTTTTTAAAGGGATTTAACATTCCTTAATCAAGAGATTAGGAAGCTTGAATGGAAAATTTTAAAACGGAAGAAAAACAGCTTGATGGTTATATTTTGTTTTGCGTTGGATAGATCTTTCGTTTTGTTTGGACCGTAGGGTTTTGAATATGCAACTTTTCCTTGTCACATTTTTGTATATACTTGAATATTTCATGAAGCAAGACTCGTAGTAGTCATACATAAGTAATGCAGTTCGATTCATTTGTTAAGACATGTTTCCGTTTTTTAGCTTTTCATGAAAGGCAGCACCGCAGTTGCAATGTTTTTTGCGAAGATATTGGCGTTTGCAAGTTTCCTTGTTTGCGTTAGTGCAGGTATGAATGTGTCAGAGTAAAATACAAAAATTTATTTATTGTCGCATAAAAAGTTTTACTTATGGTAGATTTGTTTTTTAAAAAAATATATAAAAAAACAAAAACAAAATCCATTATAAATATCTATAAACATGATTTCATTTCCCTTTGTGCATCCCAAATGTTTTTATTCTTATTATTGTTTATATTTTTATAACTTTTGATATATTAAATTAACATGTTTTTTCATTATCATTTAGAGTGCGGAGGCCACCTAAACGCATCAGGTATCATTTCTTCCCCAGGATTCCCACAGGGCTATGGACAAAACTTAAACTGCGTGTGGACCCTGAAAGCTCCCAGTGGAAACAAAATACGCATCATCGTCAAAAACATCACAATTGACTACACTGAGTCCTGCAGTGAAGAACATCTGTCTTTTAGAGAGTCGGACAGTTTGGTGCCCAACATGCACTGCGGCAGCACTCCAGTACCTGTTTTTATCTCAAAGACAAGCGAAATCATTGTCACGTTTGTATCCGATAATTTGGAGCACTCGGGAAAAGGGTTCCTCTTAAGCTATGCATTTTTCAATGATTCGGCCACAACTAAGGCCCCAAGTACTACATCTGTGCCTATCACTAACTCTTCAACGTCAACAAGAAAAGAACAAAGTGCGTATTAACAAGATATATATTATATGAGTCCATTTTGCTAGAAATAGTAAAAATAAAGAATTTCTCTCGTTTTAGCATCGACGCAAAAGGCCACAGTCGAAACAAAATCCTTCAAAACTTGGCAGATTCTTCTTATCGCCCTCATTATTGTCGCGCTCATTGCAGCCTTCATTATATTGGAATGGTATTTAAACAAAAGAAATACTGGCATTTTCCACACCGTGAAATCAAAGTGTTTAAACGATAATTACCAAAAGATATAACCAAAAATTCTTTTCTGCAAATTGATACGTTTATCAAATTTTTTACCGACCCACGTTATTCTTGTTGTTTCGTTTTTTAAAATGTCTCAAAACTTCCAAACCTTGGAACTACTCGAAATAATTCCGTGAGCATCTCAGAAATTATTCGAGTAACTTTGCCAGTATCTCAGGAATTACTCTCAATCTTTTATAAAGCCGTCAACAGGAACATCGCGTATTGTTTAGATGAAGATGATATTGTTTTGAATAACGTTACTTTTGTTAGTTGTATTATTTCTGTATGACATATAAGCATTTTGCACTCTAAATAACACTAACCTATCACTTTGTTGCACGTTTCATTCAAATCCAATGTAAAACACTGAGCCAATTTCAAATAGATTTCCAATTTCGATCACTTTGTTACTCGTAATAATCACTAATTTTTAACTGTTTTTAACTGATGATAGAATTGCTGTCAAGTCGTGTTATTTCGGCTACATACTTTAACTATTGCATTTTGCTGAAGATTGCTATACTGCATGTCAGAGTTATTAACTGTTGTTAGGCCCAATAGCTGAAAACACCATAATCAATGGCTAAAAATCTCTAAACGGGACAAGCAACTCTGATATTAAAACCTATAACTTTACAATATCTCAGTCTCTCTCGCAATTTGTTGATTTTCCAACCCGCATACCTGATCATTCAATCAACTTCCGTGTTGGATTTATTTTTAACTTTCAAACCTGACACCTGTAAAATATCTCATAGTGCCCCATTAGGTCGTTCTTACCGACCATGTTGTTTTATCGCTCAAAGTTAACTTTGATAGACAAGTTTCTCATGAACATCCCATGCATAGAACCTTTTATTAAGATATGATCTTGCGGAGTGGCAGAAATTTCAAGCACACATTCAGTCTATCCCTTGGACAATCTTCTTTCCAGCTCAGCTGATGATTGTGTTAATAAAACTAGTTCAATAATATCTGAAGCAGTAAGGTTATTTTTTCCTTCAAGGAAATATCAGATAAAACCTCAATCTACGTCACGGAGTTAACCCGCATGTGCTGCAGCCATAGCCCACGGTAATATTTTCTTTCTTTGTTATCGACGTGATGCGACGGATCTTAACAAACAATTGTTTATTGCCTATTGGAATATTTGTAAATGTGTTGTTTGTAAAGCAAAAACTGTTTTTGCTGAAAGAACTAAAGATATCAATTCTAAAAAATAGGATCATGTAAAATTTGGCTTATCATTAAAAATGTCCAAAGTAATTATAAATCATCCGTGCCTACACTATTCAATGGTACTGAAGTCATTTAATTATCTAAGGATATGGTTGAACTCATTGCTATACTATTGAACTATTCTATCCGTGATGTTTCTGGACACGATCTCCGATATTTCGTTCCAAACACTGACCAGACTTTACAGGATTGCTATATATCTCCTGATAACTTTTCCAACATTATTTCCAATATAGAATTTAATAAACCTAGGACTTGGGTATGCGGGTCATGTAACATCTTTGACCTCATGGATATAAGATATATATTTTAATGGATATATATTTTATATTTATATTATATTTTATGGAAATGTATTTTCTGAGACAAAGAATCAAATTCTAAGAAATACAAGATTTTTAAAAAAATCATTACCTGGTACCTACATCAACCCTGATCGATCTAAAGAAGAACGTGATCACTTCAACGCAGCTCGAATAGAACAAAAAAAATTCATAAAAAGCGATGTCTCGGGGAAATAGTTTTATCAGATTACGGGTCCACCTTGGAACTTTAAAGTTATCCGAGAGAAAAAAAGACCAAGGAAAGAATCTACTGGCATAAAAACTGCACTCATTCAAAAGACCTAAAAATAGTTTATACTAACGTTGACTCATTGTTAAATAAAAGATCGGAACTTTTGCAGATTCTAAAAGAGCATATCATATGCATATGCTGATATCATCAGTTTGGTGGAAACATTACCTAAGAATAAAAGATTTGATGTCCTGGAAGCTGAAATCTCAATAGACAATTATAACCATTTTACCAACCACAACTCTACATCCTGCCGTAGAGGTATTATAATATATGTTCACAACACAATTAACACCACCCAAACTAACATGGAAGTATCCTTTAGTGAAATGGTCAGTTGCATTCTCCGGTTAAAAAACCTAGATCTGCTTTTAAGTACCTTTTATCGATCGCCGAACAGCACTTGTGAAAATGATAACCTACTTCATACTCAATTATTAAATGACAGCCGAACATACCGAAACAAGCAATTCTTGGGAGACTTTAACTACCCAGACATAGACTGGTCAACTGCCGACAATCCTCTCCCTAACTCATCTAAATCAGAAGTATTAATTGAACACATACAAAATTCTTATTTATACCAACATGTTTTTAAACCAACGCATATCCGACCTTTTCAAAATCCCACTACCATCGATCCAATATTCACTTCAGAAGAACGCATAATATCACCTATACAGCATCTTTCACCTATTGGTAAAAATCATCATCAACTTCTGTATTTCAAACTATTTACGTCATTCACTGATACATCTACAACTGCTTCGAAGTATTTTCTTTATTCAAAAGGAAATTACAAAAAAATCAAAGATGGGCTAAATTCTTTAAACATTGACTATCTGGCGTCCTTAGATTCTATCGCTTCATGGAATTGGCTTCACCAGTCACTGCTTGTGGTAGTCAATAATAATATTCCAACCAAACCACACTCTCACAAAAAATCTTCAACATGGCTAAATATAGATACAACTATGAAACTCAAAATAAAACAGCAAAAATATTCTGCCTATTTAAGATCTCCAAACAAGAACAACTACCACGAATATGCAAAAGCAAGGAACCAAGAAAAAGCATCGTGCAGAAAAGCAATAGTACAATTTGAAAGGCAACTTGCTGATAATATAAAGGGCAATCCTAAAGCCTTTTTCTCGTATGTAAAAAAAAAACTAAAATAAAAATCTTCTTTTCCGGACATGTCATACAACGCGTCTACTGTAACAACCGACATAGAAAAAGCTCTTCAGTTCAAGCAGTATTTTGCAAGCGTGTTCACAAACGACAATTCATCGAATATTCCTTCTTACAAGCACTATCATTGTATCACTCCATTCGCTGACAAAGCTGACTTTTCGCCTGCTAACATAAAAAGACATCTACTTCAATTAAAGACATACAAATCTCCTGGTCCTGACCAACTACATCCTCAAGTACTCAAAGAATCTGCTACTGAACTTTCACCTTTGCTCTCTATTATTTTTCAGAAGATCTTTGATTCAGGTAACATACCACAAATTTTGGAAAAACGCAATCATAACGCCACTATTCAAAAAAAGAGATAAATCTCTTGTGTCAAATTATTGACCAATTAGTCTCACGTGTATAGTAACAAAAGTATACGAAAAAATTATTAAGGATCATTTGCTTCATCACTTCCGCGAAAGCAACATGTTCACCGCAGTTCAACATGGTTTTCGTTCTGGCCATTCTTGTGTTACAGATTTGCTTTCAGTAATCGACTCTTAGACTAAAGCTCTAGACAAAGGAATTCCTATTGACAACATATACCTAGACTTTGCGAAAGCCTTTGACAAAGTACCTCACAAACGTCTCCTAGTCAAAGTCAGGCATATGACATCAAAGGAAAAACTTTCAATTGGATCAAAAACTTTCTTCGTAACCGCCACCAAAGAGTCAGAGTCAACAATGGCTTTTCAAACTGGAATGAGGGCCGAAGTGGCGTTCCACAAGGTACTGTATTAGCTGCATTACTGTTCATAATCTATGTCAATGACATTCCCCAGTCAATAACATCCCCTGCTGCCCTTTTTGCTGATGACACAAAGGTGTATTTTCCATTAGATAATGCCGCATCGCATTACCTACTTCAGAAAGAAATTGACTCGCTAGTTTTTGAGCAAAAAACTGGGGAATGTGCTTTAATATTGATAAATGTTCAGTCTTGCATCTTGGTCATAACAACAAGCTACATACGTATACCATGTGGGACCCGCTTGAAACAAAACGCGTCGCGATTAAACCAACGAAATGCGAGCGTGACTTGGGAGTTCAAGTTGATAGTTGCTTGAAATTCGCAATTCACATCACGACTCAAGTCAATAAATCAAATAGCATTCTTGGATTGATCAGACGCACTTTCGTTTACCTCGACACAAAAATGTTCACGAAGCTTTTCATAGCACTTGTTCGCCCGCATCTAAAATATTGTGGCACAGTTATTAACCCAAGGTTGCTGAAAGACAAAAGGCAAATTGCAAACGTTCTTCGTCGTTCCTCAAAACTGTTGCCCGGTATGAAAAGTTTATCCAACGAAAGCCGCCTTGTACGCTTAGGTCTGCCAAGAGGCGATTTAATAGAAGTTTAAAAATGGTTTCACAACTTCTATTTCTGTGAAACCAAACTGTTCAACATTGAAGGAAGATCACTGACGAGGACGAGAGATCATTCATATAAATTGAAAATACAATTCTGCAGACTCGACTCCAGTAGCCGATTTTTTACGATGAGAGTTGTAGACAGCTGGAACAGCCTCCCTAACGAAGTTGTTACTGCGGAGTCACTGAACATTTTCAAAAATCGATTAGATTTGTTTTTGAGAAACAAAAGATATTTGTATGTTTGATTATTTAATTACGATTATTTGTTTGACTGTGTCTTTCTTTGCAACCCAAAATATGAAGCGTTACAAGTGATTTTTCGATTTATTTTTATTTTCTATTATTATCAATTTTTTATTCTCTTCGCATTTTTATGCTTTTGCATGACTTTGCTTTGTTTTAGGTTAACAGGCACTGTTTTATGCCTATACATCGAATTTTTGATGTAAACCTTATTTTATAATAATAATAATAATAATAATAATAAGCATCCATGCCCCTGATACATAGCTGCCACAGAGTTTTAAATACAAGTTGGTACCTTGCGTGGGTTAACTCACCACTGTTTTCTTCTTTCTGGGGTTGGCGTTAGGAAGGGCATCCAGCCGTAAAAACATCTGCACCAATAAACCATCAGATGATTAAACCTCCATAATTGGAGAATACCATCTTTTGAAACCGTCCAACCCATGCAAGCATGGAAAAGTGACGCTAAAAAGATGATGATGATGATTGAGGGAATTCCTGGAATTGTTCTTCAGAGGTGGTCTACCGAGTTATCTCCTGTTTTGTGTGATGTTTACAAAAAGTGGTTGGACCTTATTTTCCTTCATTGGCGGTGAAGCTCATTGACGATATTCGACCGTTCAAAGAGTTTACAATCAGAGGTTGCAGAGAGGTAATCCTTTTTTAGAATAGTTACTCTGATTAAACATTATTTTATATATTTCAATATTTTCTTTTGACAAAAACTGATGTCTTTGATAAATTTAGAATGCGGAACAATAATCACACATGTATGTTTTGGTTTTTTTTAGTGCTCTTTCAGCAATGGCGGTCATATATCATATACTTTTTGCGGCAGTCCATGAAAAAGTTATACAGCTATACTTCACCTCAACGTTTAAAAACATCGGAAACTTCACAAAGGCCACAATGGAATGGTGCAGTTATGGAAAGGGAATCATGAAACAGAGTGTCTAAAATAATACATTCTATTTGAAAGAGTCCCTAAACTTTTAAGTAGTGTATGGATATTATAATTTAACGAGAAAATTAACGAGGCTAATGGCAGCCATTTATATAAAATCATTTCTACGTTGCTAAGCTATTAAAGAGATTAGGAAGCTTGAATGGAACGTTTCAAAACGGAAGAAAACAGCTCGACGGTTATATTTTGTTTTGCCTTGAATATTGGTTATAATCTTTCTCTTTGTTTAAAACGTACGTCCTTGAAAAAGCAACTTTTCCTAGTCACATTTTGTTATAACCTTCAACATTTTATAAAGCAAGACTAGTAGTAGTCATGCACAAGTAATGCAGTTCGATTCATATGTAAAGATATGTTTCCGTTTTGTAGCTTTTCATGAAAGGTAGTACCGCAGTTGCAATGTTTTTCGCGAAGATATTGACGTTTGCAAGTTTCCTTGTTTGCGTTAGTGCAGGTATGAATGTGAGAGTGTAAAGGACAAAAATTTACTTCTTGTACTTTTAACAGTTTTATTTATTGTAGATTTCCATTGTTAAAGAAATATACTCCATTAGAAATATCTATAAACATGATTTCATGATTCTGTTTGTGCATCCCAAATATTTTTATTCTCTAAATCTTTTGATTTATCAAATTAAAATGTTTTTCATTATCATTTAGAGTGCGGAGGCCAACTAAATGCATCAGGTATCATTTCTTCCCCAGGATTCCCCCAGGGCTATGGACAAAATTTAAAATGCGTGTGGACCCTGAAAGCTTCCAGTGGCAATAAAATACGCATCATCGTCAAAAACATCACCATTGACTACACTGAGTCCTGCAGTGAAGAATATCTGTCTATTAGAGAGTCGAATATACTAGATCCCGTCATACACTGCGGCAGCAATCCAGTGCCCGTTTTCATTTCAAAAACGAGCGAAGTCATAGTCACGTTTGTATCCGATAATTTGGAGCACTCAGGAAAGGGATTCCTGTTAAGCGTTGAATTTTTCAATGATTGGACTACAACTAAGGCCCCGAGTACTACATCTGCGTCTATCACTAACTCTTCAACGTCAACAAGAAAAGAACAAAGTGCGTGTTTACAGCAATATGTATATTTTATGAATCCATTTTGCTCAAAATGGTAAAAATAAAGGATTTCTCTCGTTTTAGCATCGACGCAAAATGCCGCAGTCGAAACAGATTCCAAGGATACTGTGGAGATTTTTGTGGTCATATTCATAACTGTCGCGTTCGCTGGAGTATTCATTATATGGGAATGGTATTTATACAAAAGAAATAGTGGTTTTTTCTTCATCGTGAGAAGAAGGTGTTTATACTGTTATTCACAACGGTTATAAGTTATATATCAGCATAACTTATAGGTATATAAGTCCCTTTCTACAAATTGTTGCGTTTATTAAATTATTTACTGTTACACGTTATTCCTGTTGTTTGGTATTTTAAAATGTCTTGAAACTTTCAAACCTAGGAATTACTTTAAATTTCTCAGCGAGTATCTCAGGAATTACACAAATAACTTCGCGAGTATCTCAGTAATTATTCGAATAACTCCGCCAGTATCTCAGGAATTGTTCGAAATCTTTTTATGAAGCCGTCAACAGGAACATCGCGTATTGTTTAGATGTAGACCATATTGTTTTGAATAACGATACATTTTTTAGTTGTATTATTGCTATACAAAATATAACCGTTTTGCATCTTAAATTAAACTAACTTATCAATTTGTTTCACGTTTCATCCAAATCCAATATAAAACACCGAATGAATTTCAAATAGATTTCCATTTACAGTCTATATGTAACTCATAATAAAAACTAATTTTTAACTATTATTAAAAGGTACGGCTAGGGATTCTAAGGATAGGTTACGTGATGTATTTCCTTAGGAACCAAAGCTGAATATTTAAAATTGCATTCATTCAGCTTTCAAGGGTATATCGAATTCAATTCATGCGAAAAATTTGATGACCATGAACGTAACTTAATAACAAAAACCTAATCGAGTAGTATTGTAAATATCATGATCATCAGAGTGTCCTTACGTAAAGATTGGTTTGTTAGAGTGTCGTTACATAATTTGTAAACTTTTGCCCTTTTTGTGACCTTACATAAAGGTTTGTTCCCCGAAAGTGTCCTTACGCAGACGTTTGTTCTCTGAGAGTGTCCTTACGCAAAGGGTTGTTCTCTGAGAGTGTCCTCACGTAAAGGTTTGTTCTCTAAGTGTCCTTACGTAGAGGTTTGTTCTCTAAGAGTGTCATTACGTAGAGCTTTGTTCTCTGAGATTATCCTTACATAAAGGTTTGTGCTCTTAGAGTGTCATTACATAAAGGTTTGTTCTCTGAGAGTGTCCTTACGTAAAGGTTTGTGGTCTTAGAGTGTCCTTGCGTAAAGGTTTGTTCTCTTAGAGTGTCCTTGCGTAAAGGTTTGATAAAGCAAAGACGTGAACTCTTTTTTATTATGCATCATTTTATGTATTGTATAGTGAAAGTGTACGTCTTTTCCATTTTTGTCCAGCGATTTCTACGGTCACTTTAGAACAGAATTTGTTTTTTGATAAAATTGCTATTAAAATGTACTATCAGCTTTGTACTTCAAATATTGCATATTGCAAGTGTATGTCAGAGTTATTAACTGTTGTCAGGCTCCTGAGCAATGACATTTGATTTTTCTTTCTTTCTAATAACTATTCCTCGGGGGATGTTAAGCACCGAGTTGGATTTTTTCCCGAGTCTAAACTTGGGACGTCTGAAATTTGAACTCCGGATTGTTTTATATATTATATAATATATTTATATACGCCAGCCATGCCTGGTACTCTGCAATAGAAACTTTTGGTGAAAGTCGCATTTTTTCACTCGAAAATTCCAAAACATTCGATGGGGTTTGGCACAGAGCTCTTCTTGCTAAACTTCTTTCCTTCCTTTGGACTGTCCGCGAAGCTTTTAAACTGGATCGAAGACTTTCTAACAGAAAGGTCCATAGCTGATAGAATTGATGGCTACCTTTCTAGTATGCATCGTATAAACGCAGGAGTTCCTCAGGTCTCAGTGATGTCACCAGTTCTTTTTCTGATATTTTTTGACTTTCTACTGTCCCTCTTATCTTCCTCCGTACATTCCTACGCGGACGACACCTACCTCCATGTTTCTTACACATTCGCTCGTGTCTGTGAGGCCACAGCCAAAAACATTTCTCTTAAAAGATCTGAGGCTTAAAATGTTTTACAAAATAACCTAATTAGCGTTACGGATTGGGGAGACCACAACATGGTCAAGTTTAATGCTGAAAAGACCGACCAAATAGTTGTCTCCAGAAAGCGGAACCGCTCATTCCCAAATGTAGTTATGGGTAACCATACTCTGCCTTTCTCCTGTCACTTACATCAACTCGGCTTACGAGTAAGTTCTGACCTACAATGGAATGAGCACATATTTGGTTTGGCCAAAAGAGTTTCGCAGAAGTTGGCGTTTCTGTTTCGTTTCAATTATTTCCCCGCTGATAAAATTCTAGTTCTATATAAATCTTTAATTAGACCTCAATTAGAATACAACTTTCTTTTTAGCATTTTGTAACATCCAAGGTTTTCGAACAAATTTTACAGATGTTGAGGCTTTTTTGATCAGAAATAATCCGGATGTAATAGTACTTTGTGAATCTAATCTAAACGCTGGTATATCTTCTAATGATTTCCTCGTTCCATAACATATATCTCTGTTTAGAATTGACTTCTCTATTCATATGCATAGTCTAGCAGTTTATGTTAAGGAAACGTTGCCAATATCTCGAGAAATTGACCTGGAAGACCTCGATCAACCTTTTATGTGTTTTCGTTTGTCTCTTCTACATTCCAGATGGTAGAAGTGGCGCCCGCCTCAACAGTTACACCCAAAGTCCTTTTCTTTGCGCTAAGGAAAGGGGATAGACACCCTCATTTACGTCCGTATGTTAATAATTGACATTACGGTTAATTCAACAACTTTGCTTCTTTTGCTACATTCAACCTATTTTTCCTGTACCGCTCTTCATCTTCTCAAAACTGTTTAATTATCAGTCTCAATTCCGCTACTTAGCACTTCTTAATCATCGCTCAACTAACATCGTTCTATGTTGTGACTTAAACATTTATCATTACCATTAACCAAAATTCTTTAACGAAACAAGTAGCTCTGGTGTTGAAACCTATAACTTTGCAGTATCAAAAAAAGATTAAAGACTGTTCGCAATTGACTCATTTTCCAACCCGCATTCCTGGCTACTCCAGTCAATCACTTTCCTTGTTGGATTTACTTTTAACTTCTAAACTTAACATTTGTAATACATCTCATAGTGCTCCATTAGGTCGTTCTGACCATGTTCTTCATCGGTCAAAGTTAACTTTAAAGGACTCATGAATATCCCATGCATACCAACCTTTTTTAGATATGATCTTGTGGATGGGCAAAAACCTCAAGCACACATTCAGTCTGTCCCTTGAAAAGAAATTCTTTCCAACTCATCTGATGATTGTGTTAATAAAAGACAGGGCCCCCATTGATAGCAATTTTTTACAAGTTGAAGGGGCCACCCTGTATAAATATGTTTTTAATAAATAAACTACTTCAATAATATCTGAAGCAATAAGATTATTCGTTTCTTCAAGGAAAATCAGATAGAACCTCATTCTTTGTCTTGGTTTTCAACAGCATGTGCTGCAGTCATAGCCATTTGTAATAATTTTTTTTTGCTACTAACGCGTTGCAACTAATTTTAACAGACAATTGTTTATTGCCTCTCGCAATAACTGTAAATATGTTGTTCGTAAAGCAAAAACTGTTTTTGCTGAAAGAAATAAAGATCATATCAATTCAAAAAAAATAGGTTCATGTAAATTTTGGCATATCGTTAAAAATGTCAGGAGTAATTCTAAATCATCTGTGCCCCCACTATTCAATGGTCCCGTAGTCATTATCTTATCTAAGTATAAAGTTGAACTAATTACTAAACTCTTCAGTTCTCATTCTATCCTCAATGATTCTGGACACTATCCCCATTCACCTCCAAAACTGACCAGACTTTACAGGATTGCATTATATCTCCTGATAACGTTTCCAAGATTATTTCCAAAATCGATTCTAATACAGCTACAAGACTTGATGTAATTCCTGTAATTGTTCTTCAAATTGAGTTATGTCCTGTTTTGTGTGTTGTTTACAAAAAGTGCTTGGATGAACCTTGTTTACCTTCATTCTGGAAATTTCCCTCCGTTATTTCCAGCTAAATTCAGAATGTCCAACACGTCCTTAAGGTCTTCAACGAAAAGGTAGTAGCTGCATTGAAATTGAAAGGTTGTCGTGAAACTGCTCACTTCATTCAGACTGTCGTCAATTGATGGAATATTGTAAATGTGTCTGGGAGAAGACAGGATCAACGTCTCAATGACCCCTACCGTGCTGTTCAGAAAATAGGTTCAGTTTTGCTAGACGCATTCTACAACAATTTTCAGCAGGTTGAGTCAGGACAAGGAGTATTGCGCATACGGTGCCTTCACATGGCACAAAGAAGGCATTAGTTCAAACAACAGTGGGGTTGAAGGCCGTGTGAGACTACTTGCTGACTACTGCCAAATTCGACTATGTTCTATTGCGTGAGCTTCAGAGTGACAGACTTGAAGGGGAGTTCTGTGCCTATCGGCAATCAACTGGGGCAAATAACTTTATGACCAGTGGGGATATAGTTACAGCAAGTACGCTTCGACTTTCGAGGTACGCTGCAATTTATCTCTAGTCTATCAAGCTTGAGTCAGCACCAAAAGAACATAATTGTTTAGGGCTTGATGTAGTCCTTGAGAATGCTGAAAGTTTGGAAAAATGTACTGCAGGTGTGACACTTTCCCATAATGAAGAGAGTAGTGCCGCTTACGTAGTGGGTTGGTTAGAAAACAAGGAAGAGCTTTTTTCAGATGAAGAGCCGCTTGTGTCCCCTGAAGTAAGTGATTTTATAGAGACAGAATCGAAAGGCAAACTAGTCATTCCACATTCCTGCACATTTCATCTCATGCGAGTCCAAGTCGAGTTCGTAAAGAATTCACGCTACCGGGCCTGCTGCAGCAATAGACTGATTGTAATCCTCTTGACATTGGCTTGCTTCAGTGAGATTGGTATTACTTGCCAACAGGTCTACAGACGCCTTTCGAACGTCCTTCTTCACGATCCACAACTTAGAAAAAGACTACCAGAAGAATGCTGTGTTGTTCCAGACATCTCTGAAGAAAGCTCGGATGTGTTAAAATGGCTAGTCACAATACAAACTTTTATAAGAAACCGTCTCTGTAATGATCATTATTGTGTTGATAAAGGTGTAAAATTATAATCTATTTGTTATCAATGATCAATATATGCCCATGTGCCGTATTCAAGCGCTATAAGGGTTAGATATATGCTCAATGCAAAGACTCAGATCATTAAATATGTTATTGCCTTTGCTAGCAAATTCTGAAATTGTGCTGTGCATGTCCTGTTATAAGTAGTCCTTGATATATTCAGGGATATTCAGGTCATGTAACATCTTCAGCCTTATGGAGATTAGAATCCATGCCCTTAACCCTCAGCTGTTACAGAGTTCAAAATTTAATAGTGGCTTAACCCACTATTTCTCTTTTTACTGGAGTTGGCGTTAGGAAGGACATCCAACGGTCAAACATCTTCTTCAATAAACCATCAGATAAGATGATAAAACGGACAAACCAATAATAATCCTAAATAAATAGTAAAAAAACCAAAACACCATTTTGACAATTATCAAGAGCCTCTTGCTTAACTAATAAAGAAGATATCAGTCCAGTTTTCAGACAGCAATATTCAATGCAGAAGAAAACTGAATTAAAAACACCAGGTTGGTTATCGAATGCAGGATGATTAGAATAATACTTACCGTTCAAGAACAACTCTATTGAAGTCAAAGCTTGTAGATCTTCAACCAAGGATTTGTTGCCAGTTAGAAGTGACAATATTGAACTGTATAGACAATTTCCTGTGACTTGAGAGCTAAATGGAATAAAATATGAAGATAAGTAAAAATAAAATACATAAGAATTGTCAATCTGCAGATTGCACCAGTTAATAAATATTATAACCCTCATAAAATAAAGATTTTGACTTGTCGAACGTGCATACCGTAAATCTTCGAATTGTCCCCGTGGGGGCTAATTAATTTATGATTTTTTTAAGTGGGGGTTTATTCAAGGGGGGCCTATTCGAGGGGGGGGGGGCTAATAAAAAAATGCGGTATGACTAACCCAGAAAAAAGATACATGCATATGTTCATCAATACTTGTTCGGTACATGTTGAACTGGTACGTGTTCAGTTCAAAATATTAATGTCCTCCGCATCATCGATTGCTTCATCGAGGATCAAGTAAAGAGGGCAAGCCTCTTGTATATCTGTCTCATCAGGAACAAACGGATTTTCTCTGTGCCGTCAAGCAATTGTAACTGGGCCTTTAGCATTTCCTGTCCCGAGCTGCATGGCATACCTGGTTTAAAACACGTTATTTCTTCATCCTGACTGCCGTCAGTAGCAACTGAGACTCCACATGCGATGAACAACTTTATAATAATGGGTTCTAAAAGTCAACATTAATTTTGACCAAATAATGGCAAATATGTAATTTAGATTCAAGGCTACTCATTAACTAATATTAACAGTAATATTTTGATAACTCAATGTACACAGGAAGGTGTAAACTTCGCATATCATCATCATCATTATCATCATCATCATCATCATCATCATCCTTTTAACGTCGCTTTTCCATGCTTGCATGGGTTGGACGGTTTCAAAAGATGATTTTCTCCAATTATGGAGGTTTAATCATCTGATGGTTTATTGGTGCAGATGTTTTTACGGTTGGATGCCCTTCCTAACGCCAACCCCAGAAAGAGGAAAACAGTGGTGAGTTAAACCACGCAAGGTACCAACTTTATATTTAAAACTCTGTGGCAGCTATGCATCAAGGGCATGGATGCTTATGCCTATGAGGTCAAAGATGTTACATGACCCGCATACCCATTGACCCGCACACCCATCACATAACTTTACTTATACAAAAAAGGTCCAAAAACGAAGTTAAAAACGTGCGGTGAAGAGAAGCAGGCTGCCATACGGAAGTGGTTTATGAAGTCCTCTGATAAAGGGAAAAAAGACCAAGACAGAATAAGAAAGAAACAATAATTATTGATTAGAATCTACGTTGAAATCTGATCGATTTTGTAAAAAATATTTATAGACGAATATTCTCGCACATTGCGTTTGTCGTTGTTCCAAGAAGATAACTCTTTAAAACAATATCAGACAACATTTTCACCAATAGAATTTGTCCGCTTTTGTCTGACATTGCTTTTTCTGATGAATCTTTGCAAAAAACGACAATTGAACCAGCCAAACTTGAGGTTATTTTGGTTCGGATGCTTTTATAAAATCACAAGAAAAAAAGAAATTGTTGCAAACACTGGAAATAATTAAAAGTTGCGGGAAAAAAAAGTTGCGAATTGTAAAAAAAATAATTGTTGCCGGAAGAAAAAGTCGCAAATGTTGCGAAAATTTCCTCGCATCATTTTCTTCCCGCAACAATTTCTTTCTTTAAAGTAGATGAAATTGCATAGGTAGAATAATTAATTACCTTTAAGAGTTGTTTTTTAAATAAATATAATACTGTAGCTAGCTACCATTCAACAAAAATAGTTTTTGAAACACTTTTCTTGAATAAAATACACAATCAGTTTTGTTTGGACCGTGGGGTTTTGAACATTTTCATTTATTTTATTTGTAAATGCTTGAATATTTCATGAAGCAAGACTCGTAGTAGCTATGCATAAGTAATGCAGTTCGATTCATTTGTAAAGATATGTTTCCGTTTTGTAGCTTTTCATGAAAGGTAGCACCTCAGTGGCAATGTTTTTCGCGAAGATATTGACGTTTGCAAGTTCCTTGTTTGCGTTAGTGCAGGTATGAATGTGAGTAGATTTGTTTTTTAAAAAAATACATAAAAAAACAACAACAAAAATCCATTATAAATATCTATAAACATAATTTCCCTTTGTGCATCCCAAATATTTTTATTCTTATTATTGATTTTATTCTTTAGAACTTTTGATTTAACAAATTATCATATTTTTTCCATTATAATTTAGAGTGCGGAGGCCAACTAAACGCATCAGGTATCATTTCTTCTCCAGGATTCCCCCAGGGCTATGGACAAAATTTAAAGTGCGTGTGGACCCTGAAAGCTTCCAGTGGCAACAAAATACGCATCATCGTCAAAAACATCACAATTGACTACACCGAGTCCTGCAGCGAAGAATATCTGTCTTTTAGAGAGTCGGAGAGTTTAGTTTCCAACATGCACTGCGGCAGCATTCCAGTACCCGTTTTCATCTCAAAAACGAGCGAAATCATTGTCACGTTTGTATCCGATAATTTGGACTCGGGAAAAGGATTCCTGTAAGCGTTGAATTTTTCAATGATTTGGCTACAACTAAAGCCCCAAGTACTACATCTGTGCCTATCACTAACTCGTCAACGTCAACAAGAACAGAACAAAGTGCGTATTAACAAAATATATATTATATGAGTCCATTTTGCTAGAAGTAGTAAAAATAAAGAATTTCTCTCGTTTTAGCATGGACGTACAAGGCCACAGTCGAAACAAAATCCTTCGAAAGTTGGCAGATTCTTCTTATCCCCTTCTGTATTGTCGGGATCTTTGCAGCATTCATTATATTGGAATGGTATTTAAACAAACACAATACTAGCCTGGTGCAGAGCATGAGAAGATACAGGCGTGTACGTATTAATTACGAAACGATATAACCAAAAGTCCCTTTCTGCAAATTGTTGCGTTTATCAAATTATTTACTGTTACACGTTATTCCTGTTGTTTGGTATTTTAAAATGTCTTGAAACTTCCAAACCTAGGAATTACTCGAAATAACTCCGTGAGTATCTTGGGAATTACTCGAAATAACTCCGTAAGTATCTCGGGAATTATTCGAAATAACTCCGAGATTATCTCAGAAATTACTCGAAATAACTCCGTAATTATCTCGGGAATTATTCGAAATAACTCCGAGATTATCTCAGAAATTACTCGAAATAACTCCGTAAGTATCTCGGGAATTACTCGAAAAAACTCCGAGATTATCTCAGAAATTACTCGAAATAACTCCGTAATTATCTCGGGAATTATTCGAAATAACTCCGAGATTATCTCAGAAATTACTCGAAATAACTCCGTAAGTATCTCGGGAATTATTCGAAATAACTCCGAGATTATCTCAGAAATTACTCGAAATAACTCCGTAATTATCTCGGGAATTATTCGAAATAACTCCGAGATTATCTCAGAAATTACTCGAAATAACTCCGTAAGTATCTCGGGAATTATTCGAAATAACTCCGAGATTATCTCAGAAATTACTCGAAATAACTCCGTGAGTATCTTGGGAATTACTCGAAAAAACTCCGTGAGTATCTCAGAAACTACTCTCAATCTTTTTATTATGCCGTCAGCAGGAACATCGCGTACACTAACCTATCACTTTGTTGCACGTTTCATTCAAATCCAATGTAAACCACTGAGCCAATTTCAAATAGATTTCCAATTTCAATCACTTTGTCACTCGTAATAATCACTAATTTTTAACTGTTTTTAACTGATGATAGAATTGCTATCAAGTCGTGTAATATCGGCTACGTACTTCAAATATTGCTGAAGATTGCTATACTGCATGTCAGAGTTATTAACTGTTGTCAGGTTCAATGGCTGAAAACACCATAATCAATGGCTAAAAATCTCTAAACGGGACAAGCAACTCTGATGTTGATACTTACAACTTTTCAGTCTCTCTCGCAATTGGTTTTTATTTGCTTGAAAACAATGCATTTCGCCTTCTTGGTCTCATATTTACTTGCGAGCTCTCGTGGCAATCTTACATTGAAACCATTGCAAAAACAGCTGCCATGAAGATTGTTCTCTTTTACTAGAAATGAGTTACCTCACCCCTGAATGTGTCCTTTACCTTTACAAACCTTTATTTTGTCCTTGCATGGAATTCAGCTGCTACATTTGGGCAGGTGCTCCTGCAAATTGCTTGAATTTGCAACGCAAACGGCGCAAATTTATCTTCGAATTTGGACTCCCTACCAGACCGGCGAAGCGTAGCTTCTCTTTGTCTTTTCAACAAGTCTTTTATGGATGTTGTTCAAACGATTTATCTTCACTTACACATTCTCCCAGAATTTTTCTCGTACAACTAGGTTTTCGTCGTCTTCTCATCAATGGACGGTTTGTGTTCCAAATTGTCGTAGGGATTTGTACAAAAACAATTTTTCCCCGCGACCATCTAGACTTTGGAACTCCTTTCCATCTACATGCTTTCCTTCTGACTATAATCTTCAACTGTTCATCGATATCATGAAACTGCGTAACTTCTCCGGTAGCTCTTTACACACAAGGTGGCCTTTAAGGCCTAAGCCTTAAGCAACAACAATAAAAGAAAAGAAAACAATACAATAAAAAACAAACAAATGTCACGTATATTTCCATTATTCCGGTGTAACCGTTAAAAATGACTCCCCTAATATAATGACTCCCCGAGTCACAATTTACTAGTAGATAATAACTCGCCTTGTAAAATAAGTACTCCCCTAATAAATAATGGTTTAATAGTTTATTCACTAAAGGTTATTTTTAAGGTTTCGACGTTTCGAACACGGTATTTATTCCTTTTACTTTGAATGTTCGATTTTGACAAGTTATGTGTTTTTACTACAACGAAATTTAAATTTACGCAATATGGCAAATCACGTTGAGTTAAAAAGTATCGAACTATATATCAGACAAAAGATTTATCCTGAAGAAATAGTGGGTTATAAAGGTAAAAAGCGAATTTCCGAAGAGCATGTCGAAAACCTTCTGTTGTAAACAGTCAGTTTTTGTATAACGAAAAAAAAGTTGTTGTTTCATCGAAGGAGCGTCAGCGTCAAATGGAGGATATCCATGCTGGCCTAGGTGAAAATCCTAAAACGAAGGCCATGGCTTTACATCGAGTTCGAGAATCAACATATCAAACAGTATCTGAAAGTTTCTATTAGCATAATATTGTAAACGACGTAGCGGAATTTATCAAGACGTGTGAAAATTGTCAAAAACAAGGGAAAATTTCTAAAAAGTTCTTCCCTGATTTTGCAGAGTGTGCCTATTCACTATCAGTATTGTTTAAATCCTGACAAAAGTAGGCCAAGTTCTGGTTATGTTAAAACTTATAAAAGCAGAGGAGTCATTATTTTACTGGCTGGGGGAGTCATTATTAACTAGAAAAAACTGAATCTCTTGAGTCATTAATGACTGGGGAGTGCAAATTTACGGGAGTCCTTATTTACTGTGACACCGGGACTGCGCCATCATGTTGATAACAGTTTTAACAGCCATTAGTTTAGTTTTTGAATAACAAATTAAATAAGATCTATTCTTAATAATTAATTAATTTAACTTTAAGGCAAACTGCTTATCAATACGCAAAAAAATCGTTCTTTTCAAGAACTTGCTACGGGACCGTGACGTTACCTTTTTGAAATACAGCAGCAATACACCGATTCAAGCCGCGTACCGTAATTAAAAGAAAAGAACCTGGATCGAGTTTAAGAGGGAAATTATATAAACAAGCCATGGCGAGCGAAAGTCAATCCTGAGAAAACTAAGTATAAACAACACACATACAGAACAAACTGTATTTAAAATGATATTTAACGTAAAAAATGGATTATGATATGGTCTGCAGTATGAAAGTTGACGAATTAAAATCGTATTTACGTCTCCGTGGGTTAAGATTAACTGGAAAAAAGAGATACTCGTGGCTCGTGCTTATTCTGCGATGGAAAACAATGTCTTGCCTGTTAAAACTGTTGAAGAGGTAGAGCAAGAGATACATTTTGAGTATCATAACAAGCTTGTCGTAACGGGAATTGAATTGCCTGACCCTTTTAAGCTTGAGAATGGCTGGTTAGCAGAGGCTGAGGGTCTGGTTTATTATTGGCCGACTTCATTGTATCCAGACATCTATAGCTACCTGCTTTTTAACCTAGGTGAACTGGCTAGTAAGGATTTAAGTGATTATAAAACATGGAAAGCTTACAGCTACTTTAAATGTGGGTGGCTTATGCAATTATTTTACAATGCCATTGATACAGACAGTGATTTCTGTTATTTGAAGGGAAAGTGCAGAAAATCAGAGAAAATAAATGATCTATTTCATAATCTATGGATTACTTTTGACAAAAAATGTCTGCACATTGTACATGTATGGCTGGATTATCTCAAACATGCAATCATGTGGCAGTGACATTGTTTAGAGTAGAAGCTGCTGTCAAAAATGGTTTGACAATAGCTTGCACTAGTTTGAGAGCAGAATGGTTGCCAAACCGCAGCATCTGATGAACTTCAGCGACACAAAGACAACGAAACAAGAAAGCATTCCACCATAAAAACTTTTATTACATGCATGCAACAAATAAAAATACAAAGATATTTTATCAATTTATTCAAGATAATGTCTCATTTATTTCTCAGGCATTTAAAATAGCAGAACATTTAAAAAAGAAAGTTGAAGTATTATATATAAAAAGAATAAATAAGATGTTTTTTGTGGGCAAAGATACCTATTGGTTGGTTATAATATATTTTGGACAGCAAAAACTTTGAGAGACAAAGCTCCCCACATGCACTGTCTTCTCTAGTATGACACATAAATACTCTAAACACACACACCAATTAAATGTACAATAAAACGTATATTACGTATGTAGTGTGCCTTCGATTCACACGTACCACGTTCATTTGACGATGTAGTAGTAAGATGTTGTGGTGAGCAGTAAGAATGGTCATTTGCTACTGTTTTCAAAAACTCTACGTTACAATTAACTTTTGAAGCATCCATACTGATATCGTGTTCATATTCTTCTTATGTTTGTTCGGTGCTTGAACACGGCAACATAGTCTTCATGGAGGGGTGCTTAATTAAGGTTCTTTTTTCTTCTCAGGTTGTTCAGAACCCATATTAATACATGGATATGGATTTTCAACAGTTGGCATTTTATCAACGAATTGATCAGAGCATATCCTGTCTGCAGTTCCATGTTTCCATGCACTCTCTTTATTTCTGCCTTCTCGACTAAAAGCAGCCTAATCCAGTGTCGTCTTTTTTCTTCATTACTTTTTATACTGGGGAAGCAATACATTCGAAACAGTGCTTCACACCCACAACCAGCATGAGTCTTGCCTATGTGATGATTCACTTTTCCATTTATTTAGCTTGTAATAACTATTTGTACAACTAATAACAGTATAATTTACTTCGGCCCTTACACACGGTTAGCTATTTTTTCCATCCCTCAAAATGCGAAAACATTTTTAAGTTAAAACATGTTAATTTATGTTACAACAAACATAATAATTATGCGTAAAAAGAATTTTCAAAAATAAACTTCACGTGTTTTGACGCGGCAATCATAATTTTTGTTTTGAATTGAATTTTTGTTTTGAATTTTTTTTACACTACATTTATATACATTGCTTAAGTAAGCATTTCTCTTCGCGCGAATGTTTCTACACCTATAATACACTAATTTTATTTATAAGCAAGACTGTGAAATGACCTTTACGGTAGCTATGCTATGCAATTTTACAATTTTTACCGTAAAAATATGATTATAGCTATGCTATGTATATGGAAAGCAGGGGTAAAAACTATGTTTATATGCATATGCCGGTAATTTCCCTTGAAATGTAAATTATATACAGTATATAAAAATCTTTTTCTTGTATAATTTTGAGCTTTGTTTTAAATTTACTCATATCTTTTGATCGTTTAATATTGTCTTACTAAGCCCATTATACGCTCTGTCTCTGAATAAACTACATTAAGCTAACTTCAAAACCAGGCATTTTTAAATAATTGGGAATTTTTGTTCGTACAATGCTACAATGCTTATAGCTGTCTTGCTTATAAAAATGAATTATTGTTATTATGCAGAGCTTTAAGAACATGGAAAACAAAATAAAGCACTACGTTGGTGAGTATGATAATAAATTATAAGTTACAACACTCCTTCGCCATAATTTTAATTTTCGCATTTTGACGGATGGAGAAAATAGCTAACCCTTACACACACACTACTACTGAGATTAGAAATGATAACAAATAATTTCCCCACTAATCTCGTCCCAGGCTCTTCAGCACACGCGGATTCGTAATGGCAGACCTTCGCTTGAATTGGTGTAGAAGATAATATTTAACTTTGTTAACAATAAGCAAGACAATTGCCTCGATTTAAAAAAATTGTAAACAAATTCCTTAGTTACTGAGTTTATGCGATGTAAAACCGAAGAAGGGCACTGAGAATGAAATAAATGCACAGTCACAGTCAATAAATTTGTAGTTTAGTTTTAAAATGTCGATAGCCATAGCTGCGCCCAGACATGCGTTTGGGCTGAGACCCGGCGTCTCCAATAATATATCTTATATAGATGAACACATAATAATTTATCCAACGGGATCCAATTGTATTTTATACAATATTGATCAAAAAACACAAAAGTTTATTCATGGAAGTGAAAATAACACTGGGATGACTGCTATGGCAGTTAGCCACAATCGAAGGTATGTTGCGATAGCTGAAAAAAGTACAAAACCAACAGTATCAGTCTATGATATCCATACATTAAGAAAACGAAAGACTCTTCATTTGCCAGACTCTACATCGGAAATTGAAATTGTCAGTGTTGCTTTTTCTCCTGATTCTAAATTCCTCATTGTACAAGGTGGTAGTCCTGATTGGGTACTGTTTTATTGGACTTGGGAGAAAGCGAAAGTTTTAGCATCAATCAAAGTCTCAAATCAACAGAACGCAGCAATTTATCAGGTAGAATTTTAATGTTTGACTTTCTACTGGTCGACTATTACTATATTGATTTTCTAAGGTATTAGTTAATGAACTGTGTGCAGAGAAATTATGTTTTTGTGTTGGAAAACAACAAAATGCCTATTTCATGTTTAAATCTAATTTATATCTTGTTTAAATCTATTTTTGGAATATATATATATATATATATATATATATATCAATTTAATTACATAAATGCTGACATGTTTTTATTTATATATATAGATAATAGAATAATTCTCAAATCAATTAATTTAAAAAAACATAAAAACCAGGTCTTTTTGAGAAACCGGGTCAAATTCTACCAAACCATGACAAAATTCTAATCTGAATTTCAGGAATTAAATTTTCATTTTTATCTTTCATGTTACTGTCTTTTATTGATACATGTTTAATTGCGTTATAGGCGACTTTCAACCCACACAACAACAGTCAAGTTTGCGTGACTGGTCATGGCATCTTTAAACTTTTCCGCTATAATGAGAACAATCTGAAGCCAGTCGCATTCCTGAAAGCTGACATCAGCTGCCATTACTTGTGCCAAGCATGGATTAACGAAGATTGTTTGTTAGTGGGTACGGGTTCTGGAAAAGTAATGCTGTTTGATAATGGAGAATTGAAAGGGGAATACACAATTATATCCAACAGCAAAAAGTTGGAGAAAAGCAACACAACATTGAGTACAGTGTAAGTTGTAACATGTCCTAATTTATCTTTACAACTGAAATTTCAAGCTTTCCCTTCTTTGGAATCATTAAATCTTAGTGTAGGTTTAAATTCTTTGAAGCTCATTGATTTCATCACGATCTTATTGATTTCGTTGTTCTTTGTGAATTTGGTGGAAGTGGGTGGTTACCAGTCATAGAAGGTTACTGTTTTTCTTGTAAATTTATAATAATGGCATACACCGTTTTTATTTATTCCATGTTCTAGACTTGTTGTAGCTATTCAATTGTTCCATTAGTTCCAGAGAGAGCCTAAGTACTATTCAAGAAAACGGCGCAAACTCAGACCCAACCTCCTTGTCTGTTGTAAGCATTGCTCCGTACTCAAAAGGTTTGTTTTTTAATATTGCCTACGTAGAACTAAAGCAGTGGTTAATTAGGTTAATCACTTAGGGACTAGGATCTATAGCATCAAAGTTTGTTAATGAATGAGGCTGATTAAGTTCTGCTTGATTACAGAAATTATATTGATGTAAGGAAATCCAAATTCAGAGAATAAATAGAGACTTTTGTTTCCTCTGACATTTACAGATGTGTGTATGATTACCCATTTGTTTTAATTGTTTTAAGAAGTTGTTTTGTCTCTGTAGGATTTCTCTGTGCGGCTGGTATTGGTACCGTTCACATATTTGAGCGAACAGAAGATAAGGAGTTATACAGAAAGACGAAAGAGATAAAGGTTCCAAGCGTACAACGTATCACTGATGACCATTCTACGCTGAGTGAGGAAAAGATCTCTTCTGTGGCGTTGAGTCCTTCTGAAGAAACTGTCATTGTTAGCTCGATGGAAAGTCAATTGTACAGTATTGCTTTGTCTACGGCAGATCTGACTAAGGTGGGAGAAACATATATGATATGCTCAAAGTGTTCTATTATTGATGGAGCCTCAATTTAAAACAATAGTTGACTTAGCTCTTTACGTGGATTGCCATTTTCATTTTAAAATAATAAGACAGTATTAAAGGTGGAACGAATCTCGTAAGAATAAAATAATCAAAGAGTACTAAAATTGTGATTTTCAACGAATGTTGTTTAGCCAGGGGAATCAGCTACCTTCGAGGTTTTATCGCAACCGTTTCACCACGGTCATATCACAGGAATGGATGTGTGTATACGGAAACCACTCATTGCCACTTGCGGTTTGGACAGAAGCATTCGCATATGGAACTTTGAAAACAAGTACTCAACTTCTCATTGCACATACACGCTTTTTTTTATAAGCATATACTTGATTCGGCCAGGGTCAAGTATTCTTAATTTTTAACTCCAAATCAGGCTGAAATATTCTTAGCATATTCTTATTTATTCTACTTAAAATAGGTTGTATTCTTATTTTTTGTTGTTAATTCTTAATGAAGTCTTTTCTTCTATACTGCGCACATGTTTTGATCGCATATGTATTTATAGAAGATATTGCACAACTTTGGAACCAAATTTTCAGTGTATGATTGTGTTGCCCCTGGGATGGTTTTTAGCCAAAAAAATTTTTTTTTTTGAAAAGTTTTTATTTAAATAAATTAATTCGATGTGATGTCATTTATCGATTGCGTAGGTTTAAAATTTATAATAATAATATTTGTTTCCCAATCAAATTCTTTCTCAATTTAAATGTATAATTGGTTTATCTATATGTACATGACTATCCATATATAGACTTTTTTGGGAGGAGATTGGCATAGATTGGTAACATACATACATACAGAATTCCTCAATTATCATATTATTGTTGACGTCCGTAGGGAGGGTTCATTGCTAGTTCTTATAAAGCGTATTCTTATAAAAAGAAAAGCATGTAATGTTTTTTTAAACTTAAAACCTCTCTTAATTATGTCTCAACGATAGAATGAAAATAAAAGTTAACTTTGTTTTCAGCTCTCTTGAATTGCACAAAGAGTTCCCCGAAGAATTGTACAGCATTGCTCTCCATCCATCTGGACTGTATGTTCTCGTTGGTTTCGGTGACAAACTGCGTTTGATGAACCTGCTCATTGACGATATTCGAACGTTCAAAGAGTTTACAATCAGAGGTTGCAGGGAGGTAATCTTTCGTTAAGAACAGTTACTCTGATTAAACATTATTTTATAGATTCCGATATTTTCATTTGACAAAAACTGATGTCTTTGATGTCTAAGAAGTAGTCTAATCTACTTCAACCGATGGCTTAACTCTCGTTATCCATTGGGCTCCAGTGATTGACGATTGCGCCGGAGTACAGCTACATACACATACATTGATGAACAATGCGAAACACATGTATGTTTTGTTTTTTCTAGTGCTCTTTCAGCAATGGCGGTCATATGTTTGCGGCAGTCCATGGAAACGTCATACAGCTATACTCCACTTCAACGTTCGAAAACATCGGAAACTTCAAAGGTCACAACGGAAAGGTACAGTTATGGAAAGGGAATCATGAAACAGAGTTTCTAAAATAATATATTCTATTTGAAAGAGTCTCTGAACAGTTAAGATCTCAAAACAGAACTTTGGATCTTCGTTTAATGGTGTAAAACCTTCAATATGTTCAATATGTATCGCCATCATCCAGTAGTGAGAATTCATATTTTTGTAGAAACCATGTTGAACTTTATCTCACCTTTTGTAAAAGTGTATACCAGTTTCTCCTCTTCTCAGAATAAACCCCCATGATCTGGAATCTATAAACCCCCACGATCTGGAATCTATAAACCCCCATGATCTGGAATCTATAAACCCCCACGATCTGGAATCTATAAACCCCCATGATCTGGAATCTATAAACCCCCACGATCTGGAATCTATAAACCCCCACGATCTGGAATCTATAAACCCCCCATGATCTGGAATCTATAAACCCGCCACGATCTGGAATCTATAAACCCCCATGATCTGGAATCTATAAACCCGCCACGATCTGGAATCTATAAACTCGCCACGATTTGGAATCTATCTGGAATCTATAAACCCCCATGATCTGGAATCTATAAACCCGCCACGATTTGGAATCTATAAACCCCCATGATCTGGAATCTATAAACCCGCCACGATTTGGAATCTATCTGGAATCTATCAACCCCCATGATCGGGAATCTATAAACCCGCCACGATTTGGAATCTATAAACCCCCACGATCTGGAATCTATAAACCACCATGATCTGGAATCTATAAACCACCATGATCTGGAATCTATAAACCAGCCACAATCTGGAATCTATCTGGAATCTATAACCCTCTGGAATCTGTTAACAGAATAATACTGATAATAGTAACTATAATTATTTAGTTTCTGGACGTAAAACGTGCAGTAATTAATACAACACATATCCACCCCTGAAAGCAAGACTTTCACCACATAATTTTCAAATATTATTGAGCTGAATCTTATTTATCGAAGAGTTGGGCAAGTTTCAAAATGATAATAAAGAGTGTCTTTGATGTGGTCAGTGTTAGAGAAACTAGTGTTTGAAAGGAGGAAGAAATTACTTAAAACAATTTTAAGCAAAATTAATTTCGAGTCAATTCCGTAAATATGCCTTGGTCTTTTATTTTTCTTCCAGCATGTTATATGTTTGTTATTATGCTAACACAGGTGCGTTGTTTGCGATGGAACAACGACGACAGCCGATTGGTTAGTTGCGGCTTGGATGGTGCCATTTATGAGTGGAGCACGTCAACATTTAAGCGAGAAGGAGAGAATGTGCTTAAATCCTGTGGCTACACCTGTTTAACAATCTCGCCAGACAGTAGAACGGTATATGCTGTGGGTACAGATCGTACAATCAAAGAGATATGCGACGGACAGGTGCTGAAATAATTTGTGTTTTCCATTTATCCATTTCTTAAACCATAAAAATAAAATGAGTAACAATTATTTGTTTTGATTGAGTGGTTTCTACAAACTCTAATATCTGAGATTTACAACCTACTCCAACAAAGTTGGAAAGGTTTTGTTTGTTGGTAACAAGGTTTTCAAGAGAACTATCATCTCTTACACCTTCTCCCAGAATCTTTCACTGTACAACTAGGTTTTCGTCATCTTCTCATCAATGGACTGTTTGCATTCCAAACTGTCAAATGTTTATCGGTATCTGAAAAAAAAATTATTCTCCCAAAGCCTCTAAGTCAGAACGTTAAAGTACGGTATTTAATCTCTGCAAATAGTACTGCCAACAAAGAACGTTAAAGCAATATGCATACTTAAAGTGCTTGTCCGAAATACTGTTCTTTAAATCTCTGATAATTGTTACTACAGACTAATTAGCAGCAGTGGGACAGTGGTCTAAACGTTGCGCTCAGAACCAAGAGGTCCCCGGTTCGACTCCCACTCGGGTTGAATCTTGTCACATCCCTGGAAGTACTGCGCTCAGTTTTTTTGTCGGTGAAGTGGCTTATTCTAGAGTTTCTAGGATTTGTTTCATGTTTCCGGGTTAAGAATTGAGAGAGGGTCGGACCTTATATAACATCAAATTTCCGTGGGTCCGGTGAAAAAAAAATAGACCCAATACACAGGACTCTGTTGAGTTATAGGCCCTGTCTCTCCATTGTATTTCCTTTCTAAAAAAATAATTGAGAGAAACAAAGATTGAGAAGTTTGAAATTCTTCACGATTTTTTCGCATTCCCACAATTGTTTCTTGTAGGCAAATGTTTATAGGTAAATTGGGCTCAGCTTTTAATTTGATTTTACTGTTTTAAAACAGATTGTTTAACTTTATCTTCCTTTAAAGTTCTTTGTATTTTAGATTCTCAGAGATGTACCTACAGGCGACTGCACTCTGTCGCAGGTGGTGTTGTCACGATCGGGACGGATGCTGTTTGCAGGTACCACCAATGGCGTTGTGCGGTCGTTTAAGTTTCCACTCACTGCCAATGGAGAATGGCAAGACTACCAAAGCCATGCTGCCAGCGTCTCAAAGGTAATACAGAAATGTGAATCTGGACATTAATTAATAAGACCCATTTCAGTTAAAAATCAAACTAACTTTTTAAAATTAGCTCATTCCTTTCTAATACTAGATGGGGTATTAATTGTGATACTTCTCTGGATTGTATTGCCTTGTTTTCCCAGATGAAAATTTCGCATGATGATCAGTATTTGATCACGGTAAGCGAGGATGCTTGTCTCTACATTCACAAGATCAGTGACAAGGAAGGTCGGGGCAAACGAGAAAGAGACGTCCCTTACGCCGAGGAAATTCTCATTACCAGGTTCACATTTGTTCACACAACTTCGCTAATACATAGACCCTGTTTATAACAGAACGCTTCATATGTCCTCCACACATTGGTTATCTTGTCACAAATTCACTTTTTTCTTTCAAGTAATTCACATTCACGAAAAAGTGACAGCCAGATTTTTTAAAGTAATAATTTTTAATGTTTATTATACATGATGACATTTTAAGTCTTTGTTTGTTTAAATGAAAAGAAAAACATCTCTTATCAACGTGTGACCTTTCAGAAGAGAATACAAATACATGCAATAACAGATACCCCCCTCCCCCATCCCAAAACATCTAAAATTTGCTTAAAACCCCCGCCCTCCCCCTACCTTGGGACGTCATTTATGTATGACCCCTAACAAGGAAACTAAAATCTAAATTAAGGAAAGTAAAGTCGTTAAAGAATTATTATTCATCTCTCCTTAAGATCCGATTTGGAGGAGAAGAATGACTACATGGATGAGTTGAACACTCGTGTGAAAGAGTTGAAGATGGAGAATGAGTACCAGCTCCGACTGAAAGATATGAACTACAACGAGAATATCAAGGAGTTGACAGATAAGTTCGTTGCGGAGATGGAATCACTGAAAACCAAGCATCAATCGCTCAAGACTGAGAAAGATAAGGAGACGGCCAAACATGAAGAAGAGGTGAACTATATATATGATAAGTGGTCTCTGCCTTAGAAAGGGCTTCACTTTACCGAAACCATTAGAGAGCCAGTAGAATTAGTTTTCTGTTGGAAAGGCCTGAGATAAAAACAAACTTTTCATTAAAATTATCTATGTAGGTTTCCGATTTGTTTGAGAGACATGATATCGAAGTGGATGACATGGAATCTAAGAACAACAAGAAGCTGATGCTTGAATACGAGAAGTACCAGCAGTTGCAGATGAAGAGCCAGAACATGCAAGAGGACTACGAGATGCAATTACAGAACATGGAGATGACTCGTGAACGGGCCCTTGAGGAACTCACAGAATATTATGAAAAGAAACTACAGGGTAAGAAGAATATAACAGCTGCTTTCATAAAAACGTGAAACTTGTCTTTTCTTTCGTGAGGAGGGAGTCATTGTTGTGAAGTTTTAATCGTGATTTAATATTCCTAAAATATGAAATATTCCTCTAAATAGTGACGGAACATGATTAAGGGCAACGCCTTATTTTGATAAAAATGATGTAATGTTGAGCCTTGTTTCAGTAAAAATGATGTAATGTTCTTTCAGAAAAGACGTCACAGTTGGTTGAAGCCAGCGAGGAGTCTCGTCAACATTTACGTGAACACGAAGAGATGAAGAAACAGATCGAAGAGGATGCGGATCGAGAGATACTTGACATCAAAAACAAATATGAGAGAAAGTTGAACGATGAAAAGGAATCTAATCTCAGGCTGAAAGGAGAAACTGGCATCATGCGGAGAAAGGTATTTGAGGGTTTTGAAAAGAAGGGTGTGTGCTTCATTCAGTCCATTGAGACCTTGAGGAAGATTTCTCTTTTCAGAAGTGAAGGTGAAACGAAAAACTTAATGTTTTGGATCTATGTTGTGGCTTCTTGTTTTACGTGGTTAATTCTTTGAAAGACCGATTTCCAATGTATTTATTTAAACGTGTCGAAAAATCTTTAATCTTCAAACAAAGCTCAAACGCTCTGAATATTTTTAGTTCACGATCCTTCAGAAGGAGATTGATGAACACAAGAATGAGATACAACGCATGCATGGAGAACAGCAAAAACTTCAAGACACTATCCGTTCCCTGGAGAAAGACATCTACGGGCTCAAGAAAGAGATCCAGGAGAGAGACGAGACCATACAGGATAAGGTACGCTCATTGTTATGGTGATATCAAGGTTGACTATTTTTGATGATAAAAATAATGACTGTGAGTTTTGTCATTCTGATTCAAATGATACCCTGAAAACTAAAAAATCACAATTATTTGTTTTGTTTATCTTTTAACGAGGCTTCCAGAACGCTCATAAGCATTATCATAGAGACCTTGACCCGGAGTTTTAGTGTATTTAATTGTACCCATTTGTGCTACGGTTATTTTTGATGAAATACGCGTTGGTTATTTATAACCGCTCATTAAACAACTTTGTGATAGCATGGTCTCGAACCCTGAACCTTTTTGGTTAAGAGCCGAACGCCATTACCATAGCGCTATCGCCGGATTTAAAGATATAGATCATTTTGTTTCATCCCAATCCGACATCAATGATGAGTCAACCAATATAACTTGACTGACTTGAATATGTTTAAAAGTAAATCTCTAGAGTCTGTTTTTATTGAAATTAACAAGGAAAAGTCACCATACACCAATGTATTTTAAACTGGAATGAGTTTTTAAAATGTTCTCGTAAACTGATGAATGATTCTAACATTTCTCATATTTGCTCGAAAAGAACTCAAATAAAAGAGTACCTTACGGGTATAATATTAATTTCTTATAAAACTTAACTAGTCTCTCATTTAAAACTGCTTGATAAAGTTAAATAAACTTTACCCGCCTTTAGCCATTTTATTTGATTTTTTGTTTTTTTGATGTTATGATGTATATATATAGTTATGTATTATATTTATAAAGTGTTTTGTATTGATATTTGCCGTAGAGTTGAAATGGTGTATGTAGTTGTATATAAATATATAATATATATATATATATATTAAAGATTATATTAATTATTATTATTTAAATAATAATTAAGTATTAGATTAAAAATTTTGCGATTTAATATTTTAAGAATTAATTTTGTATGGTGTCATTCCTTCGCCTAGTTCTCTATTGGGTGACACCCTCCAATCGCACGATAACTAATGGATAATTGAAATTCTTGTTTATTTTCATAATAATCCATGCATATTGTTTTTTGCCAATAATGTAATAAAAGATTTTCTGTATTTATCAGTGGTATTTTATATCCATATTTTTTTATTTATCACGCCTATTATTTTACATTTTGTGTGATTGGAAAATAAAAATTATTATGCTATGTTGTTATGCCTGTTATGTCATGTTAGGAGAAGCGTATTTACGATTTAAAGAAGAAAAACCAAGAGTTGGAGAAGTTTAAATTTGTTCTCGACTATAAAATCAAAGAGTTAAAGAAGCAATTTGAACCGCGAGAGAACGACATCAAAATCATGAAGGAACAGATACAGGAGGTAACACCCCCAATAATCTGATGCTACTTTATCTCTAGAGCATTTGCAAAATTTAAAAAGAAGGCAAGCCTTGTTTGTATAATTGTGAAATATTACTCTTGACAACGCACTCGCACTCGTATATGCGCGAAACACGAGCGCGCGTGCAGGTTTCCTACAAGCACGCAAACTGTGTATATGAATTTGTTTCCGTGTTAACAGCATCGAGCTTCTCTCTGTAGATGGAGAATGAACTGGAGGTATTCCACAAGCGAAACACTGGTCTGGATTTGAACATCGCAGAGTTGCGACTGAAAGTGAACGCAACCGAGAAGGAACTTTATCTGGAGAGACAGACGGTAGGTTGGCTGATTGATACAACCATGATAAGTACAGTTACAAACAATTCCTCGCGTACGCGGGAAGTCATGTTTAAAACAAAGGAAAGCTGTGATTTGCCTCCTTCGACGATAATGCGTTTATTTTGTACATGTTTTATCGAACAAGAAGGCAAAAGTAATACAGTATACTCCCGATAAGTGGGACTTTTACTAAGTGGGACGGTTTTTCTCGGTCCCTTGAACTTCCTAACCTAATGTTAATATTCGCTTAGTGTCCCACTTAGTTATATATATATATACATACATTTAACCATCAACAAAAAGAGGAAATGAATAAGAAAATTTACTACCCAGTACGAATAATATACTCAAACATGATACAAACTCTCCACCTTCTGTCATGGTTAGGGGTCTGAAATTGCTAATTGTACCTACATTTTAACGATTGAAACGTCTACAACCGGAAAATACCATATAGCCCGAAACAAATCCTAGAGACTCTAGAATAAACCCCTTTCCTAAGAAGGTCAGTGAAGTACTGTTGCTGATGATGTTGGGAGTACATGGGAAAATATGATGAATGATGACATCAAGAAAATTTGAAATTTTTTAGACAAGAAATCTATTGGAATTGGTAAAAATTGGTCTACTTTTTGTGTTTATGTAACATCGAAACATTTTAATATGCACAAATTAAGATTCCACTGCATTTTCTAACTTTCACATATCGTGTATTCGTGTGAACATGCACCATCATCCGTCTATGTGCGAACTCAAAACGGAAAGTGAAATTAGTTGATTTTGACTAATCGAGACAGAAACACCCATTCAAAGTAAGATACTGGAGCATGGTCTTATTATTTATTCTCAAATATTTATAACAGGATAAATTCCTCAGTCGTAATAATATATACAAGATTGTACATAATATATACACTGTTGTCCTGGAAGTCCTGTGGAATATAAAAAGCAATAAATATATTACAAATGATTAAAAAAGGGAGTGATAAAATATGATATATATTTGCCTAAAAATAATTACAAACTAATTATATAGTTGTTGAATTTTTTCTTTGAATTTGATATGGTTCATTTCAGATCAAATTTTTAGTGGCAGCTTATTGTACTCAAGTCCTCTTTGGAAGTAAAATGATTTACGGGCCACTTCCAGCTTTACTTTAGGCTGTCGCATAAGAGTTCCGTTGTTTCTAATAGTTATCTTAGTTTTGTTTTGTTTAGGCAACATTTGATTACAAAGATTTGTTTTTCTTGAAGGTGCAAGACGTGCGAGCGTTAGTGAAGCGTTTTAAGACTGATCTTCATCATGCTGCCGGACACATCCTTGAACCGAAGAAGCTGAAAGAGAAAGTGAAAGAGCTGTACGGAAAATACGTCACTGAGGACAAGGTAAATGTTCGATATTGATTGGCGTGTTTGCATAGTTTTGTTACTATACTCTATGATTTTTAGCCGAATGGAGCGCAATTGGGTATTGATATGTTCCTATATTCTATGTTGTTTAGCCTGAACAGCGAGCCATTGACGGGTGTTTGCGTAGATTTCTTACTATGCTCTATGTTGTTTAGCCTGAAGAGAGCGCCATTGATGCAGACATCCACAAAGAATACGCGCGACAACGCGAACATCTCGAGAAAAGCGTCGCTTCGCTTCGTAAAAAGCTCGCGAAAGACACTGAAATCCATCGCGCTGACAACGTTCGTATTATGCAGGTATGATCACGTGGTATATCGCATTATGTTATGCAAAGAATTCTATGCATTTCTATAATTCGGTCACGCACTACAGTTCGAACGGTTTTGAAAGGTCGCTATCACCCATCAAACCTTCAGCATTAGGAAATATTTAGGATTGATTGAATGTTCGAATTGCGGTGCGTCTATTGTATTTATAACAATCGCTAGCAATCAGTTCAACAAACAATTTGCCGTTAAAGATCGGTTATTGAAGTTAGAAATTGGTTTCCCTGCATTGAAAAAATACAACTTTTTCAGGAAAACGTTACCCTCATCAAGGAAATTAACGATGTGCGAAGGGAATTGAAACTAGCCCGTACTCGCGTCTACGATCTAGAAGCTAGCTTGAACCTCAAAAGGAAGCAAAAAAACGCGCGATCTAACGTTATCGCGGCAACCAACAACGCACAATTCGCTGACCAGACGGAATCCGCTAAACTTCTCCAACTGCAAAGGCATGAAATGCAACGGCTGCGTCATCAAATTGTCGACTTGGAATCGAGGCTGACGGATCGGCCTCTCTCCGGCGCTCACCGACTGCCCCCTTTACTAACCTAATATTTTCTACGCAGTAATTTATTTATTTTTGCAACGAAGTATATCGGACATTTTTAAATGTAACAGAGATTTCTACTAAAAAATGTTGTTTTCAACCTTTACAAAGATGCAAAGATAACTCCTGGAAATTACAAAACGTTCAAATCGGGTTTCGTCATTTCATTTCATTCGTGCAAACACCGGAACTTTAAATTATTGATGACGTAGTTTTTATTTGGTCGGCGGACATAGAATGGTAAATATTATAGAGCTCACAATGGATTTTGTGGGAAGCATAACAATAGATGAAAAGACGACTTAAATTTCGAAGAGTTTCCCTTATCGTGTTAGTTGTTACAGGATTTGCGAAGTTGAGTTTACGAAGTGGCAATGAACACGACGGACGTTGAAGATGTTGAATCACTGGGCGAAACTTACAAGACAATAGAGCTTTTTGTTTTGCCCTTCTGCGCATGTGTGCTTGTGTCGGTGAATTCGCTTTTGATAGCGGCGTTTTTGTCTGATCGCCGAATACGTCAAAGGCCGGCCAATATTCTCATATGCAGTCAGGCGCTAGTCGACAGCTCGATCGGGCTACTTTACACGCCTCTTTATTTGCTGGAAAGACAATTGGCCAAGTTGTTGAACTCTTATCTGATATTCTACATACTGTTCGTCTCCCTGTTCAATTTACTGGCTCTCTCTGTGGATAGGTACTTGGCAATATGGCGCCCGTTATTGCACCACCATGCTATCAGTTTGAGCAGAACGCTTCGATTATTGGTTATTCTTTGGAGCATTCCCTTGCTGCTAAGTTTACTTCCCATCTGCTGGGAACACGAATCGATTGCGTTCAAAAGCAAAGTAAATCTCTGGTACTTAGCCATATCGTGGACAGTCATGCTGGTACTGGTATCGATGATGACTATCCTTTACTTCCTCACAGCCGCAAGAGCGCGCAACGCGATCATAAAGAAGCGACAGTCAGTGAATAGATGTTGTCATATTCTCGCAAAAAAAGAAATCCGCGTCCTACATTTGTTTGGGCTGTTGCTTTTCTTCTTTGTGATTGCCTACCTACCAATTCTTTATATCAACTTATGCGATATGGTCGGAAAATCTGAGTACGCTCCTTTATTTTTGGAGAAAATCAGCGTTTACTCGCTTATCCTGAATAGCCTTGTTAACCCAATCCTGTGCATTTCCCTCAAACACGACTATTACAAAGCGGTAAAAAAATTGTTTGGGAGTGAGAGAGGCAATAATTGTGTGGGAGAGAGAGGTAATAATTGTCCGCGGAATCAATAGAAAGTATTCATAGACTGTGGGACGACCATACATTATTAATTTGTGCGAAAACAAAAACAATATTTATTATTATTGCGTGTCTCCAACGCACTTATGACGTTGCGCAGTGGCTTATGACGTTGTTGAAATGTTTGCTCCAATGGACCTTAAATGAGATATAACCACGAAACTAAATAATTAATGCAAGATTTAATGGGAATATTGATAACGAAAGGTTGTGATGTCATAATTAACCCACTGGATTCAAAGCGCCTATTAATTCCCTAGATTTTCGATTGAAAAATTTTCTCTTCTATTTAGAATTTGATTTTAATGGTAACTACTGGATGAAGGACTGGCCGATCGAACATACAAACGAATTATCGATTGAGCAATTTATTATTAATTTCCGATTGCATAATACACATATATGATATATATAATTTTGTACATACAACCGCGGTACTCGTAGAAGACCGTTTGATTGGTCTTATCGTCGAGAACCGTCTTTTATCGTTACAATCATAGCTAACAAAATACAAATTTACCAGCAGCTAGCTAATATCAAATACGCGTGTAACAGAAGCAAATGCCGAACAATTTACCGAATGAACGACCGACCGACCGAACAACCGACCGATCGAACAATCTACCGAATGAACGCCGACCAATCGAACAATCTACCGAATAAACGCCGACCGACTGCACAATCTACCGAATGAACGACCGACCGATTGCACAATGTCCTAAATGTTCAAACATCACTTTATATGCAAATAGCAGTTTCCGTTCAAATATGCCAGCATTTAGAAGGTCAAAGAACATATCATAAAATAAGGTATATATTACTGTGTTGTGTTTTTAAACTTGCGCAATCCCTAGTCAAACAAGTTCCTCGATGGTTTCGCATCTTAGTTTACCAACAATCAACAATTTTTGCTAACATTGCATTATTAATTACCCTTCATAAATACGTAACAAACTCAAGTATTTGTGAGCTAGACTTTCCCATTGTTGCATTTAATGGAAAAAGATTAAACAATATACCACCTTGAAATCTGTTTCTTGATATTAAGTTGTTTTACCGAGCATTTCTATTCGTTAAAAAAATATGAAACTGCTTTCTTATTGGTCAAGTGGTTGGTTAAGACGTCACATAAAAAAGATGGAACTGCTTTCTTATTGGCCAAGTGATTGGTTTAGACGTCACATAAAAAAGATGGAACTGCTTTCTTATTGGTCAAGTAATTGATTAAGACGTCACATAAAAAAGATGGAACTGCTTTCTTATTGGCCAAGTGATTGGTTAAGATGTCACATAAAAAAGATGGAACTGCTTTCTTATTGGCCAAGTGATTGGTTTAGACGTCACATAAAAAAGATGGAACTGCTTTCTTATTGGCCAAGTGATTGGTTTAGACGTCACATAAAAAAGATGGAACTGCTTTCTTATTGGTCAAGTGATTGGTTTAGACGTCACATAAAAAAGATGGAACTGCTTTCTTATTGGTCAAGTGATTGATTAAGACGTCACATAAAAAAAGATGGAACTGCTTTCTTATTGGCCAAGTGATTGGTTAAGATGTCACATAAAAAATATGGAACTGCTTTCTTATTGGTCAAGTGATTGATTAAGACGTCACATAAAAAAAGATGGAACTGCTTTCTTATTGGTCAAGTGATTGATTAAGACGTCACATAAAAAAGATGGAACTGCTTTCTTATTGGCCAAGTGATTGGTTAAGATGTCACATAAAAAATATGGAACTGCTTTCTTATTGGTCAAGTGATTGATTAAAACGTCACATAAAAAAGATGGAACTGCTTTCTTATTGGTCAAGTGATTGGTTAAGACGTCACATAAAAAAGATGGAACTGCTTTCTTATTGGTCAAGTGATTGGTTAAGACGTCACATAAAAAAGATGGAACTGCTTTCTTATTGGTCAAGTGATTGATTAAGACGTTGCATAAAAAAGATGGAACTGCTTTCTTATTGGTCAAGTGATTGATTAAGACGTTGCATAAAAAAGATGGAACTGCTTTCTTATTGGTCAATTGATTGGTTAAGACGTCACATAAAAAAGATGGAACTGCTTTCTTATTGGTCAAGTGATTGATTAAAACGTCACATAAAAAAGATGGAACTGCTTTCTTATTGGTCAAGTGATTGGTTAAGACGTCATATAAAACGAAACGCTCTCAAAGTCGAGATTTTGAAGGCGCGTATATTTTCATGAGCAGAGATTTTTGAACGTCGTGAAGAGTTTCTTCGTGGAACGCATGAACGCTTGCTATCAAACGAGCGAATTGTTGACCATGGGTGGTAACGCCCACCCCGCAGGGACAACTGATGTGCGCAAGATGGGCCGGGGTAACCTATCGCCAGACCTCTCCTTTTCAATAAGGTTTTGCATCGGGTAGAAGAGCGGGTTCTAGATTGGGATGTGGGAACAAGAGAGTTGGTTTTAAACAAACGAGAATGCAAAGAAGTTCTCGAAGGGATGTTGGTTGTTCTAAGTGTTTCATCTTTCGTTGTTCGTGACAAGTGACTAATGGGAGAAAGAACAGCGCAAACATAAAAAATGGTAAAATGAACTCTTGGTGTACTGTTCCACTGAAAATGGAACGTACTAAATAATTTAGGCACTTCTAAATGCAAGTATTTTTGGATAGTATGGTAAACATTACAGCAACTGTTATAAAGTTGTGACTAGATCGTAACCGCTACTTTCATGTTTTCAGCGTATTCCAAAATGGAAGAAGATGTTGTACGTGCTAATGACGCACACGTTTTTGATGACGTCAGCAAATTTACTACTTCCCTCCATCCCTAAAAACGGCTCTCTGCAGAATGCAAGTGCGTAGACATTCTTTTTAGTTAACTTGTTATTCCTGAAATGTATTTAAAATGGATATAAACATCAGTAATAATAATAAAAATAACATAAAATATTTTTTTTACGAGAAATTATCAGCAACAATTCTATTTCCTATATTGTATATTCTGATATTAGGTATCCATTTGTATGACCATTCGCTATAGCATCCATGTTAGGAGAACAGAACGGTTTTTGTTGATCTTTTAGTCAATTCTAATGTTGCCTTACACTGCCCTCAAACTAAAGCTTAGAAAAAGAGATTTGCAGAAGACACTTTTAACGTTATATGTTTAGAGGCAGCTTTTAACCAATCGAAACGTCGGAATTTCAATCAGCCAATCGCAGACGTGGTGCGGATAGCTGGTATGGTTTCATTACTCTTGAAATCAAAATAACATTTGAAAACGTCGGCGCGTTTCCCCAATTTTCTTCTTTTCCGTCTCTGCGATTTGTTTGTAATTTTCCTCCAGTTTATCACGTTTTATTAGTTTTGTTTTATTATTTTCGACTATGATTATAATTAGTAACCATGTTAATAAATTAAAAATACAGTATATAAATAAACAAACTAAAGAAAAAATACGCGTGGTATAAGTTCCGACAGCCGTTCTTATATTTCTATATGCAAGGGTTAGGGTTCAGGTTAGGTTAAGGTTTGGGTTAAGTCAGGTTAACTTTCTTTGTATTAGAGTAAATAACTGATACGGGTCTATATCCGCAGAAATATGTCGGAACAATATCGACAACCAAAACAAATAACAGCTGAACGTAAAACGTGGAGCTTGTTTATTATTACATCAAATTGCCTCGTTTACCTAAAATTCTGTTTAATCATCGAGCACGAAAGATTTTTTTGTGGATTTCGAGGAAATTGACAAAATCTATACTGTTAACGGAACGTCCGCCATTTTTAAGAGTTGAGTTTACAAAATTAAAAAGGGAACAGTAAGAAGAAAAAGGCGTTGTTGCATAAAACCAAAGCTTTTGTTACCGTCTAAATAAATGGCCTTCCAGTGAACAAAAGAACAGAGTGCAGTTTGATCTGCGATGAAGGAGGCGGTTATACGTAGTTTATGTAAAAAGAAAGCAAAACAGGATGGAATATTTACTCTCCACGAAATTCCCGTACTTACAACCGGAAAAGTTTTAATTCCCGCGAACAAATATTTTTGGGCACCCGTGTAGATTTATCGATATCAAGATAACATCCGTCTTGACCTGGATAAATCCACGTCCCAAAATCCCAGAATTAATTACCCTTAATGCAACACCCCAAATACATTTCCCAGAATCCATTGCGATTTATTAATCTATTTAAAGAGGTATTTATTGACTTCAAATAGGTATTAGAGTTTTTAAATACTTCATGACTTTATTTATTGTGTGCGTTACGCACGTTTTTAGTTTTATAACGGGAAAATAATACAAAACAAAAATGTTTCTTGCAGTCGAATCATTAAGCCAACACTTTTGAAATTGCAGTTTACACATAAACCATTTCCTAAAAGCTAACCTTACAAAAGATCGTAAAGTTGACAACTCAATGTTATCCATAAGTGGAAACTCCATTTCAAAAATTGCATTCAATTAATCGAAATCATAAGAGATATTTAATTTAAAACTCTTTAAGTTATGTTATGATGCGTGTAACATATTCGTGCAGGCCGTAACATGGAGAGTATATACGACCACAATTTGTTTGACATCACCAAAGAGCTGGCCGGTTTCCACGCAACTGAGGTTTCCAACGCCTTCCACTATTCACCAGACCTCATTAGTTACATACAAAAACACTCGTACCTAGAGGTCACGTGGTGCTTTAAGTTGTATACTACCATGACGTTCTACAAGACCTACTTAAAAATCGCAGCCATGGAAACGTCGAACAAGTTCACCATATACAGCGCTACCGGCTCAAAGGAGTGGCCATCGGGGCACGACCCCCGGCATGTTGTATGCAGCGTGATTTCCAAACAACCCATCTCGAGTGGTCTGTACGAACAGTTTCTTGTGCCAGCCCGGTGCAAAGTGCTGGGCATCACGGCCATCGAGTTTCAGTCTGTGAAGAAGTTTCTCGATATCGAGCAACTCGCCACCAGGTATGAGTTCGCGCAGGCTCTCAGGATCGAGCTGGTGGAAAGAAGATTACAACCGAAGCTCGTGCAAGCCATCGTGAAGCGTCTCAAATTGATCACTCTAAATTCCATTCCGAATCGCACCAAACACAACGCTAAAAATCAACAACAAAACTCGGTTTTTCGTATGATGGCCGACTCGTATCGCGTGTCGCAACGCTCCCTCGCCTCTGTTATTCAGTTTTACACACAGAACCCACGCAAAAGCATGATGATGAACGACGCTTCGTTTAAAAGTCTGACGCATTTTTTGAATGTCGGAATGAACACGTCATTTGGTGACATATTTTTCAAACTGACGGCGTCAATGTCGCAATTCAAACGACGAATGGACACGTCGATGATATTAATTCTCGACAAGAACCGCATCACGAAAAGCTTCGTGAACAAAACCATCCTGAACGTCATGATATCCATTGCGAAGGAACCGCGCGATATATTATCTTCGTTCTACGAGATCCCAGTGGACGTTCAGAAGTTCATTGAACGCACGCGTTTATTCCAGCTGCACAGAATGATGGGTCAAACGGTACTCCGAATTGAGCACCTATCTCTCAACTACCTCATGACTCTGCTAAAAAAGCAAACCGCGCGTAACCTTAGAAACGGCACACTCGCATTCAACGCAAACGAGGTGAACAACGAGTACTACGCGTCCGTCAAAAACATCATCTCGACTGTCAAGCTACCCGACTTCCTGCGCATGTACAAACGACCGTGGACCAGCAATCAGATCTACCAACAGACGCTCATGTCTCTCTCGAAGCAACAGGGCCTGTCTGGACGAGAATTCGTACGGATTTACGACATGGAGGGGAAAACATTTGCGGAAGTCTCCAGGTTTTCAAACTTCACCGTTGCTAAGGTATTGCTATGGTGACAACGATTTCTGTTTACTTTCATAGAACTAAAATATCTATATTCACCAATTTATATTTATTTATATTTATTTATCTATATTTTAATATTTATTATTATTATTAGTTCAATATTTATGCAGGTACAATCACTTCAGTATTTGAATATTTAAAAATAATTAAAACTGCTATCACAGTGGGACCTGTGTTAAAATATTAATACAATGTTAAATACAAATAGAATAAATAAATATAATAAATTAAAGTTTTATTAACATAAATTTAAAGTTAAAATTCAAGGCCTTTTAGAGCTGTTTTATTTTTCAGTGTTAAATTACGAGGAGCTTCTCTATAAACTTCATTCATTCATCCATTTCATATATTTTACTACTCAGCAATTTAAAAAACATACTATTATGCATATAAATAGTTATAATTAGTCATATAAATAAAAATAACAAAGATATAGCTTGCTAAACACGTTAAAAAGCGAGATAACAGTAACAAAGATATAGCTTGCTAAACACGTTAAAAAGCGAGATAACAGTAACAAAGATATAGCTTGCTAAACACGTTAAAAAGCGAGTTGATTTCAAGGAGTGTTGGAAATTAGTGAGTAGTAGGGACTTTAAGAAAATTGATTTAGCTTTATCACAAATTTAAACACTTACGTTTTCAATGCAGCCATGTCAGGTTCAATCGACTTCTTTTCTTTGCTAGGTAAAGTCCAAAGTCCACAATGACGTGTTAGTGTATACCGTTCACCAACTGGCGCATACCATACGGGAGCTACTCAAGCTTTCAATTTCAACACAGAAGCCTGCCATTATTAAAACAATGGCGGCAACAACAACAACAACATTACGTCACCGCAACGCGTCAACGTCAGCTCGACCAATGAAAATGAATAACGAAACTGAGCAAAGAGATGTGCTTGCGTCAGCACTCGACAAAAGAAGAGGTAGGCGAAAATACACCATTTTCAAAAATCAAAAATAATAATGTATTCGAATCTGTTATACAGTGAGTATCTCTCCTTAACTCGAACAATTTCGCTGGCATGGCGGAAATTTCCTAATAAACACTCTTAAAACTAACTCTCTATTACCCGAACGATTTCTGATTCCCCGTCGATGTTCGAGTTATAGAGAGGCCACTGTATTATGTTTTTCTGTCTGTAACAATGCGCGTAGATCGTATATACATCAATAAAAAAAGAATATCACCAGCGAATAAATAATTATATTTAGTATGACTGTTTTGTATGGTTAAAATGATAAGGCAATACCATTACACCAAATCAGCACGGTACACTAATAAACACGCGTTATATAAAACCACGTTAACGTGGTTTTCGCGTTACTTAACCAACCGGTATTTAACGCATTGTTGTTCATAAATCTCGCGTCATATTGCTTTCAAAGGCCTTGCCAATTACTTTTGGATGAAAATCGAAAGAAAAGTTAACAAAGAGTGAAAGGTTTAGTGATTATTTAAAGATTCTAAAACAGCAATAATTTCATTTTTCAAATTTTTTAGTATTCTCACGTGTAAATTTCCGTCTTCTTTAAAAGTATAGCTGGCAGTGTAAAAATAGATCCCTTTCGAGATAGCAATGGAGAACTTAAGCAATTCCCTAGCAGCTATTCTTAACAAAATAACTTCATAAAATGATTGACAACTCAACCTTAACTAACAAAAGAAGTTCATAAAATGATTGACAACTCAACCGTAACTAACGAAAGAAGTTCATAAAATGATTGACAACTCAACCTTAACTAACAAAAGAAGTTCATAAAATGATTGACAACTTAACCTTAACTAACAAAAAAGTTCATAAAATGATTGACAACTCAACCCTAACTAACAAAAGAAGCTCCACCTAACCTCGCTTTAATTTAAAAATTTGCTAACTCGAAATATCAGAATGAACATCACTCTGTTCGTACTCAACACTATCCGAATCAGAGAATTCTGAATACTCGTCACTCATTAAGTGGAATTCGCTTTCTGGTTTTGGCAAAATGTAGTCTTCTAAACCTCGAATCTTAACAAGATGGTCTTCAGATCCATCAAGGTTGTTCGAAATTCCACACTTCAAGAACCTAACAATCAAATCTTTTTTTGTTTTATTTTCGCCCAAACGTTGGCAACCTTCATTTTTTCAATTTCAATGTTTTCCCCTAAACGCGCTTGTCTAAGGGTGCGCTTATAAACGGGAATAAAATTTTGGTAAGGATTTGGTGCGCTTGATTACGGCATTTTACGGTATATATACAGTACAATACCGATAACTCGAACCCCCTTTAAGTCGAACTTGCGTTAACTCGAACTGTTTTTCCATTTCCCTCTCCTAATAGTTTCTCATAAAAAACTCCCGATAACTCGAACATTCGTTATCTCGAACTATTTTACTCGGTCCCTTGGGAGTTCGAGTTATCAGGATTATACTGTATTTATATATTAAAATATATGTGAGGAATTTTTAGAAAGCAAAATGGTAGTATTTTACTTTAAAACGGTATTTTTCCCGGATAGGAACTAACCATTCGAGTTTATATGCGGGCCCAATTATTGGTTGCGTTTTTGGCTCGCTTGCTCTACTCATTGGCTACATTTACCGCTCGAAAAGAAAAGAACGATTTCACAAGAAAGACCCCAGTTAGTGTGTGCACGGTTGTCTAGGAATGGTCACACAACAACGGACTATTTGTGCAACTCTTCACTAGACTTGTATTTTAATAAACGTGATCACTCTGTAAAAGATTATTTTTATACGATAGTTAATATATTTTAATACGTAGAAATGAAATCAGAACGTTAAAATTATTTACGAACGAAACAAAATGTTACAAATTGGCAACAATTTAGAATCAAAGACGACTTGTTATGAATAGCCGGAAATAAATATTAGCATCGAAAGGCATGTTGGGTAATTAAATATATCAAGTTAGTTCAAACATTGTTAACATCGTCATTCATCCGTTATAGGACACGTCAGACGTGTATGCGACGTCAAATAAGATGTTTGAGAACTCTATTGATAACGATAAGGCTCGATTAAATTGTTCGTCAAAACAACTTTTCCTCGAACTTCAAAACCCTAATGATGGGACAATTCTAAAAAGCTCTCCCGTAACGATGAAATGATCAGCATCGACGATTCAAAACGGCATTGTTTGAAGCAATAAACATTACACCTAATCCTCGTGAGATAAAAGAAATTAAAATTGTTCAAAAGAAAGAGATAAATTGCACGAGATACAAGTAGTAAAGAGGTTCATCAATTGAAGTGGCTTTCACAAAAAAGTTATCAAAAATGATCTTCCATACATCTACGGTATCATTCAATGCAACCATGTTGCGCAACGAAACGTCACTATTACGACATGTGTGAACATTGCGTTCTACTTTGTGTAACCACTTCCCACACAGGTCACAACAAACGTCCCATCGTCCTGTGTATCAATCGTAAACTTCGCCTAAGATATAAGAAACATTTCGTGCACATTAAAATGATACTATGATAGAAGTGCACGAAAATAGACACATATTAAACAATCGTAAACTTCGCCTAAGATATAAGAAACATTTCGTGCACATTAAAACGATACCATGATAGAAATGCACGAAAGCAGACGTATATTAACAACATTTTAAAAGCCATTTCCATTTAAGTAATAGACTACTTTTTTGTGTTTACGTAACACAGAAACACCAATTATGCACGAATAATGATTTAACTGAGTTCCCGGACAGACCTCACATGTGATGATATTACAAATATTTTTTATTGCGAATGATCTTAAAAACCATTAGTGGTATCGTTCAAAGTTTGAACATGAAAATCAAATAAAACATTTCCTCGACAATTTCCTGCAAAAACATGGTCACACATACCTGAATTAGAAGAATTTTAAAGTTTAAATCAACCTCTCTTAATGAGTATTTTACTTAGTGTTTCGACTATAAAGGGCCATTGTTTACCTTGGTTAGCTTCTCCGCTATAAAAATTGCAGTTTTCGTGTGCAAAGTGATAGGGCCAGTGCGTATCTTTGATTCTCCGCATGCCAACGCCATTAGCAACACCAATTGATCTTGCAAGTAACTATCCACGCATGCGCCTCGCTCGATCTCCGCGCACAACATTTCAGCGGCTTCCTTGCCAACCTCGTGCGCAGGCTTCCCTGAACAAACGCCCGCCATCATCGTTATCATCATCATTTACATTTTTCACGTCTATTTGCCATGATAGCATGGGTTAGACAGGGTTTCAACAGATGATATTCCCCACAATTTTGTAGGTTTAATCATTTGATGATTCATTGGAGCAGATGTTTTTTACAGTTGGATGCCCTTCCTAACGCCAACCCCAGTGAGAGAGAAAACAGTGGTGAGTTAAACCACGCAAGATACCAACTTTTGCATTTTAAACTTTGTGGCAGCAGTGCATAAAGGGCATGGGTGCTTATATCCATGGCGTCAAAGATGTTACATGTTACAAATTGATTCATTATGTTGTACGAGGTAGTTACCTTTCTTTCCCACGGCGGTGCCGGCTAATACACATCCGGTAGATGTCCTTGCTACTAATCTAAAGGGAACTAAGTCACTTGTAAACTAAACAATCATTGGATTGATCACAAACTGGAAAACCATGATGATAATAAAATACTCATGTGTAACTTTACTATCAAGGTAAACCTTTTTTTTGGTAAAATTTATAATAGAAGGGTATTTCTATAATTTAAAATCAATACAAGCATTTTTATTAATATTTTTATACAAAGAATATACAGGAAAATAATGGAGACAAATTTACGTTAATGTTCGGATATCGGGATCCTTTTAACGTAGCTTTTCCATGCTTACATGGGTTGGACGGTTTCAAAAGATGATTTTCTCCAATTATGGAGGTTTAATTATCTGATGGTTTATTGGTGCAGATGTTTACGGTTGGATGCCCTTCCTAACGCCAACCCCAGAAAGAGGAAAACAGTGGTGAGTTAACCCACGCAAGGTACCAACTTGCATTTAAAACTCTGTGGCAGCTATGCATCAAGGGCATGGATGCTTATGCCCATGAGGTCAAAGATGTTATACGACCCGCATACCCACAAAGTCGTTAAGTCGCTTGTAACCCAAATGAAAAACCAATCTTACATAATTCCGCAACCTGTCCCCACATCTTTAAACCCACGTGAACTTTTCGTCTGTACATCTAAATTCATTCTTTCAACTATGTACCTCTTAGATGCTTCCAACATGTCACTGGAGACCTGGAAACGCGAAATGAAGTTAGAAAGCAACGAACCAATCGCATGTTAGCTACATTTCCTCTACAACAAGTATATATTACATCCCATACAACTGTGGTAAGCTTAGTATTTATTCGGTAAAATACACCAAAAGCAAAAAAAGGTTGGCACGACTATCTTCTGAGTTATAAGATGACTTCTAAAACTTCATGATTATCTCAGGAATTACTTGAAATAACTGCACTAGTATCTCAGGAATTACTCAAAATTTTCCCATCAAACCATCACTATTAAATCAAACAAACCATTAAAGCAACAAAACATTAAATATTTTAACGCAAAATATGACCTTATTTGGAAGTTTCCCCGCCAAATACGCCGTGCCGTGGATCTCCTTGACAACGCCAAAATCAAGCATTGTGATTGGCTGAAGACGTAAACAAGGTTTTACTTCGACTTTCACTAGCCCGCCACCTTTAGGATAAAAACCTCTGAAAGATGAAACTTACGTAATATATTTAATGGAACAACATCCCACCCCCCCCCCCCCCGAAACATGGAACAACATCCCCCCCACCCCCCCCCCCCCCCCCCCCCGAAACAAATAAACTGCTGACTTTACATAATAAACCTAACAAATAATTCGGTTAAACCAGACCTTTCAAAGAATGTTTTCTACCAGCGCTATCGATCGCGAGCGCGCATGGTATTGAATCGATACACTACGCGCGTTTATATTAGCGCCTGCAAAATGCGGGGCACGCAAATAATTTGACGTATTAGTACACAGTATAGACATTTTTGTCTAGACCAGCGCGCATTTAAATATGGCACGAGTAAAAAATCGCACGATGACTTTGTTTTTTCCACAGCGTGCGTGTTTGCGTGCGCGCGCCCCTTATTGATAGGCCTGTTAAACGTGAAAAAAGTTTGGGATACTTTCTTAGGAAGGCAAGCATTAACACTACTGTTATTTAAATCGGTATTCATTTTGGTTGAAAAAAGGTTTTCAATGCATGATGCATGAAAGTTAGAAAATGCCGTGGAATCGTAATTTGTGCATGTTAAAATGCTTCTATGTTACATACACACAAATAGTAGATACAGTGAAGAAATTTCTTTTGTCTAAGAATTGACGTTTAAAATCGCTTGGTAGAATTAAAATGTCTCCTTTTTCGTTGCACTTCCAACATAGAAACATTTTAATCTGCACGAAATGTATTTTCGAACATTGTATTAAGATTCTCACTAATTTTATTTTGTTTTGATACAAATGATACGGAGAATATTACAAACTTGTATGTAAATATTTATGTACTGTAAACACTAGATGGGAAGTAATATAATAAAAGATGCGACTATTCAAGTTTTATTACTGAGTCGCACAACATTCCTGTTATGGAGTTATTTCGAGTAATTCCTGGAATAATAACGGAGTTATTTCGAGTATGAATAAAAGTTAAACCTCTGTAACAGTTGACAGGAAAAATGCAATCCAAACATCGCCGCAATCGGTTGAAACACCTAAACACAACATTTTGGCCTCCCATCTGCACAGAACAGAATTCGCTCGTACCTCAATATAATAGTCGATGGGTGGAGCCATCTCAGCATTCGTTCCACCCTTTAGCAAAACTTCTGAGGGCGCACCGGCAAAAGCCATACACGGAATGGAGACCTGCATTAACAAGCAGACACTCCTACACACGCAACGTGAACAATCACTAATATGATTTACAACTACCCCGCAGTTTCGGTGTCAACTTCATAATGGCCGCTGCGTAACACTTTCGGATTGAATCTCACGTTTGTGGAGTTCAAATGGTCACCCTCCATCTCTCCATTGCAAAGGCTATTCACCAACTGCAAACCTATATTTCGGGGTATGTGGAATTCGAACAAATATTAGGGAAATAAGCTCTGATATTATTATATTTAATATTTCAATTCATTCGTAACAACGACATGTAAGCAGCCATCTGGTGAACAAAATACAGTTTGTAGCATGTTTTTACTAAACCACAATGTTCAATAGCATCAAGTTTTTCAAATTTTCTTGATTTTTCGGTTACCTCAATTTCAGTTCTTAGTTGAGTCATTAAATTCAGCTAGTTGACTTTCAAATGTCTGGCTGAGCGAGCTTACCTTTGAGGTGTTGAGCTTTGAGGCCAGGTTTGCCTCGATTAGCACGGATGTTAGTGATGACAACAGGTTGCTTAGCAAGACAACTCAAAGTAACAGTGTTGCGTAATATTTGTCCACCCTTTGATGATAGGAAATAAAAAGTTGATTTGTTTATAACTATTTGCACTATAATATGTGTCGTTGTCGTAGAACCGTATTAAACCGATTTAAATAAAATGTACAGGTAATTACCATATGTATGATATTTTGATAATCTCTAAAATAATAATAATAGTAACTAGGTCGTCCTCAGACGAGCCAAATCGGCTTTACAATGCTAATTAAGGGGAGCAACTACTCGCAGTCGCAGCATTTTCGTAACTTATTATTCAACCGTTAGTCTATCAAATTTCCCTCGCATGGCTTTGGTTAAATGCGGCGACGGGATAATTATATGACGGTGGTGTCGGGAATACCACGTTGAACTTTATGAATTCCCAGCGCTTCTTTTCTCTCGAAAAAAGTCTCCTTTCTTTACGACTTTTGTTCGAGAGAGAAGAAGCGCTGGAAACAAAGTTGACCAGGACTCTTTAATTTCAAAGAAAGCAACGAGAGGAAGGTAGGGAGAATCAGAAAAACCTTGTAGTAAATACGGTCAATAATATACTTGCAAAAAATATAGGCTGCCTAAAACGCTCCAGCATATTTCCGTATTCGCATTCCGCATTCGTATTCTGTTTTAGCATTTTTATTATGACTTGTGCCTGTTGTTCTTGTTCTTCCACGCACCATGACTCTTGTTCAGTAGAAATATCAACAAAATGTCTATAACTTAACTTTACTCGCAAAGCACTTTTAAACAGATTACAACAAACTAATTTTTTCATTCGTTGCACAGCAAATGTCGTTTACGCGGGAAAACATTACCATAAAAGTTTTTTAAGTTTTTAGGTGCGTCGTCAATCGATTATTTTTTCTCAGACGCGCGATCGGTAATTTTGTTAAAACCTAGCTGTCATGTTTATTTTCTTCAGAGTCTACTGACGTCAAACTTTTTGAAACGATTAATAATTGGTAACGTTAAATTTCGTTAAACAAACTAAATTTCTTAATAAAGCTATACATTGATATATTTAAAGAACGGTGAATCGATTACAATTTGAAACGAAAAAATATATTTACATGACTAAGTAAATTACGTTAAAGTAAGTTCTTTAAGATTTCATTTACAAGAGATATATTTAAGACGCGTGATTATTAGTAAAATAACACAGTTAGGGGCATGGTGGAGAGCGCGCCTTAAATTATTATAATTATCACGCGCCTCTAAATGCCAGCCCTGTAAGTTATGATTGTTTTTAAACTTTTTTGAACCCGCCCAATCAACAACCATTCAAAACATGATGAGTACTTACTTGTTCAGATTTACTGGAGGCTATTATCTAGATATATATTGAATACCACGATGGAGATACAAGATTTCCCCGCGTTATAGATGCAAGCATATTGTCTCGATCACTCGTTTTTCAAAACTAAAATACTGTGATCAGTAAAGGCAACAATAACAAACTTCGCAGTATTTTCATGATCACAGGTCAGAAGGCAGGTCTATCAATAGAGGTAGATAAACAACACATGTTTTAAACAGATTGACACATTTTCTTTTTAATTAATACTCTCTGGTTTCAGTGATAAAGTTAAGAACAAAATTCACTGCAAAATTTTGAATTTGCGCTTTGCGCTATGATATTTGACCTGTATTACCACCAGCACTTATGGTTTTTTGTATGAAACACCTCACACTAATAATAATTACTATTAACAAAAACAATCATTAGCCGACAGCTTGAAGAAAAGTAAGATACTACTTTGTATCTGAAATACAGGTTTTGTTTTCATTGTTTTAGGTATCGTTATTATCTGATAATAATAGACAGAAAGTACTTCAATGTTGATTGAAGACATAGACAAAATGTACATCAATGTTGATTGAAGTCATGAACAGAAAGTACTTCAATGTTGATTGAAAACATAGATAGAAAGTACTTCAATGCTGATTGAAGTCATGAACAGAAAGTACTTCAGTTGAAGTCATAGACAGAAAGTACTTCAATTGAAGTCATAGACAGAAAGTACTTCAATTGAAGTTATAGATAGAAAGTACTTCAATATATCTGCTCACCCCTTCCAAGCAACTACCATCCACATGCACAAAGTCATCCACCGTTATTTTACTTTCTATCATCTGAAAAATATCAACAAGTACAAAGCGATGAGGGTTAAAAAGTGAAATTATAGACAGTAAAGTAACTTTTTATTTGGAATATTCTTTTAAATCTCTAACATAAAAAAGTCTCCAATGTTAAAAACAATTCTTTCTTTCATCTTTACTTTATGAAATCCGAATTGAGTTCAAAGTATCAGCATGATAAATGATAATTATGCAATAATACAAAATTACAAGATAATTATGAAAAAATATATAAGTAAATGATAATTATGCAATAATATGCAATTACAAGATAATTATGCAATAACACATAATTACAAGATAATTATGCAATAATATATAATTACAAGATAATTATGCAATAATATATAATTACAAGATAATTATGCAATAATATATAATTAAATGATAATTATGCAATAATATAATTAAATGATAATTATGCAATAATATGCAATTACAAGATAATTATGCAATAATACATAATTACAAGATAATTATGCAATAATATATAATTACAAGATAATTATGCAATACTATATAATTAAAAGACAAGTATGCAATAATACATAATTTAAAATTTTCTCTTAAGAAAGAAATAAAATAAAATTATAAAAATAGTTTTGTATAAATAATCAATATTGATACGCACGCACGATAAAAGTTAAATTTTTATTTGCAATGTACAGATTTACAAATATTTAAAATTTTTGCACATTTGATAAAAACTATTTGCTGTTCGATTTAAATGCGAACAGGACATCATCTGTGTTGACGTTTAGCCTGATTCTTTGGTAGATATCCTTCTGCCCGTTTTCCACTATCAACAGACGGCAGGCAGCCAGACTAGTGCACACAGTAAATGTTTCTGATGTGTTTAGCGGTTGGTAACCTAAAGAATTTCAGATAACAATCTGATCTCCAATGTTTTGATTGAAAAGTTTTATTTTACGAAAAAAAATGCAAACTTACCTTCAAATTGGCAGTGAGAGCGAAACTGATCATAGACCTTAATAAAAGAATAAAATACAATATTTCGTGATACCACAAATTTTGTCAAATGACAAAAATATAAATCGAATTCTAATGTAATTTAGAAAAAAAAACATTGTTAAGACAAGAGACAATTTTATACAATTTTCATTCTATTTACATCCACTGAGGGCAGCATTATATTTCCTCTCACTGGGGTTGGCGTTAAAAAGGGCTCCAGCTGTAAAAACATCTGCTCCAATAAATCATTGGGTAATTAAACCTACACAATTGTGAGGAGTATCATGTGTTGAAAACCCTGTCTAACCCGTGCTAGCGTGGAAACAAACGTTAAATGATGACAATGATGACAGTCATTAAAAGTGGAAGAATTTGTGGCCATATTGTTGTATAATAAAAGTAAAGTGGCCAAATTAACCCTAATGTTGGTAACGGGCGTAAACGAGTATGTCTATCCCCTTTTCATCAGCGCAAAATGTTGGGTGTAACTGTTGAGGCGGGCGCCACCAACCATCAACACCCGTACTTTACAGCATTGAAATGCTATTCATTCGCTGAGTCGGCAAGGCTGGGAGGATTTGAACTCGCAACCTCAGAAACCTCAAAAATCCGAAATTGCAATCACTCAACCAACTGAGCTATCCCGCCATATTGTTGTATAGTTAACAATAATGCATTCAATACATTGTATACCTAAAGAAATTTTCTCAAACAAGTTGCTCTGTTCAGCAAATATTGAAATATGACGTGCACAAACTTACTTCGAAGAACACAGCCTCTTCAAATCCAGTCCTCCTAAACTCACTTATCACGGCCTTCATGAAGAGGGTCTCCATCAAAGATAAACTACGTAGCGCAAGAACTTTGGGAGATGAAAACATCTCTTTCAACGCCGAGTCCACCTGTTTCATGCCAACAATTCCTTGTGACGACGCTGAGTCAGCGATTTCAACGGCTCTACGACAAATGTCCAGGCACCTGCGTGCGTCCCCAGATACAGCCGCCACCTATGTTAATGGTGAAAACGGGTTGCTTTGACAATAATTTTATTCTTGCAAATGAACGAGAAACCCAATCGTTATATGGTAGCTACAAGAACATATTTGGAAACAAAATAATGGTGTGCATATTAATTTGGCAGTGTCTGTGAAAAGTTAATTGATGTAGAGGTTTGATGGAAACCATTATTTTATGACGTTCACACCTCACTTAGATATATAATTTGTGAAGAGGAAGAAAGTGATTGATATCAATTGTGAATGCGCACTTATGTGCAAGCAAACAACAATAATAAGCATGTACCTTTCTAGCAACCAACTGTAAAGCATGTTCCTCGAATGCCTCAATACCACTTATTCTCGATAACACAATCTCTTGAAGCTGCTTAAAGTTGTAAGGTTGGAAAGTCATTCGAGTCAAACCGAGACGACTTGACACACGATTCATCATTATCCGTTCAGGAAGATCCATGGTGTTAGCTACGGCTAAAATGACCAGGCGTGAATGTCGTCGTGTCGGCCAGTCAAACAGATTGTACATGACATTTTGTTTACGCGTCCACAAGAGATCTAACTATAAAACAACTCATTGAAGACTGAGAGATTTCAAGTATATTTTGATTGTTTCAAACCTTCAATGTTAAAAACTGGACAGTAAATAAAAATTTTAAACAAAGAAATAAGTCGGAGACTTAAAAATAGCATTCCACTTTAAAAGTATTATCAAATTCCTTAAAACCTTCAACTATAGTTTATTTCTGCCCAACAATACAATGTAAAGGGTGAGTCAACCACATCTCAAAAGTACATTCTACAGACCAGAATGAGTCACATACCTCGTCTACAAGCACAACAACATGTTCTTTCTTCGGCGTTGGATTACTGAATCGTTTCTCTAGCAAGCTGGCAGCGTGGTCGCACGTCAATTTCTGTCCTGTTAATTTCTACCAAAAAATCATGCGGAATAAGACAAACAAATGTTTCTTAAAAATTCAACAAAAGTATTATATCTCATTAACTCTCATTTACGACATTTCACTGACATAATCGTCAAAAATGTCAACTTCTCCCAACTGGGTTTTTAGAGATAAAATAATCATATAACGATAATATATGATAATATTATGCCAGTTTGTTTTAGATGATTACATTGTATTATACAGGTCGCGAGCTACACTTAAAACAATTTATGGTTATGATTATAGTTATGGTTATGATTCCATCTGATTGCAAATAGATCTATGCTATATCATATCACTATCTGCATGCCAGTGATAGCATAATGGTAAGACGTTTGGCTCTTAATCGAAAGGTTCTGAGTTCGAGACCATGCTATCACAAAGTTTTTCAGTGAGCAGTTATAAATAAAAACGCTGTATTTCATCACTAAAACTGTGGGTTGAGGTCTTCATGATAATGCTTAATGAGCGTTTCGGAAGCCTCGTTAAAAAAAAAGAAAAAAGTTTAATGTCACTTCAAAACCAAAGAACCTCTTTCCTTTCAGGTTAAGATCCTAACTTAAGGCCTCCATGTTAGCTAAAATGTGGTCAATGAAGCAACACACCTTCAGTAAAGAGCAGTATGCTTGGTTTGGATCAGTTAGTTTCATTCCGTTTAGTTCGATGAATCGAAACTGTGGTACGATATCAGAGTAGTCGGTTTGCAGTGTTCGAATCACTTCGTACACAGTGGCAGTCTTTCCGGTCCCTGGAACCCCAGATATATACATGCATCTAAAACAAGCACCTATCGTCAAGACACTAACACCTTCCATACAATACTTTACATGTATGTTTATATGTATAAGTTTTGTTACTTTCCAATTCTCCCTAACAACTCAATAATTATTTGGCATTTCACAAAACGAATCGGATACTATATGAAAAATTGTAAACAAAAACATTTTTATCAAAAAAATTCACTTAAGGGGTGGTATTAGCTATCCTTCGTTTGAATACCTCAACTCGAGTCTTATTTAATTTGTGGAGTTAAAAGGCTGTACTCCACCTCATTGCAAAGCAAAGATATGAAATCTAGTAATTACTGGCCTAATTAAACTAATTATTTCAAATGATTTTAGTCTAACCCTTGCTTCAAGGAAAAAGAGACTTTAATTCGAATATATAAAAACACTCTTAATGATTTCAGAGCGTTACACTCAGGTTGACGAAAAAGATATGTAAGGGAGTGTTTTAAGGGGTGCTAGTCTTCGAAAAGGAAGAAAGATTTTCACTAGTCACATTAGTTTTTGAGGACTTTGAAGGGGATGGTGACAGACCAACAAAGCCTATACAAGTCTGTTTCTTCAATATTTTGTTCGCGTGTGGTCACCATAAATATATTTTTATAGCCATGGTGTTTTTCAAAATAAAATTTTAGGGATTGCCTTTAAAGTGTTCTATACTGCTAGCTACGATATTTGCACCTCACCAATAACTAAATCTTTATTCAATAATTTATTTTTAGAGGTAGAAATTTTTTGAGGTTCCCCCCTCAAACTTTCAGATGTCAGGCATGTTAAAACCTATAAAATTTCTGATCGAATGACACCAAAATTTTAAAATAAAAAAGGTAACTATACTACATTGTAAGATCGTTACCCTCCAGTGTGCTCTTGCAGACGATCCGCCACATAGCTGAGGATGGCATCAAACTCCTTCTCACGACATGGCAGGCAGTCTGGAACCGCAGACACGTGCAGTCTGGAAAGAGCGTTATTGTAAGAAATAAACTTAAAGGAAGAGTGTTGATTTCTAATGAATTTGATTCTTTGCCTTAAAAACCGATTAAGCACTGGAATTTTTATGATCAATCAAGTGATCATCTTTTCACAAATTACTGGACCCATTTCACAATAAATCACACACAAATTTGGATTTTTTTCGACAACAAAGAATGCGTTAAACGTTAAAGCTGCTGTACATAGATCAGTGTAAAACATTAATGTAAGTTTCTACACCGTATTTTCATTATTTTCATAATGCTAAAAACAAGGTAAAAAAAACTATACAACAAAAATATTTACACAACCTCAATGAATAAAAGTAATTTGGTTAGTTGTTCACTGACTTTTGTTTCGCATGCTCCAATGGACTTTTCGGTTGCAATCTCGGAAAACTTCTCTTTGAAATGGAGGGAGTCATTGTTCGCCTCATCACAGGTTTTCGCTTCTTACCAGACGTTTGAGATGGCATGCATATCGTTTTCCTTCTCCTCTTCCTGACAGACACCTCGTTAGAATCATCTTCACTACTGCTTTCTTCATTACATGAAGCATCATCATCTTCATCATCATCTTCATCATCATTATCGCTCTCTATAGATGCCTCTCTTTTCATCACCTTCTTTTTCTCGGCCAGAACATTTTTCAACGTTACTTTCACAGGGGAGCACTCTAATAATCTCACAAATGACGTTTTTTTCTGTTTTCTTTTAGTGAGTGATTGGTTGTATTGTACACTATATACGGAGCTAGCATCACTTTTACTGTAGACAGAGCTTGCATCACTTGCTGTTATTTCACTCCGGTCATCATCACCATCATCATCACTTCTGTTAATTTCTGCCAACACGTCAGCCGTGCCTGTGAAGATATAAGTTTAACAAGTTGAAACTTGGGAGACTCATATTTGCTGAATTGAATTGAATTCCACTCTAATTATGAATTTTAGAGAAAAAATGAAAAATGATTAATTGAAGAAGGAACCTATTGGATATGGGCAACTCAAGAATGTCTATATCGCTTTATCTCACAAGGAAAGGCGCGCGATTCGCTTGAGGGACAGAAAATAATCAAAATTATTAACTGGCGCAAACTTGTTTGTTAGAAAGAAGTAAAGTAGGCTATGTTATATGCATTACAGATATGTAAAGTAAGTAAACTCATACAAACTTTATTACAATAACTCAAAACCCAATGTAAAAAATAATACGATAACTTGTTTTTAAAGTCGCTATCTCTAATGCTCTTAAACAACGAAGAAAGTCTTGTGTTTTACCCGCCATTAAAATTTTCACGATGTTTACATTTTTAAACCTTGGTTCAAACCGCTTTGGTATAACGTAACCTGGCGTACAAGGTATGTAACATCGTTGCGTATTGTTTGCTTTTGGAATAGAAATGTCTGTTCAACCTTATCGCTTTGAGCAAAACAAAAAAAACTTCACAGAAAAATAAGAAACAAAATGATAAGGATGAAGAAAGTGTGAACGGCAGTGAAATTTCAAACATTGAAGAGTCAATCGTTGAACACATAAATCGCCGTGAAATCAACCAAATTCAATTTAATGATGGCATTACTATAAATATTTATCTGTTTACTAACTTTGTTGTGATTTGCTTCATTATTACATCAGAAAATTGTTCTGTCTATTTTTTCTTTATGACTTTGCAGGTGTTTTCACACATAATGCATAATTTAGCTCATCCAGAAAACGAGTTTCAATGTATTCAATTTAAATTCCAGACTTAAAGTCCAATCTCTTGTGTTACACAGCACAAATCTTTTGGGCCTGTATGTCTAAATCAATAGGTATTGTGGAAATTCATGGTAGGTCTGAATGACAGAGAGGGGGCCTGGCTTCCTCCTAAAGATAACATACCCCTGTTTGCATTTCATTTAACAAATTATAAATCAAGTAATTTTGTTATGTAAATCTATATAATTCAAAAAATAGAAGAATTAGATATTAAAATTTGCATTAGATATTTTATTTCAGATTGTATCGATACACAGCATATCGCCAGTTTCGCTGGCTTATCTAAATAAAGCTTGGTCATTACGTACAACGAATAATAGCAGCCTGTATTGTCACAAAGATAAGGGAGGAATTTCCAAAACCTAGTGGAGTTTATGTTACCTTTAAAGATTACGATGATGGCAGAGATTCTGAAGTTGTTACATCATGGGAATATATGAAAACATTTTGTGAAGAGGCAGAAGTAGGAGAGATAAGGAGGGGGCAATAAAAATGAAGCAAAATTTGTGCCCATAAAAATAAAAATTGAAGCACCAAAATGTTAAAAATTTATACAATTATATATTTCAGGTTAAACAAGTAAAAAAAGTAAGAAACAAATCGCAACTCATGGAAAAACAACATTTCGTTTAACAATGACCACAAAACAGAAGAAAAACTAAATCAAATTGCGTGAAGACGTGAATATTTTTTCGATTGCTCAATGATATTGTCTTTTGTTTCAGTGCAGACTGGAGCCATGACTCGTTTCTTACCAGTTAGTACTTGTTTATAAACGCTGTTTTTCATCACACAAAAGTAGTTGTAGCGCTTTTACAACAAATATATGCAGAAACCGGCTTACAAACTATACGGCTTAATCTCATACATCAAAACTACGTACCATGTACGTCACAACAAATGATTACCTCACTTTTTCGCCTTATACGGACAATGAGGTCTGAACCCTAGTTAGAAATAAACATCGCGGGAAGAAGGTCAAAGAGAAAGCGTCGCATTGAACAACAACGATTTAAAAAACAGAATAACTAGTTAAGTTGTTATTTGTTATGTTTGAGACAAATTTGATTCTTTTTATTTTTGATTTTTATTTATATATGTTAAATATGTATGAAAACTTGGGAATCCCTTTAAACTACCACCAGCTATAAACAAGAAGACGAGGAGTCTCAATCTCCAGATAGTATAATGTCATATCCAGGACCAATATAGGTTATGTTATATGCATTACAGATATCCCATTTATAACGGCAAGAGTGCGAAATTAGGGTTTTTGTGTATGCCGTCATAAAGGCACTGACTTTTTACTGGCATTTTGAATGCAATGTAAAGAAATGAGTCAACTTTTAATTGAATTTCACTTCGACCTACTTAAAGTCTTCCTTCTTTGCGGTTGTTTCTTCGGCACGATTTTCGTCATTTTATCTGGAGGCTGATGTTCATACACGCTATCACTTCCACGCCGTTTTGGTGAATTGGTGATGAGTAACTGAGGGCGGGGTGGTGGATGAGGGCAGGGTGGTGGATGTATTCTCTTCAGAGGTTCACTTGCTACTTTCACTGTTGAAAAGTTGAAGATAGAAAAAGTAGGTTTTAGATATTTAACAATATTTAGGCTAAGAGCGAACAACTAGACTAATCTAACCAACTTTGGAGAGTTTGTATCACAGAATTATTTCTAACTTGGCTGCTACAAAGGTGATCAGTTGACAACAAAATCAACATAACCTTAAGCGTAGATTACAACGTGCGTGCGAGAGAGCGAAATCTTCTCTTCAAAGAGAAAATTCATTATTTGGAGGAATTTCAACCAGTTAGTAAAGTAAATAATTATAGGGCGATAAATATAAATAAATATAAAGTAAAGTAATAATAAATAGATAATGAAGTAAATTAATATTAATAAAGTAAATATTTATCTACATGTAAGCATGAAAAGATTTCTCATCTCGTCTTTAATTGTTACTTACTCTTCTCTTTCAGTTTTTTATGCTTTGGTGTTTTTTCCTGCGTAGTTGGTTTACTGTCTGGAAGTAATGGAGCAAGATCGAGACCAAACTCATAACTGAAAGACATATCAGAGTTGAGGAGACTGGAAACTAAATTGATATCTTTACAATCCTACAAAAAAAATTTTTTTTAAATTTTTACCCTAAATAAAAAATATAAATGAATATAATTGTTATCATTAATTATTATCATTAATAATTTCTACTTATAAGTTTCCATTTATTTAAGAAGTAGGTAGCCATTTTTTAAATAAAATAATTTATAATTTATAAAGCGACTACCACTCTACATAAACTCCACTCTACATAAACTAAGTAAAAATATGATAAGTAAAAATATCATCATCATCCTTTTAACATCGCTTTTCCATGCTTGCATGGGTTGGACGGTTTCAAAAGATGATTTTCTCCAATTATGGAGGTTTAATCATCTGATGGTATATTGATGGTGCCAATCTTTTTACGGCTGGATGCCCTTCCTAACGTCAACCTCAGAAAGAGGAAAACAGTGGCAAGTTAACCCACGCAAGGTACCAACTTTGTATTTAAAACTCCGTGGCAGCTATGGATCAGAGTGCTTATGCCCATGAGGTCAAAGACGTTATACGACCCGCATACTCGACTTTATATAAATAAACTTTGCATTCCAAGCCGCTCTTCGGGATGTAATCAATATTGAGTCCAATCCACAATAAATTGAAGTAGGTCCAAAATCGATAGTCTACGGCAAATGTACTTACCGAATAAAATACTCGGACCGCCCCAGTTTTGTCAATTCGGGGTTAATCTGCAGGTAATGGATCGTACATCTACGCGCTATAGTCTCAGCATCAATTTCTTCGACAGGAGAAATACGAAAGTCCTCAGCAACAAGAAACAGTTCTCGTTTGTGATGTGCAAAATATTTCTCAGCTGGAAAACAAAATGAAAGTTAAACGTTAAACTTTATAAAGTTCAGCTATTTATACTTTCAAAAATTTAGAGGGATAATACATAAAATGACTTTAGGTCCGGCATTAAAAAAAAAATAAAACATTCTACAGTTGAATGCAAGTTTGACACTTGACTTTAAGAATTGTTTTGTCGATAAAAATTTAATCTAAGTACCAAGCCTTGCTTTTGTTCATTTCAACAAATTCACATCTGGTAAGTGGAACAAAAACAGTTTACATTTGAGCATTGTTTTGATTTTCTTCGGCAATTCATCGTAGATATAGTACCAACGTATCACCGCTCGATGGGGGTCACATCCGGCATTTTCAAAAAGATCAATCAATCGTCCAACAGCAAAGAGATCAAGGTCCTGGTGCACGCAAACGTTGTCCCCTACAGCCACCTGCTCATTGTTGACCATACATGACCTAAACACCACAACACACAATAACGACAAACATACTAAACAACTACAATAAGGAAAGTTTATCCATGGTGAGCGATCATAAATAACGTCGTATTTCATCAAAAATAACCGTTGCACAAATGGGGGCAATTAAATACACTAAAACTCTATGATAATGCTTAATGAGTGTTCTGGAAGCCTCATTAAAAAACAAACAAAAACAAAGTTCGAAGACGTCAAATTAAGTGATTTTTTCAACAAATATTTAACTAAAGATCGTTTCAACTTAATACCAGTAACACCATCTACCAGGTACAACTTAGCATCTACCAGGTACAACTTAGCATCTACCAGGTACAACTTAGCATCTACCAGGTACAACTTAGTATCTATCAGGTACAACTTAGCATATACCAGGTACAGCATCTACTAGATTTGGAGAACATCACGCAGAGCAGAAAACATGACATTCTCTTTATTTACAAAATCTCAAACAGTCAGAAAACATTACATTGCATTAGTTAAAAACAAAAGTTAAAGTAAACAATAACAAACAAAACAAAAGGTTGAAGTAAATAACAAACAAAACAAAAGGTTGAAGTAAACAATAACAAATGTCACGTTATCATTTTCATGGAAATATTGATCACCAAATGAAGACGTTTTAAACAAGCATCAATTTCAAGTAATTTTTCATTTAAACTGAAACAGTTTTGGTGACACAGAACATTGCATAACAGATAGATGGAATCATGTTTACAAATGTTATGTTTCTATCAACATTTATTAAAAACTGCTTTTAATAACAATGAATAAGAACACTTTAAACATCCCCACTCACGTGTGTTTGATAATCCGTCTTTCCTTAGTCCCATCGTCTCCCCAAAGGAACATCACAGTCTCCTCCACATCGGGAAAATATTTTTGCATGATAATCAATACCTCTCTTTAAAAAGAACTTATGACTTTAACTTGAAAGAGGCTAAGAAAGACTTTTTGTGCTGATGAAAGTGTTAAATCAACGATGAAAGTGTTAACCAACGATACCACTTAAAAACAACAAATGAAGAACAGATGTGGCTTCTTATTATACAAAAGAATGATTTCAAACAAAAACAGCTTTTACAATCAGAGCCTATAAATAGATCTCTTGCAAAGATTCCGCGGCCCAGTTTCATACTGAATACGTGATGAACCCGTGAAGCTTCTTCCGTTGATCATCTGGTAGCTTGATTCCGCTGAAAAGAGAAAAATAATCTCTCTGAGTAACGTTTAAGGTAAGGAAGTCCAAAGTTTCAATTACAACCGAGAACATTGTCTTACGTCAGTCGTGTATCAAATGTCGATGTTATTGTGTACAACCCGGTCTTCAAAGCTAAGAAGAACAAATAAGAAATAGAAACGCCATTGAAAAAAAATAGAATATCGACGTACTCATCTTTAAAAAAGAAGTGTAACTGGCTAAATCATCTGCAGCATCAGCATTGTGAGCATTCAAACCACGTGAAACAACTTGACAGGTCTACAGCGTACAATAATAAATACTGAAGTAATCAACCACGTGAAACAACTTGACAGGTCTACGGCTACCTCAGAAATTGCAAGTGCTCTACCAACTGAGCTACCCCTTACTTTGTTTAAGATAAATAAGTTAAAATCAAAGTTTTTCAAGAAAACAAAACTCAAAAGTTTGAAATATTGAATAAATAAACAAATTTAATAAACATATATATATAATTAAAGCTTTTTCAAGTGAAAAGAAGAAATTTGAAAATCGTCTTCAAATCAACCGACCTCGTAAAAAGACAGCAGAATTCCAATTAGATCAGGTAGACTCTAAAAAAAGGTGAAAACAATAATAAGTAGTGGGTGGCACGATAGAGCTAAGATTAGAACCAACACAGTTTAGTTGCATGGATGTGGACAGGTTTAACTTAACGAAACAGTAAACATACTCTTTGAACAACACCATAAGTATCTTCTTTTAACGATGCCGCAATCATATTGCACAGGCCTAAATCAACAAAGTATGTTAAACAGAGTACACTAATCTCCCTTACATGAGGAAAATCACAACAAACAAATGATGTTAGTGCAACTATTTGCAAATTTCATATGTATTATTTTCAAATTAAATGAATTAAATGGTTTGATTTGTTTGTTATTTTGTTTATTTGATTTTAATGTATTTACTGTGCTACAAAGACACATCTTTCGTGAAAGATATTGAAAAAACAAAAAAGAAAAAGTATTGAAATTAGATTAGAAGATTCAGTTCAATTCAACGATTCAGTTGGATAAGTTATGAAACTTTCAATAGGAAAAATGAGAATAGATGATTGATTCACAAACACAAGTGTTGCGCAACTACTTGCTTAAAAGTTGAGAAAAAGTTCTACATGTTAGCGCATAAGTCTCGCAGAATCAAGATGAAAAGCAACAAGCTTGACTCGCTGAACCAAGATGAAGGCAAAAAGCTTGACTCGTTGAACCAAGATGAAAAGCATCAAGCTTGACTCGCTGAACCAAGATGAAGGCATAAAGCTTGACTCGCTGAACCAAGATGAAAAACATCAAGCTTGACTTTCTTTGTACTTGTGGTACCATTCAATACATATTCAGTTCATTACAGATTGCAATAAAAACAAGCACCATTATGAGCCAAAACAAAAGGCTTACCTAGAACACACAATCTTATTGCATGCATATTCACCAGAAGAATGGCTTCTTGTTTTTTCACACACTTAAAGAAGAGAAAAAATTAAGAAATCAAAGATAAAAAAAGAGATCAAATTTACTGATTTCAAATTACAAATTATTTTCTAAAATTGCTCAACTCAGTAAGCGCTTTAATATTTTTTTTAATGTTTTTGTTTCTGATCATTTTTCAGCTTCAACAAACTTTTCTTCAATCATTTCAATCAAAGCTAAGATTTTTCTCACAAATCAAATATTTTAAATGTATTTATCATTACTTGCATTATATTTAATATTTTTTATTATTTATCTGCAAAAATAACAAAAACAAATCACTTTCTCGCATTAACTTACAGGCAATTTATTTGAATCGTCGTCGAAAAACTTTCCCTTCTCTTGTGGTTGATCTACAGAAAAAGAAACCATTTTCACGATAGATCTCTCCATTAGCCTTGCTTACCTGGACTCGCTATCAACACATTTTTATGAAGATTCTGCGCATTGTCATGGGTCGAGAAGAGATGTTGTGGACCAACCGTGCTTGGGGTTGTTTGCTGGCGACTATCGTACATCTTTGTGAGTTTGAGTCGCTCGTCAGTGAGATGGCGCAGGCATACTTCAGATATGCTGTTCCAAGTGTGAGGCCGGTTACCTAACAAAACATTAATTTGTTGGGCACTCTTAACTATTTTTGTTATCTATACATAACTATATATATAACTATATAGACAACTGCATGTTTCCAGACTTAGTTTGTTGTTGGAAATGCGATTTCATTTTTTGATTTTGTTCTACATACCTGGCAACGACAACTGAAACATCTCTGATCTTCTGGACACGTCAAACTTGCTGATGTTGTAAAAGTCGCCAAAAGCCAGATGCTGGAGAATGAAACAATCAGTAAAATGAAAATTGCAATATTCACTAGCAACCAAATGGTGGACATTTAAAGCAAATTGTTTAGACAAAAAAACCAAAAATACTGATGAATAATAATACATAAAATAAGAAAATAAAGCAATAAATGTATATCAAAACATGGAAAATATTTCCATACATAAAACGGTGAGGCAATAAGAGAAGTCGGCCTTTGGAAAATCGTCCACGACGATTTCGTCCTCAATTTTTTGTCCAAGGAAAATATGTCCATAAAAAAATTTGGCCATAACATGTTTTGGCCTTTTTCAAACTCGTCCATGAGTTATTTTGTCCGTTTTTTTTATGGCATCATAATGGTTCATGTAAAAGTTGTAAATTAAACTATGCATGCATACGTGCCCACATACGCCATAAATCGATTTGCGCGTGTTGTTAATCGTACATTATCGCACGCCATAACTGCTAATTTTTACAACATTTTAAACTTTAGTCTCTACTCGTCAAACCAGCTATTAAAATGGCGGTAGAGATTGCCGTTGTCATCAAATGTTCGCTATAAATTACCTCAAAAAGTCACTCAGCCGACTTGGGGTTTTAATCGGCAATGTATACTAAAGTTTTAAATCCTTTTAAATGGCATATTTTGGGTGGATAATAACCGGTATGTAATTAACTGGAACTGGAAGAAAGAAACATCAGGTCCCAAATAAGAGCAGGCCACCAACAAATTTGGCAGCCAGTTAACAAAGCATATAAGACGCAACAGGAAAGTATAAAGAACATAGTGGAACGATACGGAGAGTAAGAAAAGAGAAAAGAAAGGAACGAGTTGTCAGTATATTTGACAAGTATTTCCTATAACCTGAAGCTGTATAAGGAGAACGCCCAAGGTGAGAGAGAGGAGACCAACAATGAGACGTGTGTGATTTGTGGAAGTAAAAGTGGTGTATGAAACTGTATTTGTGTTTTCGTTTATGTATCCACAGTAATGATTCATGTGCACACGGTATCTGAAGTAAAAGAGAAATACCGGGACAAATTTGGACTGGACAATTTGTAAACAGGCCCAAAGCAACATAGGACGTAAAATCGTGGGGACAAAAATTTCGTGGACGATTTCGAAAAAGGCCGTAGTGGTCATGCGGCCATTTTGGACCGCGGACAAAATTGTCGCGGCCAACTTCTCCTGTAAGCAACGGTGCCCGTTCATTACGTTGCATTCATTTCGTTGCGACGAAATGAATGGGATCAGATGGCTGAGCTACGTCTGAAGATTCGTTGGTGGGTCCGCTTCCAGTAATTTCTTTCTTGCACCAGTTATGCACGGATGTGCCTACATGTCTTTTGAGCCTTTTTTTGGTGGATGTACTTTACTGGAGTACGATAGTTCAAAGCTCTACACAATATTGAGCTTAAACTTATCCAGTTCTATATTTGGACAGTAATTACATACCACCTCTACACAATATTGCTTTCTTAACATAACTAACGCTTTAGTAAAACAAACTTTAACACAGTAACTCATTTGATTTTTATTTTAAAAACTTAGCCAACCAATCTTAAAACTGTATTTTAATTTTGGCATTAGAACAACATTTACTTTATTTGTTTGCAGTTTGTATTTCATTATTTGCATTACAACGAAATGCGCGTCATGAATGCGACGAAATGAACTGCTCAAAGACTCGTTTTAATTAGCGCTTTGAAGTCTGCGACGAAATGATCTGCGACGAATCCCATAAAACATTACATATATATTTATATATAACTTTATTTTTCAATATCTTATTTTGTTAGTAACCAATTTAATTTATTTATTTCTTACACATAAAACAGGTGTATGCTAGAGTTGCTCAGGTCTCGAAAAATAGCGGTACACACGAAATAATCCTTACTCATTATAAATATTTTATATTCGCAAAACAACGAATAATTTGCATAATTTGCGTGCCCAATCGAGTGGATCCATTATATCGGGTGAATTCTAATTGGTTGAGGCCTGAATCTACAACGTGTACAGAAAATCAAATAGATGAGTTAAACCTGGTAAGGCCAACGTTATTTTATTAGTTGTTACTTATTTTGCTGCTACAAAATCAAACTTTATTATTATTTTTTTCTTCGCATGAATCTAGAATATTATCCGGACACACCCACCAATAAGATGCTGTTATTCGACTGCATCGCATGAACCATTGATCTTTGGGAAACATTTGTCAGGTGGGAGCATTGAAACTTGAACTTGTATGGCTGAAAGAAAATGACTTCATCACGACATTTAAACCTTTCAAGGATATTTCATTTTTCATTTCATAAATTTTACTACTCAGTAATTTACAACAAACGTTATAAAATAAAATACATACTATTATGCATATAATATAAATAAAAGTAACAAAGATATAGCTTGCTGAACACGTTAAAAAGCGAGTTGATTTCAAGGAGTGTTAGTTTTATCACAAAGCCCTATTTTTAAAGATTAAAAATGCTATCGATAATCGTAAAAAATTCAGTTTTCAATCTTTGTTCATATTGACAATTGAAATGGCTACAAGCTAGCTAATCGTTTCATTTCATTTCGTTTCATTTTCGTTTCATTTTCATTTCATTTTCATTTCATTTCGTTTCTTTTATATATCCAAATAATTATTATATTTATAAATAAATAGTAATGAAAACCTGTGTGTTGAAGGTCTTTACGAGAGTATTGGAGATCTGTAGCATGAACACAGTCGCGCACGAGACAACAAAACACAACCAAAACAACGAAGGTCTCAACAAACCATAACACAGCGAGATAGCACTGGAAAGGTTTTTAAACATAGCGCGTAACATTGGATGGATTAAATAAGGTGAATAAATTCGCCATTATTAAATTATAATGATAAACAACATTTCAGAAAAGAAATAATCAGAAAAGCTTTTGAAAATAAATAAATTTTTAAATAAAATGTTGTTTATCATTATAATTAAAATTGGTTAGCATTAGTAACATCTCATCTCACCATCAACATACCTACGATCTCCTGGTGGTATTTAAAACACAACCTCTACACCATCACTATGGCAACCACCAATAAAATAACACACTTACTGGGCAGAAAACATTGTTTTGAAGAAGAGATCTAAAATCGAAAAGAAAAAATATTAACCAAAAACATCTATTTGTCTTTCATAAGCAATGAAATGAAATATCTTTCTTATACTCAGAGTTAGAAACAAAAAAAATATTTAAAAAATAATTAATAGCTATCATTTTTGCACTACGGCATTATATTCATGGTCAGAAAACATTCGTCCTTCATCGAAGTCGGCTTTGAGATATTGCACATTTTTCTGACTGTACTTCCATTCCAGAGTAGTACGTTATGATTATTATAACTTCATTTATCGATAATAACCACTTTATGATAAAGCAATACATGTCATGTAACCATGCATGAACTGGCACATAACTAAACATGATTAAAGATTAGAGCTTACCACAAAGCAGGTAGCACGGGTAGTAAATCTTCATCACCTAAATGTTCATCAGGTTGGTAAATATGACATAATCCTACGAGGGTGTCTGGATGATGGAGACAATATTTACCAATATTCTGAAGGTGTCTGGATGATGGAGACAAAATTTGCCAAACGTATGAGGGTGTCTGGATGATGGAGACAATATTTACCAATACTCTAAAGGTGTCTGGATGATGGAGACAAAATTTGCCAACCGTATGAGGGTGTCTGGGTGACAGAGGCAATATTTGTCAATACTGCAAAGGTGTCTGGATGATGGAGACAATATTTATCAATCCTATGAGGATCTCTGGATGATAGAGACAATATTATCAATCGTATGAAGATGTCTGGATGATGGAGACATTATTTATCAATCCTACAAGGGTACCTGGCTGATGGAGATAATATTTATCAATCCTACGAGAGTATCTGGTTGATGGAGACAATATTATCAATCCTACAAGGGTAGGTTACATTGATATATAAAACATAGAACATTGCAAACGTTTACCTGATATTTATGGAGTACGTTCATTTCAGAGAAAACATATGCTGACACAGCATAATTTATTTTGAAAATAGGAATCACCTGCAGCGTAAACAAGAAGCTGTTGTAGGCGCAATGTGGTATCGACTTCTTGAAACGAAAAAAACTCTTTTGCTGGAAAAAACGTGTGAGAGAATCGATTGAAAGAAAACACAACAATTTCAGCTATAAAGGCTATCCTTTTATCTGTAATAGATATACACTCAAGCATTTTTGTCAAGAGATCATTTATTAATTTAGGTTTATTTGATCGTACTCTGCAGCTTTACTTTTACTATTGAATTATTATCGATATGAGGTCGTTGTGTATTTTGTAGTGTTTCACTATTTGCAACGTTCCTGTGCTATTTGTATTTGTGCACAGATAATTACCCAATGCTTTTATAAAAGCACAAAATATATTGATTTGATTTGTGAACTTAGTTAGTTTAGTTTTAGTTACTTTGAAATGAGCCATACAATTTATTTGCTCTAAAAATTAAATTCAATATGGCTTTCAAAATGGCTTTTGATAGTATGTCACTTAGTTTTGTGCCAACCTTTGATATAATATGTGACCCTTAAAAGCTTGCTCAAAGTCGACCTGCTCAAAATCGACCTGCCCATTCTGTTTTTTTATCCTCCGAAAAGAAAACGTTCTACTACCACGAGGTTAGAATCAAGAAAAGAAGTTTTTGCTGGTATAAGTTTCTCATATTGGACACACTCTCTGTCCTCAGATCCCATGAATTGCAAAGATACTTTAAACATGTATTCTTTTTTAAAGAAAGTAATCATAAGTAACAATAAAAAAACCTCTACAACTTACTAATTACAAACAATTATTGCCCAGTCAAAACTATCTAAAATACCGAACATCTGCCATTATTTGCAGCACTGTGTATGAAGAAAAAGGTGATATTTTACCTGAATATGTGGAAAATGCAAGATGTGCTCATCATTCCAGTAATAAGTGATAGTGTAGTAACCGGCCTGATGGGAATAAAAACCTCAATTAGTCTCAGTTCGTTGAGAAACTTTTAAATGAAAACAAGGCTTAGGTTGAGCTTCTTCTGTTACTTAGGGTTGAGTTGATCATTTTATGAACTCCTCTTTTTAGGAATGCCCGGAATTGCTTATGTTTTAGAGTGCTATCTCGAAAGGGGTCTATTATTACTAAGTTGTGAGTTCAAAACAAAGTATTAAAACCAATGCAAACCAAAACCAACTAAAATCGTAAGATGATTGAAACTTCACAATTTTTATTGATAAACGTGATTGTTCAAAGATCTTAGAACAAGACTTGATCTCATTCACCAAGACAACAAAGATAAACTGTTTTTTCATACCAAAAATAAAGGGTACCACGAGAAAAAGGTCTCGTGTTCCGACCATAGTCTAAAAACAAAATTAGCAAAGACTTAAAAGTAATGACCTTTTATGATTGTAAGGGAAGTAAAATATTTATAGGTATAATATTCTTTAGTGTACTCTTTAACTATTTAATTGTATTTAATTGTATAGAAATAGTAGCAATTACTCACGACTTGGTGACCAATAACTTCATGAAAAGTGCGCACGAAATGAGAGCACTGATTTTCATCATGCATATGTTTACTATCTGTTTTGGTTGCACAAGGAATGTCAGAAATCGAAAACGAGAGGATCTTGGTTTATTGTTCGAACGAACTGAAAGGGAAGAATCAAGCCCTGAAAATTTGAGCTATGCAAACCATGAAAACTCTGGTGTCATTTTCCCAGCACAAGATTTTAGGATGCTGAAAGGTTTTGTCAAGTAATCAATCAGGTGTGATTTGTAGTTTGTTATATACTCTAGAATAATCGAAACCACAATCTTGGCATCTTGTTTGTTGTTCTTACAAAACCAGACCATGAAATAGACAGCAGCCATTTTTTGTTCCCGTAAACACCTTCCCTGATTTGAATGAAGGTTAGGTTGGATTGTCACAGGAAATTATTTGTGAATGTTTTGACCAATTGAAATTACAGGTTATTTTTGGCATATAATTAGAAAATAGCAAAATTAATTTCATTTTTTGTGATAATTTGAAAAACTAGTAATTTCAATGATTCGCTGGTCTTTCCTATACTTTCTCTAGTTGTTGGCATACACAACTTTTAAGAACAACTATCTCCATATAATATATATATATATATATATATATATATATATATATATATATATATATATATATATATATATATATATATATATTGCACCTGCTATTGATCTCACATGACTGAGAGCCACCAAGATGCTTGTAGCTTGGAGAAGGAAACAAAGGACAAATGTGGAAGAAGCAAAGCATGTGAAAAAGGAATCTAAAACATGAGAACAGCAGATAATATTAACAAACTTAGGAAACATTAAAGGAAATATAATAGTCTCTCTAGCCCTGAAAACATGCAGCTAATAGATCTTAAAGATAATGGTTAAGATAATTTACAATTTTTTATTTGGACACATTTAATTCTACCTTTGTTTGTCTGTGATGTTGTTTAAAATCGCACAATCTACCTGGTTTTTATTTGAATTAAAATTGTACGGTCTACCTGGTTTTTATTTGAATAAGAGGAAAAAGACATTACACCAATAAACAACAATTAACCTGTCAGCCACTTTAGAGGACTAAGAATTGAAGCATTTCGTAAAAAGATTGCAGACGCAATAACGGCCGGAGTAATAAACAATAACCATACACCAGCTCCGATACTTCGCCAACGAAATTCCTAAAAATAATATTTCATGTCTATAAACCATCAATTTCTTCTTGAGAATTTAATTTAATAAAATCATCACCAAATCAATGTTTAACCACAATCTTAATTTATATTATATTTCATAAAAAAAGTGAAATCTGCTGAAATCTCTTTGAGAAAAAAACTATACATACATACTGTACATGCAGCCTATATATGCAGCCTATATATGCAGCCTATATATAGTTATATATATATTTATAAAATTAATTTCCCATTGTTAAAGATTATTATATTAGCAACTAAATTTAATTTTTGCCACATTCTTGTGTTTGATATTAAGAATTTTAACAGCTGTTTAAATGAAAACAGTAAAACCATCTTCAGTGCCATACAAAATAAAAGTGGAAGTTAAAACACTAAAACTAAATTTTGAACAAAAAAATCATATTTTTTCAATAAAATGTTCACTTAATGGGACAAACTTGACTCTTAACCACTCCCTTCCATTTTTATATATAACAATTAATCATAGGAGAAGTGCATACCTCTTTAACATACCAAGAAGTAATTGATTTAACTTTCTCTGCTTCATTATCACTCATTTTCAGTTTTGTGCGTCTATCTAAAATCAAAATGCCCAAATCTCCTGATTTGAATGTTTAACGGAAGAGACCTTAGCATTCTCGCAAAAGCCTTTGTTTAGCATCACATGTTTTTCATCAACAGGGCTAAATCTTTATTTCAACTCATAAAGCGAGCATCTAGGTCACGCAGTTAATCAGTTGGTTTGAAAACACCAAGGTTCGACCACGTGAAATATTTACAGTTATCTCTGTTTTAATTGGTGCTAATGTATTGTGTTAGGTTAGGTTAATGCTACATGAAAAGCATTCTCGATTTGCACTGCAAAGAAAATCTTAGAAAACTTTAAAATCACATGTGAGACATTATTTTCCCGCTGGGAATTTATCAGACTGGAATGGTTCTTGTTCGACCGTCCGGACATTTTCCTGGCCACACATTTTTCCGACTATCATATATATTTTTTCTTTTTGTAATCAATATCATTTCGTCTTTTTTCACTACTACAAATTAATTATAAGAAAATGCATCTCCAGTACATCCTCGATTATTCGAACGGCTTAGAACATAATGCATAAGCAGCTGTAAAAATAAACAGCAATCGTAAACTTAATGGCGATATTACAAGCTGTAAAAATAAACAGCAATCGTAAACTTAATGGCGATATTACAAGCTGTAAAAATAAACAGCAATCGTAAACTTAATGGCGATATTACAAGCTGTAAAAATAAACAGCAATCGTAAACTTAATGGCGATATTACAAGCTGTAAAAATAAACAGCAATCGTAAACTTAATGGCGATATTACAAGCTGTAAAAATAAACAGCAATCGTAAACTTAATGGCGATATTACAAGCTGAAAAAGTGGACATTCTCCAGCACAGCGTTGTCATGGATAGATGGATTCCAACGAGCAAATCTCTCGATACTTGAGGATAGAAATCGTGAAAAAACTCATGTTTCAGAAACTCTATTTATGAAAACGTTCTTAATGTGATTTACGTTCCTTCTTTTATTTAAATTTGAGCTCTAGTTGGACCCCCTAAAACACCATAAAAGAAAATAAGAAATATATGCAGGGTTTATTTCATGGGAGGGTGTATATTTTCGGTGATTTAATTTATGGAAATCATTTCCGGGGGTTCAACGTATTTTTCCAGGGGGTTATTTCCTAGAGGTCTTGAAAGGCGTTTCACAATGTAGTGATTATTAATACGATTTTGTTTTAATATTAAGCTGAAGAAGCTTGTTATTCTCCCGCCAATATACAATGTTTTCCCGCCAATATACCATGTGGTTCTATTTGAAGCGTCGGCTTTATTATGAGACAGGATGATCAAAACCCATTAAACGACTCTGTAATTAAACTTCAACTCACTCGAGGATCACTCGAGGAAATAAACAAACAATTCGTCTACCAAAGATAAGAACTGAAGCAGAGAGAAGATCTTCATACTACCAAGGTATCTTCAATACTCTGCCAGCGAATGCTAGAAGTGAAATCTCCCTAACTAATTTTAAACGTTTTATTAAAATCCACAAATTATAATCTTGTTTACTTTTTCTTTTTTCTACCATTTTCAGATTTTTAGCGACACTATATTACTCCATCTCATTTTTACTTTCCTCCCTTTGCAAGCACCGACAAGGATTTTATTTAGTTTTTACTGTTTTTATTTTCCATTAGTTTATCAGGTTCTACATTTATAACAGAAATTTGTAATTTTTCTGACGTGGTCAACCAGTTTAAAAATAATAATAATAATTATAACTCAAATTGAATGTTTTGTTTCCGCCATTCTTCGGCTGACCGGATACTTAAAACCATTGCATAAGTAGAGGATATCATGAGCTTCGATATTGTCGTTCTGATTTTTACACAATGGTTCTAATATAACGACCATACGCCTATCGTACTTGAGTTGTCTACCAAAAACTCACCTTAGCTGGAGCTGCATGACGTCATACGTTTCACTCCAGATCTCACCATTAAAGCGTAAGGAGATTGAGTGCATAGGGTTCCAACCTATCATCAAATATCATAATATACAGCTAGTGTTTGACCAAGGATGTATAATTCAATATTGCTTATTGCTACTTGTTGTTTGTATCAGTTATCATTGCAGATCAAACGCATCACTTCGTAAATAAAGGATGAGCACGCCTTTGTGTGAGGATAATAGTCGAAGTTATCAATAGAGTTAACAGGAAAATCAAAATGTCACTGATGTTCCATTATATTTCAACAACAAAACAGAAATTGGTTGCCAGCTACCCTTGGAAAGCAACATTTTGCGAAGATACGTATCTTAAATTCAACCAATCAAATCGCTATCCATGGTCATGCTGTTGCATTTTTATTTTTGTTCTTTTCATTCTATTTTGTTGCTGCAGTTTTACAAATTGCAGTTAGTAAATGTGTGTTTGTCTAATTCAAGGAAATGTGAAGAATCTTGCATCATTTATCTTTATTGGATGTGTGAAACAAAAGTAAGTTATCAATCATGTTATGTAATTACAGATCAATATCTAGATAGAAGCGAGTAACATTAACACTTGTGTGCTTGGAGATGGAGTTGTTGTTGGGTTTAAGTATATTATTTCTTTCTTGTCACTGTAAGTACCTTTTAAGTAAATGGCGTTTGTAATACAGATGGGTCTGTTACAAAAGTGGTTGCAATCAAAGGATAAAATTCAAAACTTACATTTAGGAAGTGTTTTATTTTTCTGAGATGGTTTGTGACCAAAGGTTCAGGAGATTTGTCAGTTAGAGTATTTCAAGCTGTACAAGATTTATCTGCTACGGTTTTTGTTACATGTATAATTTAATGACGTCGACAAGTTATATGCAATAATAAATCTGATATTCTCCACATTATTCCTGTTGAGTAAATATCAAATCAAGCTCTTGCAATAACTAAAATAGGTTTTGATGCCACTAAATTGAGTAAAAACAAAGTTTTGATGACAAATAAAAAATTGTATTTGTCCATCCGACTTGATTTGTATTATCGTAATAATGGGCCCAGATCAATTAAGAAGCGGGTCAAATATATTGAAGGGAAAGTACCGGATAGAAAATTGAATTGCAGAGTTGTTTGTTATGAGAATGCTTCTTAATTTATTCGTGACGTAAAGAACATATTACCGCCGAAATATTTATGCGCTTTAATTTATTCGTGACGTAAAGATCTTATTTCCGCCAAAATATTTATGCGTTTTAATTTATTCGTGACGTAAAGATCTTATTCCCGCCTAAATATTTATGCGTTTTAATTTATTCGTGACGTAAAGATCTTATTCCCGCCAAATTATATATACGTTTTAATTTATTCGTGACGTAAAGATCTTCTTTCGTTTTGTTTTTTTTCAGATTCAGCGCATACGGAATTACAAGATTGTATGTACTTTCCTTAACTAGCAATATCACGAGGGATGGTGATTGCTGTTTACTTTAATTATAATGAGCCTTCTTGAAGTGCCTTTCCAACCTTTCTTCATCTGACAGAATTTTTATATACAGTCAATACTTTTAATTCGAATTCCTTTAATTCGAACAATTCTTAAACTGGCGAACTCGTTGTTGGGAGGTTCCTTTACATGACAAACCTATATAACAACCCAATATAAATCGAACCCTCTACAATTTTGAAAATCAAACCTTTTCTCAGTGAACTGTGAGCTACTACACGTTTTTAGCTATTTTAGCCATGGCTAGGTTATTTCTTCGCCAGTTTGTTTCAAGGCACCCTCCTTCCTCAACTGCGGAAACACACAAAGCACCAAGAATCAAACTGGGCATAGAACGCAAGCGATTTATTCAACAATGAAGACTAATGTCATTAACATGTATTTTATGTAATATAAAAAAAACGAAAGGGAAAGTGATGATCAACAAAATACATGAAATAAAGATTGAATCTCACTCCAAAAAAACATTCTTTGCTGCGTGAAAAACCTTTTAGAAATTCATGAAACTTTTATGTGACTCAAGGAGGCTTGGATTCGCATCACTTTCAATACTGCTCGCATTTCAAAATAAATAACAAAACCAATTGATTGTCGTGGTTTTATTATTTTCTGTTCTTTCTTTCTGTGAAGGTTGGAAACATGAGAATTGCATTGGCAAAAGCTCTTCGGTTCTTCATCTTTGGAGCGAAGACAACCTGACAATGGGGTCAATGTTTTACGCTTGCTTGGAGATGTCGACAATTGGCCCGTTAAACTTAGGATGTCAAAGATGCCCCGAGGAAGCGCTTTTCTTCTCCGAGAAATGCCAGTCATGTTTTTCTTATGGAAAATGTGAGTTCTTAACTTTTGCTGTTAATAATAATCAAATATTAATATTTGTTAAAAATACTTAAATAATCTGTTTTATTTTTGATCCGTTTATTTATTCTGGGTATTGCCAATATGCACATCAAAAACTGCAATGACCCAATGTTCAAAGAGATTATGTGTTTCCTATATCGATGAATTTCAAATACATCTCAGGGAAGCCTTGTTCAAAACAACGTCTCTTGCTGTTACAAATTTTTAAACATCTGTTATTGGTAATACCGAGAACTCGACTATTTTATAATATTTAAGCGAAAACAACAACACCGATTAAACAAACATCTGTTTGAATTCAAGTTTCCCTAATTCCAGTGATGAATGAGACCTGCGACGAGACTGAACAATCGACAAACGATTTTGATGCAAAGTGTAAGTTTACACGATCAATCTTTTGTTCCTGTAATCCTTTGGGACCAATAATTTTAAGTCTGATCAAGCAAACATAGCTATTTCGATTCTTCTTTCCTTTTAAGAGGTTGAAGGTCGTAATTAATGCCATAGTGGAAAAAATAATTCAAATTATACCTCCAAAACCACCTGGTACCGTGCCGTATGTGTTCTAGTGACCTCCTACTGCTGTCATTAAAGAAGAATAAAACAAGTGAACAACAAGAACCCTTGAAGAAGTTAGCACCTAGCGTAAACGAGGATGTCTGTACCTTTATTATTATTATTATTATTACGAATATTTATGCAGGATGAGCCACGTCAAAAATAAGAAATATATACATATTTACAAACTTCCGTTGTTATATGGTCCTGTACCATTAACTAAATATAATAACGTTTGCAACGTGTGTTTTATGAATACAACTACCAGAAGCCTTTTTTGCTAAAATCTTGATGAATATCCTTAAGTTTTAAATGGAATTCATTCCATACACAATCGAAGTTTTAAACATTAAAAGAAATTTTTTTCTAGTAAATTTAAATATTAAATAGCGCAGGATTCTGGGAAATATTTCGTATTTTGCAAAAAGAGAATACTTAACTCACCGTTTAGGCGCTGACTGGGATTCTTGTATAGGGCGGGAAAATGACGTCACTTTGCGCTCCGAAAAGGACAAGAGTTTGTTCTACTCATGCGCCGATGAGAAACCCACCCAGTGTCAACAATGCGCGAGGGACCAGAACAACAATCCATTGGTTTTCGTACCGAAGTGTCAAAGGTGCTTACACGAAGCCGAAGCAGAAAAAATTGGTAAGATAGCGCACTGCTTTCCAAAAGGTTTTGAAATGGGGTATGCGGGTCATGTAATATCTTTGACCTCATGGATATAAGCACCCATGCCCTTTATGCACTGCTGCCACTGTACTTCAGGGAAAGGTTCTCGTTTACAGTAACCTTGCTGAAAACAAAAATTGATGCGAAGAAAAGAGCCAGGTGTTAAAGCTCATTGTCTCAATAAACATGTTTACTTGCAGAAACCTTTGGAGAAGCTTGCGAAAAAGTTCAAAACCAAACATCTGGAGGTGCCAAAAGATGTAAGATGGCTTTTAAATACGAAATTCCAGAATTGTTGGTGGCACCGATCATACCTCTGCGTTTAGGTAGCATCGACTATTGTCGGAAAAACGGGGATTTTGAGCTATCGCCAAACAACTACCGTTACTTCACGTGCAGTGAAGGGCAATGCTACTTCCGTGCATGCGCAGAAAGCAACCTGGTGTTCGCTGAGGTCTGCCTTGCATGCGTGCGGAATTACGCGCGTAAGTTCGTTTGTTCAACCCAATCAATATGTTATCGACGTTTTTAGTTCTTCACTCGGAAACTTAAAAGAGTTATTAGACAGTTTACCAGGTGATGCTATTTAATGATATGAAAACATTTGATTGCTTCTAGCGTGGCCTGCTTTATTACATATTACCATATTTACTATGGTATGGTAGGCCATGCCTCTAGAAATTGTTTAGCAGAGCAATGGATACAGCATCATTTATTTTTCGTAGGTATCAGCACCGAATGCAATGGGTAAAAGATTGATGACGTCATCTTCATGTTACGTTATTATAAATATTACGTCACGGCTTGCATTTTTATAAACATGTCAACCTTTCCCATGTAGCTATCTGTTCTCCATTCAATAATCTTTCATATAATGATGTTTACTGATATCCTATATGTTCAAGAAATGCTCGAGCAAGAAATGTCTAGTTTTGTTGATAGTAACTCAACAACACTTTGCTAAAGAAACAACTCATATCATCATCGTGCGGCCTCAGCCGAGACTTCTTTTAATCTGGTCAATAGCTGAATACTTGATGCTTCGCTATCAAGGGTGTCGTGAGACAATCACTAGATGAGTTACCTACCACGGTTTACCCATCCACCCTCATTGAGAGAAGGTTGTTCCGCGCCAGTTTCCCAACCTGGTATTCCCACCACCTCGCGGTAAAAAAAAGCAACTAGCAGTTGCACTATGTTGCCTAAGGAACTTAATGTGATGTACGAAATCAAACAGAAAACTGATGCAAGAAAAAAAAATTTTTATACAGTAGAATCCCGATAACTTAGACCAACTAAAATACACTTATTTTTATTATGAGAACAAATTGTATAAGAACACTAAGGTTTAAATTGGTCAAAAATTAAGAACAAGGCTAAGCCTTAATTAATAATTAGGTTGGTGCATTTGCAACTGTAAGACTCCATTTCGGAAGAATATTCAAAGATATAGGAAGAATAACAGGTGCGAGCTATTATAATTTAGTATTATGATTCTTGTTTTTTACTTTTTTTTTGTAGATGTATTATACAAGTGGATTAATAATGGAGTAATAAGAACAGAATAAGAACAAATTGAGGCTAGAATCAGCTAAAAATTAAGAACAGCTTAGACTGAACCCAATTTACCTGGTTCTTATAAATAAAAGTGTAGTTCGAGTTATCGGGAGTTCGAGTTATCGGCAGTTTGAGTTTTCGGGAGTTCGAGTTATCGGGAGTTTTTAAGAGAAAATACTAGGAAGAGGAATTGGAAAACATTTCGAGTTAACGCGAGTTATCGGAAATATTCTGTACTTCTAAAATTTTTGCTTAGTACCAATGATTCCAAAAACATGTGATTTATCATAGCTACAACGTCCGTGTTAAAAACGGTGGTACAACGACTGTTTCCTTTTACTAAGAGCCAAGTGATCTTAATAGAATCTCTGAGCATCAAATCTTCTTGTATTGTAGCATACAGTGGCCTCTCTATAACTCGAACACCCACGAGGAATCAGAAATCTTTCGAATTAAGGCGAGTTCGAAAAATAAAGAGTTAGTTTTTATGAGAGTTTATTAGGAAATTTCCACCGTACCAGCGAAATTGTTCGAGTTAAGGAGAGATTCGAGTTAAAAGGAGAGGTTCGAGTTACAGAGAGTCCACCTTATTAATAAACAACACCAATAATAATGTAGAAGTTTATTCTGTTCGACATGAAATGTTGCATCAAAACGATTTTCTAAGGAGGTGGAGTGTACGCGTGACGTCATTTTCCAGATTTCTCTCCTCCTTGGAGACTCTACGCCATTTTGCAGATCTCCATCGTTGACGATTTCTTTGCTGAAAATCAAAATACTTGTAATGCCAAAACAATGGGTTTTGTTACTTAATAAGTAATGGTTGTTATTAGTAAATTGATTGTTAACTTTCGCAAATAAATCATTTTATGTTGTATATGATTAGTATACAGGCCATCCATCTCTCGAGAGAAGACATCTTTCACAATTTCCCACTCAGTCCTCTTCAGCATCGAGTTGCACGCCCCAAACAAATGTATCTACAGTACACTCCCGCTAACTCGAACGACCAATGGACCATGAAAACAGTTCAAGTTAACGAATGTTCGAGTTATCGAGTGATTTTATGGGAAACTATTAGGGAAGGGGATTGCAAATAAATTCGAGTTAACGCGAGTAAACACATGCGGTATTACACTGTATTTATAAATCACTTTATATGATGAAATTTTAAAAATCGAAACTGGAATATTAGGAATATTTATATGTATTAATAATATTTATTTTTACTATTTAAGAAGTAGGTGTCAGTTATTTTATTTCACGAGAAAATCTAGCGTACAAGACGAGATTTTCACATTGCTCCCATCCTTATTAAACCGCGGGTTTTTCCGAATAAAGGAGCTAACTAGACTTTCTTTACGTTTGTGGTGCAATCACTACGTATCGCGCAAAGCATTTCAGTTCCTCTCCAAACGCGACTTGAGTGAAGTGCTTGAAAACGTTATCTGAGGTAACAATGATTTTCTTACTTAGAAAATAAATAACTCATTCACATCACAATGTATTTGAACTAACAAATAAACCGGGATTTACTCACGCATGATTTTCTGTAGCGAATGCTAATGCATCCCTGCGGTTTTAAACTAACAAGGGCCGTTAAAACGCCGAGCGCAAGAAGAAGACGTATAACCTTCGCAGAATTGACCATCTTGCTAGAAACGTTCAAAATCTAATCAAACGCGTGCTTTTGTGATTTATGAAGCTAGATGAAAACTTGATAGGACTTCGCACTTGTAGTAAATGAGTTGAGCAAACGTTTGCACTGTGTGAAGAAATCATTTTAAAAGATCGGAACATGAAAAGAAGCGTTTGAGTGAACTGCGAGATCCTGGAAATGTGTTTACGTTCGCACACTTTGGTGACAGCTTCGTGCAGCATTCGCACGAGATCAATCTTGAACCCTTGCGTAGAATTTTAACATTTCAAAAGGAACATTTTTAGCATCTGTAAAATTATGTTATCAAGTTTAAACAAGTCCGGACTTTTGGTTTAGTGGATCATCTTCAACGTTTCTTATAATTTTGGTGCCAGTAAAATCTTTAGTTTCCACATGAATAATTCAATCATATTCGTCTGTATAAAGAACAGTAGGAGACATGACACTCAAAAAATTGCTTAAATACTAAGAAATATCGCTGAGGCAAACAAACATGTTGAGCATGTAAAACTAGAAATACGTAATTTCCGTTCATAAGCCTTAAATAGAGATTTTCACTTTTTCCGTTGTTTTCTAACGAGTAAAAACGAGTTGTGTTTTCTAACGAGTAAAAACGAGTTGTTTTCTAACGAGTAAAAACGAGTTGTTTTCTAACGAGTAAAAACGAGTTGTTTTCTAACGAGTAAAAACGAGTTGTTTTCTAACGAGTAAAAACGAGTTGTTGTTTTTTTAAAATATTATGAAACAGTTATTCTCTTCAACTCAAATTTCATGTTTCTTACATATAAAAGACACGTAATCTCGTTCCTAGTGAAATTTTGATGTACACGCCCGTGGATTACTTGTCAAAACTACTACCAAAGTAAAAAGTCGATAACTCAAACGTCCTAGGAAGCGAGTAAAATAGTTCGATATGGCGAGTTATGGTCGACTTATCGTGGGTTTTTATGGGAAGCTATTAGCAAAGGAAAATGGGAAAAGAGTTCGAGTTAACGGGGTTAACTTATCTGGATTGTGTCGTATTACGTATCTTCTTCCTGGCTTTTTATTTCCCCAAATTATTAACCGTCCTAATTTTTCCTTTTTAAAATATTTTTAAAGAGAAATGTTTGAAATTATTCTTCCGCAATTGCTGTGTAGAGGGGGTCAATTAAAACCAAGTCAGACATAAAGGAACGCCCTTTGGTGGAAAATAACACACTCAAAATGTGAGACGAATAAATAACATCGCGTCCGAAAATTTGCATGTCACGCTGAGCGTGTCCGAAAACGTACGAGTAAAACTTGAAGGAGAATCGAAAACACATAAATACAATGTTGTGAAACTTCATTGAGTTGACTTCCTCGTAAACTGCTGACTCAGCAACAAACTAATGAACACTGGGGAGGCGTGGTGCTGGAATGAGCCCGGTTCACTCTGAAACGAACACAGTTAACATAGAACTAGAGTGAAACAAAAGGATGTTTTACAAATTGATCAGGGACAGACCACGAGAGGTGTCAACAAAACAAGCATAAAGTTTTTGTACTTGAAGCAGCAAAGATAAAACAGACAAATACTGCCTATATATCACCTTAGTAAACGTACATCGGCAAAAATTTATACAAAAAAAAAGTAAAGAAAGTCATTGGGTAAACAATAGACTTCTTGCGAGATTACTCAACCCTAGCCTCATTTCACAGTTTGCTATCTCGCAAATGGGTCTACTAGCTGACATTTTCAGCTCTCTGATCTCTAATGATTATAACTTCATGATTTGGAATGATTTACAAAAGAAATGCGAAAAACCTTGGTGTTCAGGTTGGGGGAAATCGTACTTCCATATAAACAAACCTTTATTTACCAAAACTATTTAACATGACACGCCCTAATGAAACACTGTTCAAAACAAGAGGGAAAGAAACAAGCTGTCGTATAAAAATGACGGGGGTTGTTAACGTTCCAGGGGGTCGGTACACCAATATGCAATGTATAAAAATGACAGGGGTTGTTAACGTTCCAGGGAGTCGGTACACCAATATGCTATGTATAAAAATGACAGGGGTCTTAACGTTCCAGGGAGTCGGTACACCATTATGCGATGTATAAAAATGACGGGGGTTGTTAACGTTCCAGGGAGTCGGTACGCCAATATGCTATGTATAAAAATGAACGTTCCAGGGGGTCGGTACACCATTATGCGATGTATAAAAATGACGGGGGTCGGACAGCAATATGCTATGTATAAAAATGACGGGGTCTTAACGTTCCAGGGGGTCGGTACACCATTATGCGATGTTTAAAAATGACGAGGTCTTAACGTTCCAGGGGGTTGGTACACCATTATGCGATGTATAAAAATGACGGGAGTTGTTAACATTCCAGGAAGTTGGTACACCAATATCTGATGAGTTAAGTTAAAGATGTTTGCTATGACACCAGTAAACAACATTTCCCATTTCTTTATATAGATGCAAGCAGCATTTTTATCAAAAAATTTGTTGCACATTCAAAATATGTTTAGAAAAGTTGAGGTCTCGCTCACTATGTAGTGACAGTAACAAGAATGATGGTCTCACTCACCATGTATTGGTCGTAAAATGTTTCCCCGAGAAACGTTCGCACGTTGTTTTGGACTTCCACGCGCGTCTCAATGAAGAACTGAACGTAGAGAGTCATCAAATGAATCAAACATTCCACACATATTTGAAATTACTCGTAAACATCAACTTTGTTCACTCGGGCAAAAACCTTTATGACGATATCGTAAACAATCCTTATACTGTCTTTTTCAAGAACATAACATTATACAATATTTATGCGTAGGTTAATACCGTTATTATTATTTAAATGAATCTTTACAACTGCGGTAAATAAATAAATAAATTTCGTTATACTGGATTATATGGCTTATATTGGTGAAGTGAGAGATGGTTTTTACAATAACATAAAAGTGAAGTATAGTTTCTCCCCTCATAGTTTTATTTCTATTGTGTAGACAAGAAAGTGTTTTCCCTTTTTTGTCAGCTTTTTCGTTTAGATCGTTCATATACTTAGTTCGTACTGACCTTCAAAGTGAGGCCAGCCTGTCGCTGACTTTCCGAATGATACTTGTTTCCCATTGCGAACAGGAGACCTTCAACGCAGCCGTTCTGTGTAACAATGAAGTAGTACTAAGATTGTGGTAATTGGATAATACATAGTGTACATGGAAATGTCGTGGCCTCACACAAAGTTACATTAACACCACAGATGAAATTAGATTTCTTTATTGGATTATAAAAGTATAAATAGACCACTTACTCTTACTTACTTCTTACGCTTTGATAAATTTAGTGTTGAAACTCCGCGTTTACTTCCTATTTAAAGCGTTACGGTTAGGATTCAGAATCAGAACACGACAATCGAACTGCAATGTTGAATTAAATAGCCATAATTAAGATTGTTTTTTCTTTATTATAATTTTGCTATCCTTTGGTGAAGGAAACTCTCTACCATGAAACTTACCCGCAAAAACATTTCTGCCATCTCCTCACAAGTTCTTGATAACATCCTGAAATAGAGTTTTGCACATGTATTTCTTAGTAGCCACACATACTCTATCGAACGAGATGAGGTCACACATACTCTATCGAACGAGATGAGGTCACACATGCTCTATCGAACAAGATGAGGTCACACATACTCTATCGAACGAGATGAGGCCACACATACTCTATCGAACGAGATGAGGTCACACATACTCTATCGAACGAGATGAGGTCACACATACTCTATCAAACAAGATGAGGTCACACATACTCTATCGAACGAGATGAGGTCACGCATGCTCTATCGAACGAGATGAGGTCACACATACTCTATCGAACGAGATGAGGTCACGCATACTCTATCGAACGAGATGAGGTCACGCATGCTCTATCGAACGAAATGAGGTCACACATACTCTATCAAAAGAGATGAGGTCACGCATGCTCTATCGAACGAGATGAGGTCACACATACTCTATCGAACGAGATGAGGTCACGCATGCTCTATCGAACGAGATGAGGTCACACATACTCTATTGAACGAGATGAGGTCACGCACGCTCTATCGAACGAGATGAGGTCACACATACTCTATCGAACGAGATGAGGTCACGCATGCTCTATCGAACGAGATGAGGTCACACATACTCTATCGAACGAGATGAGGTCACCCAAACTCTATCGAACAAGATGAGGTCACGCATACTCTATCAAACGAGCTGATGTCATACATAAAAACAGCACTTTTTGATTCATGTTTCGGCCATCCTTTAAACATTCAAGTGTTTTATTTCGTCACAAAAAAGATTTAATAAATAGCAACAAGACGATCTCTAAAAGTAGATGAATAAACACCTAAGTCATACCCGATAACCTTTGATGCTGAAGCCTGTTGTATGTACGCATGCAACGCTGCTGAAAAAATAATGTTTTGTTAAGAGATCAGGCCATTAAGATGAAAGTGAATCTTACCTTCGCTGTGAGGTTTTCCATCTATGATAGAAAACATTGAAACAAAATAAAAACTCTGCAATTTTTTAAAGGCGCAGAAGTAAACAAATGAAGAATAATTAGAAATTAAATATGAAATAAATATCATTATTATATCCGAAGAGAATAAATAGTATATAATATTCTTAAAGGATGAGGATCAACATATCACAATTGCAATGACAACATCATCATGTTACGTGCCGCAAATCCCCGGTTTGCAACCAATTCTTATTATGCCATTTAAAAATCATTTTTCAAAGAAAATTATGCTATTTATGTATCTATTTATTGTGTTATTAATTTATGTCACGTTGTTTAAAATTTTAAATTGATTGTTAATGTGAATGTTAACAATTATATAAATATATATATATACACATTTCTTTTTATTTTTTTTATTTATTTATTTGTTTACCATATAATAAAATACCACATAAATTTTAAATGAGGTCAACTTTCTTATAATAAACACCTGGGAGGAGAACAGGGCAAAAATCAGCGTCTTGTGGTTTCAATAATGCCAGCAACGTTTCCACAATGTGTTGTCGAAGGTGATTGTATGTTGACAGCATCCTTAGTAACTGCAATGCTTCCAACTGAACAAAAAGCTGCAAGGATCCAAGCATTGTGAAACAAGGTCCGAGTACATCAGCGCTCATCGTGGATGGCTAAACGACAACATATATCCCATATAATAAAAAGTTTAAAAGAATAATGTGATTACGGTGAATAAATTCGCCATTATTAAATTATAATATTAAACAACATTTTTATTTAAAAATTAGGACGTAGTGGACTAGAAAGTGTTAGAAAATCGTTGCAAAGGTGTCGGCTTAAATGGTTTGGTCGTGTTGAGAGAATGAATGACAATAACTGGGTTAAGAAGTGTAGAGATTTAGTTGTAGATGGTAAGTGTGGCAGAGGCAGGCCACGGACAACATGGAGCCAGGTTGTGAACAAAGATCTCGTTGAGAAACGTATTCAGCCTGGGTTGGCGCAGGATAGAGTAGGATGGAGGCGTGCCATCAGTAAACCCATCTAACCCGTGTCAGCATGGAAAATAGACGTTAAATGTATAGAGAGAGAGAGAGAGTCCGAAAAGCTTTTGAAAATAAATAAAAATTTTAATTAAAAATGTTGTTTATCATTATAATTTAATAATATATATTTATTTATTTCTGAATCTTTATACATGATATATGTACAATTAAAAACTAATATATACATATTTACACTTCAGTATTAATAGTATACTGCTATCAATGCGTGTCCTGTGTTTATAATCAAAAATAAATAAGTTAGGAAAAAAAGAAAAAGAAAGGTTAAAACGGAAACTTTTATTAAAGAAAAATAATCATATTTACTTAAAATGTTGTTTAAGATAATAATAATAATAATGGAGTTTCACGGGACTCTCCACATATAACAGTGGCTCTTCTTATCCCAAGGTTTAGGTCCTGGCGTACTTAGGGCACCCATTTGCACCTACAAAGTCGCTTCAAATGACAACCCACCATTTGAGCTAGGCTTGCATTACGCAATGAGTTCCGCTCAAGAACTCAACTGTAACTCAGAAATCAAAATATGTCCGAGCTGGGTTTCAAACCAGCATTGTTTGATTTTGATTTTGTGGGTTGAATGCACTAACCACTAAGCTACAGTGACCCTTAATTTGTTTAAAATCATTAGAATCAAGTTTTCTAAGCTTTAGGGGAAGTTTGTTATATAATTTTGCCCCGTAAAAGTATAATGATTTTCGTTCATATTCCAGTTTCACCCGTGGTAATGAAAGTGACGCGTTATTATTCTGAGTGTTTTTACTGTGGTGAGCAATTTGAAAGTACTCGTCAAAGGGAGGACAAAGTTTTTTGTCCATACGTTTCCTCACAAACAAACAAGTTTTTAAATGATGAATGATTAATGCATGGAAATAATCCATCAAAATAATGCTTGATACAGACAGCAAGTGTGCCCCTCATTTACCCTATGGGTGCAAAGTGAAGCTGCGATCTTTGGTTTAACCACTGTGCTCTGCTACATAAAAAAATGAGTCAAAACTATTACTGATATACGCCACGTCATAATGAAGATTCTTTCGTGAAGGTTTACAAATGAAAATGAGAAGACAAATATTTTTTATAATTTTGAAAAATTCATCAACCATCATCACGCCAACTCCAGTGACAGGAGTACAATAAAAACATCAAACTCATTAATCATCATAAACTTTTGAATTGAAGAAAATCGAGATCCTTTGTTGTGAAGTTAAATACAGGTCGATACATTGCTGCTACTGATACCAAGTATTCCTGGTACTATCCGCTACCGGCTTGTTTGAGCCTCACTTCAAGCTTGAGTAAGTGGATGAATGGGTACCAGGAAAAAGAGGTCGTGGAAGGCCAAGAAATAACTGCATAACAAATATCTCAAACTGGATGACAATGAACGTATACGATGCCACAAAAAGTACAGCTGACCAAACTACACGGAGAGACATAGTGAAAAAGTGCACCTACGGCCACTTGGCTATGGACATTGATTGATTGAAGTTGATGAAAATCAGTGACAATGGAATAATAAGAACAACATTGAATTATTTCACCTTGATTTGTTGAATGATTTGAGATGCAATTTGTTGAGCATCTGGAGATTTACTCTTCAATAAAGTTATCATTGTCTCGAAGATTTGTTGTTCATATTTTGTGTTGCCCTAGTGAATAAATTTCAATTTCAAACATTTTATTGTACGAACTTTGGGAGGTTTGATAACTGAATAGATATTTAAAGAATTTGAAAATATCTGACAGAATCTGCAGGTTACGTAATTAAAAATATTCAAATGTAAAATGAATGGATAATGACAGATATTTTAAATTATTGAAATTGAATGGGTAATTTAGCATTTCTATTCCATTTCTATTATATTATTCTATAATATTATAAAAACCTTTCTAACTTTACTTTATTCACTGATTGAAAATTGGTAATCACCTACTTACCTATGAAACATGTCTCAGAAATCAAAAAACAAGTTATTCTTATCGGCAAAATAAATATAGTAAATTCTTAATAAATATCAAGATGAGTACAATTATTCTAGCAATTTATTATAAAAGCAACAAAAGCATTCTAGAAACATCTAAAGAACTAAAAATGGTAATAGATCATTTTTAATGCATTAACATACTGTGGCAAGTCCCGTTAAAACACATTTGCATGCCTCCTGACACTCAATGCTTTGCGTAGTACCTAAGCATTCTGCCACCACTTTCACTCCTGAACAATATCAATATCAATATTAAAAATGTGCACGTTGTAGAAGTTTACTTTGATGAGAAATAGATTTTCAATATTGCTGAAGCAATCTTATTGTAAACATTCACAGTAATTTTTCTTGTTACATTGAATAAATCGATCATTAGATGATTCTATAATTTGAGCATAATCAACATAATGATTTATCATCGTCTTTTACATCGTAAAATAGCAATCAAAGTTCATCTCGATTCAATGAGGTTACATTCTCTACAGATATCAACTATTGGTTTGGCTTCAAATTCTGAAATTATCCTTCAATGATTCATACATATTGCACATTAATGTTGTTTAGTCTACTTTTGATTTTAAATCCATTCATTACAGAGAATCCCAAGAAACATCTTAAATTCATCATCCTACCGTAGTTCTCACAAATGATTTCTTTGCATTTTCGACCATTGTTTGTTACGGATGAAATAATGATCAACGAAGCGTATCTAGCAACCTGTAAATTCAAGTACCGTGAAGTATTATCGGATGTACACAGTGTTGCCATCAGATTTATACAGTTTCATTCTAACACTGTTGCGGTGAAACTTTGGTAGGTTGACAGTAATTGGAATTATAATTCATTTTCAAAAATTATGTTTTCAACAATATTGTCTATCAGCTTCGTAAAACAAACAAATTGAAGGTAACTTCAGAATCAAAACTTAAATATATATGTATATATATATATATATATATATATATATATATCCTTTGAAAAATAGATTTTCGCCAAGAATAATAAAAGTATGTTTTAAAATCTTCCAGCAAAGCAAAAACATTCAAATTAAAAACTAATATCATGCAAACAAATCTCTTTGTATTCTTTTTTATATTTTTTATCATTATATAGATCAGTATTACTCTAGTGGTTATATATCTTTGTTTTAATGTTGTACTACATATACCCTAAGTGACTCTCTGTTCATCATTACCTGCATGGTCACTGGGATGGATTTAAAAATTTTGAAAGACTGTTTGAAGAAGGCGGAGATACCTCGTTTTTAAGAGTGAGTACTTGCAGTAAAGTAGGAACGCCTCCAATATCAATCAATTCGGACAGGAAAATGTTTCTACGAAGAGAAGTAGAATTGGAGAAAAGTTATATGATTTCGTCCAGCAATTGTCATTGGTTTTGTTATATTTTTTGAATTCCAATACATTTTTAATAATAAAATTCGACGAATAGAATAGATTTTAAGAAAATACCGGGGGTGGTCCCCCGTCCGGGGTAGACGGGAGTGGTCTACAATATATATAGTAGTGTAGATTTGGTTTGAGCGGGAGCTCAAATAAAGTAAAGAGAGTCTATAGCAAAAACATTAAATTGTAAACTCTAATTGGAGCAAAAATATAACTTGTATATATTATATTTATATACTGAGTATGTTAAAAAATGTTTCTTACCCTCCAGATGAACCAACAAAAACTTGGACGGCTTTTAATAACAAATCCAATTGACTCACCGTCGCATGACTTTGCAGTTTAGAAAAATCAAATATATATTTCACTTTATAGACTCATATTGAAATATATTTATAAAAGGTTTGTTATATAGAATAATAATAATTATATATATATAAATAAATAACTTAACTAACTAAAAAAGATACCATAATCTCAACCAGGCAGTCAATCTAGTGAAAAACAAACTGGGCGCGCTAGCAAATGTGTTATTTAGTTCAGGAGCTGTTTTACCAGAGTTCTTTGCAATAAATTCTTTAAGTATTCCCAATCGCGCCTCAGTTGAAGCATTGTCCCAATCATTAAGAAAACACGTAAACTCAGATGCATTCATTTAGCTTGTTTGAGTTCTTGTTATTCCATTCTATATATTATTTATGCTGAAGATTATTCTGAACTTATATAGTTTATAAGATATAATATATATCATATGTATGATTGGCTGACAAAAGCTTCCTATTACCCTTCTCTATCCCAAATCAAATATATATATTTCGTAAAACTTAACTTAGCTTAACTGGGTAGACAAAACATATGTAGAGAACCCATTATTTGCAATCTAGTTAAAATATATATATGCAAAGGTTATCATATATATACTGACCATATAAAATAATGTTCATATAATAGCTCATATATATATATTTACTATTCATATTTATTATCATGTAATCTTCTTTGTTTATAAAAAATTCTCACTATCATCAGCATCATTGTTTAACGTCCATTTCCATGCTAGCATGGGTTGTACAGGACTTTCAACAGATGATATTCCCCACAATTGTGTAGGTTTAAACAAATTGATGATTTAATTAAGCAGATGTGTTTTTAGAGGGAAAACAGTAGTGAGTTAACCCACGCAAGATACCAACTTTTTTAGCATTTTAAACTCCGTGGCAGCAGTGCTTAAAGGGCGTGGGTGCTTATATCCATGAGGTCAAAGATGTTACATGACCCGCATACCACATATAATAGTAACATTTGACTAAATAATTTATATATAACTCCCAAACCATAAAATACTGAAATAAATTTCCAATAAATAAAAGTTGAACTAGGATATAGAAAGTGTATTTTGAATGTATGTTGAACTACCTATGTAGTAGGTGAAAACAAGGTATATATATAGACTTTGTTAATTTTTTCAGCTGTGAATTACCCAGAAGCCAGTTTATAACATTTCCAAGCAATGATGCATTGCGACTTTATTGAGAGAATGCCATATTTTGTAGTGCACATATTTCTGTGTTATAGAGGGAGAGATTTTCTTGTCACATAGTTATGAGCAAAATGGTGTCACACTAAAGTAGTTAATTAGTTATAAATTTTAAACTAGAATGTGAAGATTTCTTTAATTTCTGCAACACGGGAACATTCGACAAAACTCAAGTGTTATTTATTTCAAATTTATAACTATATTTATTATATAAAGAAGTGGCTGAAAATTTAAGAACTTGATTTACAATTAAAGTGCTTTTGTTTCTTAAATTGAATATCCTTCAAGATATAGACTCCGGAGGATTTTATGATTCAAAGGACAGAATTTTGTAATTTTATTATTACTTTATAAAAGGGTTTCTTTAAAAAGTATTTTTTAACAACATTGAGCTGTGATTTGTTTGCTTGTTTCTTGCGGTCCGGATGTATTTTTGGATGAACTTGAAGCTCTTGATTTTACAGTTAAACGTCCCTTCCCCTGCCCTCCCTCTAATAAACACCCTTACAAGTAAAAAGGTTGTATATAATATATAGAGCAACAGTGCTGAAAATATTCACGTGTAGTTTTATGTTTCGGTTATTTCAGACAATGGATTTAAACAAAATCACGATGTAAACATTGATTTTTGTATTTAAAATATTCTTTTAAAAGTGACATGTATAAACACTCTTAGGTTTTACAAACATATGTCTCTAAAGCAAAAATATTGAAAAATGCCATAAATCCTATAGCAAACGCCTGAAGAGAGAATTCGGAATTTTTAAAAATTGAGAAAAATCATAAAGGTGAAAAATAAAAAATGATCGAGTTTTCTTTGATTCTTTTTTTTCTTTTCCTAAGTTTCATGATCATACATGCACAAAGTGACACTAATTGCTGAAAGTGTCCAATTGTTTGTTTCGTGTTAGATAGATTGTCTAACTCAAACACACGACTCGTGTCGCTGAGGCCTTTCCACAAATCAACTTCAAATTTCGTAAATCTGACGCAGTTCATCAAACCATAGTCACAAGAAAATATGATCAAACTTCATACAAAAAATCTTTACAAAAAATCAAAACATTCGAATTTTGAAAAAAACATTTGAAAACCTTAACGGTTAGTTTTCACTCCGAAAATTCGAATTACAGAGAGGATTTTTCCGAGGCCAGAAAATTTGTTCGAAATATGGAGGTTTTCGAATTACAGAGATTCGAATAATAGAAAGTAAATTATAAGCGTTTCTTAAGGAAAATTGACGGTGACTTAGAATTTGTTCGAATTATAGAAAGTTCGAATAATAGAGATTCGAATTAGAGTGTCGACTGTAGTTAACTCGTGCGGCTTCTTCAATTTCAGACGGGGGTGTTTTTAAATTCCAATTTCTGGGACGCGGAAGAGATGTAATATATAGTGTACGAAGTAGAAGCAAGATGTGAAGCCAACTTTGTCTATAAATAGAAACGTTTGTTCACCCACAAAAGAAATGGCATGTTTATATCTTTTATTTGAAATTCTCATGTATTCTACGAATTTCCAGTCGATATTTTGTACCAGACACTTAATTCAGGGCCGTAATTCCTGGGGGGCTGCAATAATTTACATATCTACAACTACAGATCAACTTGGATTTTGTGCAGGAATTCCTTTAAGAAATTTCAGAATTTGAGCTTTTTAGTCAACTGGGGTCTAAAAATTTTCTGGCCTCTCGAACCCAACCATGGTGGGGCCTCCTTCGTCACTATTTACCCTAGCCATTTCTATTTATAAGCCCCTTTAATTAATGCTATTACCCGTAGTTCTCTTTGGTGAAATTTCAATTGTATAATAGAAGAATGCTTTTCATGATTGTAGACACAATTGCCGTTGACCAAAAGATAGATATTTCATCCAGTACAAAAAAGTGATCGACAAGAATTTCTGGAATCGAAATTCATTAAATTTTTACAACATCAATTAACAATAAAAATAAGAGTTAAATAAATAAACGAAATACTACAATAAATACATTCAGTATAAAAACCCTATTAAATATAGAGACAGAATATATGCAAACATGCATGAATAATGCTTGGTGTCTCTTCACCACTGACGCGCTCAATTCTAGATCACAAAGAGTATAGCGAGTGCAAGTGAATCTGGGTTAATCCATTCGAATACGTGCAAATTTAATTCGGTACAGTTAACTTAATGTGGTTTAGGTGGAGCGATTTCGAGGAATTCCTGAGAGACTTAGACTTATTTTCAGAACAAGAGAAAATAGCAAAATCTCTTTTCTGCACTTTCCAGTTCAACTTACTGTATGAGTTTCTTCAAAATTTTAATGTACTTTACAGAACGAAAATACAATAGGAAAAACGTCTGTTAGTTATTTTCACTATTGAAAATCTAATAATACTTTTGCGCATGCACCGATCGGAAGAAGCAACGCGCAAGTGAGTGAAGAGATGCCCGGCTATAAACGGAGGCAACCCTATAATACGGGGACACAGAAATTTAAGAGCGTTGAGATGCAGATCACGTGACGTGCGGTTCATCCACTTGGAAGCCTTCATTGGAATCTACGTCACACAAACAAATATCACAGATATGCAGAGAGCAACCTTTTTGAATATAATAGCAAACGTTTATGATAGGGATTCATTGATGTTAAAAATATTCCGGTACAAAACAATTAAATCAAATTTCAACATTTTCAAACCTGAAGAACCATGATTCACGCCTGAAATACAGCTACAAGAGCAAAACAAATCCTACTTGGAGAAGTGGGTGTCTTGCCGTTTTTGACGTCATACTGCGTGGTCGCCTTCATCTCAATGTTCTTATCCTCCGCCACGGGGGAACTGTAGGGTGCGGGCCCAATGAGGCTCAGAAGGACCGGGAGATAAACCATCCCGTGAAACATTCCAAACACGACGACCAGGAAAAATATCTGAGAAAAGTAACGGAAGAATTAGTAATGACAGAAGCATTTAGTCGTGAATAATCGAAAACAGACAAGAGCGATGCCAGGTTTATATTAACTCGTGGAAATATAGACTCGTTGACCTGCCACCATCCCTCCACCCTTGCCATCCATCCACCCTCACCATCCCTACAGCCCTCACCATACCTCCATCCTCCTTCCACCCTCACCATCCCTCCACCATCACCATCCTTCCACCCTCGCCACCCTACATCCCACCACCCCTTCAAAGTTCACATGGCTTCAAATATTTTTGCTACGCTTCCATCCGCCCTCACCATCCTTTCGCCTTCACCACCCTCCACCCCACAATCCCTCCACCCCTTCAAAGTTCACATGATTTCCAATATTTTTGCTACGCTTCCATCCACCCTCACCATCCTTCCACCCCACCACCCTCACCATGCCATCCACCCCTCCATCCCTTCAAAGTTCACATAGTTTCAAATATTTTTGCTACGCTTCCATCCGCCCTCACCATCCTTCCGCCCTCACCATTCCTCCACCCTTCCACCCCACCAGCCCTCCACCCCTCCATCCCTTCAAAGTTCACATGGTTTCAAATATTTTTGCTACGCTTACATCCACCCTCTTTAAAAAGATACTAAACTACACTAATTTAAAAATCTCTATTTTAATTGTTATTCAACTTTCGATGTGTTTACAGGTTGTGTTGTGGTCAGAATGTACTCTACTTGAAGATGGATTTCTTTTTTATCCTCCCATCTTATGCAGTCTTTATAAAAACTGGCGGGATTACCCAGGCTAATGTTATTAAACATGTCGTACAAGAGGAAATGATAATCTACAGTTTTGTGTTTTATGTAACATAGAAACATTTTAATCTGCACGGAATAAAAAACCGAGTGTGCACCTTAAAGAATGTGGAGAAGACGTAGGATTTTGATCCGGCGAGAAAAATGAAAGCAAGGAATGTACTGAAACCACCGTGGATGACGGCCGGACCAATTTCTTTTAGCGCGTGTTTGGCTCGCTCTAAAGAAGAGACCTCTTTATTTATTATTGATATTATTAAAAGACATATTTCAAATAAAATAATTACAGCTCTTCATCCCAAAAATATGAATGAAATTAGCTATTTAACTTTGTGACAGAGGTTTGTTAAATAATTGTTTTTAGGTTGGTTGAAACCATCTTCTCCATTACCAGAGAGTACGCCATAACACAAAAAAACTGTGTTATGAAACAAGGACCAAACCTTTTTATTTGAGTGACATGATAATTTCAGACTTGTGAAAGCCACATACCCACACGGCTTCCTTCTCGGCTAGCCATGAACGCGTGGCCAATATGCGCGGAATAATCCACAGATAGACCGATCGCTAAAATCAACTGTATAGTAGTCACTGTGTCAACAGTCAACCCCCAGAAATGCATGAAACCAGCAATATCGATCTGCGAAAACAAAAGTCAATGCATTAAATCTATTTGTAGAGATGGAGAGCACTCATATATTTAACTGTAGGCCACATGTAGATAGTCAGTTGTATTATGCTAATCAATGTGAACGGTTACACAAATACATAGGTTATAAACTAATCTATTAACTGTAAACCAAAACTGTAACCAAAACTGTAAAAACTGAAACTAAAAAATAAAAAGATCCTATTTTCATTACTAAACCAAAAATTGAGTTTCTTGTTTTATTAATGCAGTTGATATTCCCTAATTAAATGTATTACAAACAAGAACTCAAACAGAGCTTAACACTATTCATTAAATTTCACGCACATTAAATTTTATGGATATATAGAGAGAAAAAAACAAGAAACAAGTTTGGTAAAATGCGACAGCATTTAGTGTATAGTTCACATCAATCAAATACACATAATATGCACATCACCACTTACATACCAGTGTGAAGACAACACAGGAGACCACCATGAGGGAGGTCCACAGGTTGGCGATCAAAAAGAACGTCACTAAGAATACAATGATGCCAGCAAGGATGAGATTTCTGGTGAGCTCTTCAGAGATAACCTAAAACAGATCCACATAGTAATTTGCCCAGAATCATCATGACTAAAAAAGTAAAGTTAGTATACTCTAGATCGCAGAAAATATAAGTAAAGTGGCGAATTAACCGTAATGTTGGTAACAGGCGTAAACGAGGGTGTCTATCCACTTATAGGCGCAAGACGCTGGATGTAACTGTTGAGGCGGGCGCCACTCCAACAACCACACTCGTACTTTACCGCATCAAAATGCTATTCATTCGCTAAGTCTTTGAGGATTTGAACTCACAACCTCAGAAATCCGAAATTGCAAGCGCTCTACCAATTATTATTATTATTAAAGTGAATATTTATACAGGATAAACTGTTCAGTACTAAATACTGCTATCATACATGTGCTGTTGGTTAGTCTGTTGGTCCCAATCCCTGGCGTACTTAGGACGCCCGTTTGCGCCTACGAAAATCGCTCAATCAGACAACTAACCTATTTAAGCTAGACTTGCATTACGCAATGAGTTTCGCTCAAGAACTCAACTATAACTCAGACATAAAGATTTGCCGGAGGTAAAATTCGAACCGGTACTGTTCGGTTTCGTGAGCCAGAAAATTTATCCACTGAGCTACAGTGTCATAAAACTCAACTATCCTGACTTTACACTAGACTATAGATAGACTATTATATTTACAAATTTACAAGAGAAATGCATTTTTTGGAAATTCACAAGAATGGCCATGTTGTTGGTGATCATGGTTTGAACATACTTTATTAGTCTCCCAGCTCACGTAAAACCTTGTGTAAGCAAACGGTTCAAACGGAGAGCCACTTTCTTGCTCCAACTTGACGGCTGTAACCTCATCCTGTAAACTGTCCATTGCTTTTATCTCTTGTGAGGCATCATCAAGACTGATGTGCTCAAATGTAAAACGCGATGCCTAAACAAACACAAGCTTCAACTAAAATGAGTTCTCCGCAGACCGAAGATTGTTACAGATCCTGAATAAGTGAAATGTCGCTGTGTCATTCTAGGAAGATAGTTGTCTTAACATAAAAAATAACCTAAGAACCTTCACTTACAGTGATTTGCAAGGATTTTTTGTTGCGTTTCACGTCATTGGCAAAAACACGACCAATTGAGCTGGAGAAGAACTCATTTGTGGTGATATTGAAGACTTCAAAAGTCTTCACATGATCTGAAAAGAGGTCTGGAATTATCACAAAATGCAGAGGTATTGCTAATTTTCTTTAGGTCAGACAATATTTATCGACTGATTTATTTATTTATAACGAATATTTATACAGAATATACAAAAAATATACATACACTTCAACATAAAAAATGCTATCGGTGTGCCCTGTTTATGTCAGCCTTGTGTTGTGTTAGTGTCGTTTAGTGAGAAAATCCCTTAAATAGTCACTTACTTTGTTGGTTAGTATCATTAGGGTAATTCAATTTCATCCAACTTATGTAGTTTTCGTACCAACTTTTTGCTGAGCTAGCAACGATATAATCATTTGACTTTATTGAGTTAAATATCTTGTGCATTTTCTCCTGTTCTGCAAAATAGTTGACTTCACCCATGTAAACTGCAGAACGAACACCGGACATCGGAAAGTACTAACAACAACAGAAATTCACTGATAATGACTTTTCATTATTTCGCTCATTAGCTTTATTGTTACAGCTTACTTAGTTTCTTGGTGAAGCGGCTTATTCTAGAGTTTCTAGAATTTGTTTCATGTTTCCAGGTTAAGAATTGTGATAGGGGTGGACCTTATATAACATCAAAATTTCTGTGGGTGAAAAAAATAGACCCAATACACAGGACTGTTGAGTTGAAAGGCACTGCCTTTCCTGTGTATTTCCTCTCCTCTCTTATAAAAGGCAACCAAATCAATAATGAAATAGTGAGTCATTTAGGCACTATTGAGCGAGACGTTTTTACACATGGGTTGGTAAGCACATTTTCCTAATCAACTGCCAACTCGTAGAAACAAGGAGAAACGGTTGTGGGACAGCTATGCATAGAGGGCCCATGCGGTCAAACATTATATCAATTAAAAAACATTCTACAATGTGATAAAATGTAACTATCTTATCATTACACTTACCTCCTCATTCTTTTTATTGTACTCAACAGTGACAGATTCGGCAGGCAGGAACCAGTCTGGATCGAAGTCTTGTTTGAGTAAAGACAAACCATAAGCTCCACCAGCCAATAACAGGACAGTGATTGTAAGTATGACAACCTAACAAAACGGAATATATTTTCTTTTGTCATAATCGCATTTTCTATAATCCTATAAGTTGCATGTACGGGTCAAAATAAAAGTCATGCAATTCAGAAGTACAAATTAATCCAACATTCAAGAAATATGTCGCAAGAGGGCATTTAACAGAGATGGCATCAGCTTGAAGTGGCAGAAAACAGGTGTGCTTAAACATTGTCAATATTACATGCGCGTGGTCTAGTGGTTGAAACTTATGTTTCTGGCCGCAATGGCCCAGGTTCGATTCTCGCTAGAAACAAAAGAATAAATAAAATAAAAATTGTTTAAAACGAGAATCACCTGAGTGCGCGGCACCTTTGGGAAGTGCCTGAAAAACTTACCACAAGTTAACCAAAGCCTTGAGGGAGTGAGGGAAATTTGGTAGGCTAATGATCGAACCCAGAGATGGGATTTGGGACTGTGAGGAGTTGCAGTCCTTAATTTACCATTTTAAAGCCAATTCATATATAAAATTAAATTATATTAAATAATAATTTATTTTTATTTTTTCTGGTTTTAACTTTTCTAAATCACATAAATATTCATTCCTTCTCAAACCACTATTTTCTTAACCTTTATGTTTTACGGTATTCTGATATGTTTTTTATTGTTTTTAGCTCTTTTGATCATTTTACCACAGGACCCAAAGGGAGAACAGATTTTTTGTAAATATGTACTTTGTATATATTTTACACTATTCTGATTTGGTCATCCTGTATAAAAATTCGCGAATAATAATAATTGTGTGTGTAACGTTGTTGTTGTCACTTACCCTGCCGATAACAGACAGAATGGAAGGTGCATAGACATTCGTGAGGAAAGATTGTAAAAAGCGTTTCTTTGAGCATTCGCAAGGCTGCCAATCGATGGGTAGTCTCATGCAACAGCAGCAAGCGTCACGGAATGAACGTTGTCTGTAAGAAACAAACAAACACATTAGAACGTGCTTAAGTGATTGCCAGACGTTGTTACCTTTTCGAATCGAGTGCCAAACAACCGATAAACAGAGTTAGTGTTAACAGAAACACACTCAGAATGCCTAAAAACAAAAAGTCAATACAAAAAAGTGTCAGAAACTCTGAATGTCATGGTGAAACCTTCGATAAGTCAGTTCAATAACAGAAAGCAAAGGATGAAAATAGGGGATTTAATTACAGCGACCAGTAAAATACAAAGTGTCTACCTATTCCTGCAAAAATACAGAATGAACGAAGCGCTGGTAAAATGGTAGTTGCACCAATCAAAAACGCACATATGTCTGTGAACGATGTGACCAAGATGGAAACACCCTAAAGTGAGCCAACATATAAGCACTTGAGGAATAACTGAAAGGCGTACTGGCTTACCGCATGTCGCATAGCCATAGATATGTCTGCAGGGATTGTATCGGTAACCTTTTCTGATCCACCAATATTTTCCCAATTTTGAACAATCACAAAGATGTCATCAACACCTATACCTAACGAACAAACACCAAACTTAAATTAATATCCAATAGTAAGTTACCTAGAAACAAGAAATGTTGCCTAGTAACAAGAAATATTTCCTAGTAACAAGAAATGTTGCCTAGTAACAAGAAAAGCCATCTAGTAACAAGAAACATTACCTAGTAACAAGAAATGTTACCTAGTAACAAGAAATGTTACCTAGTAACAAGAAAGGTAAAATGCTGTGAACTGGAGAAACAAAAAGCTGCACTGCGCTTGATAAACCGTAGGTGACACCAATCGACAAACCGATGCAGCCAACACCACATAAGGCCAACCAAAACTAAACAAAAGCCTATTAGATAATAACAGGTGGATAAAACATTCATTGACAACCCTGAGCTAAACTAGACCTCCATGTTGTTAACAGGAATTCGACTCAAGAATAGTTAATCTGATCAGTCATCATCATCATTTTACGTTCGTTTCCATGCTAGCATGGGGTTGGACGCAGTTTTCAACAGATGATATTCTCCACAATTTAGTAGGTTTAACCACTTGATGATTCATTGGAGCAGATGTTTTTACAGGTAGATGCCCTTCCTAACGCCAACCCCAGTGAGAAGGAAAGCAGTGGTGAGTTAACCCACGCAAGATTCCAACTTTGCATTTTAAATTCCATGGCAGTGCATAAGGGTATGGGTGCTTTTATCCATAATGTCAAAAATGTTATATGACCCCGGTACTCATAGTGTTGTTTTGTTTGCAAATACAAACTGACATGAAACAACGGAAAAAGTTAAAGACCTGTTATTCAAACACTTTTCAACATTTTGTTAAAGGAAACAGTAAAGAAAGGCACCTTTTGGTTGATCCTTGAGAAGCTTCCCAACATTATAAACAGGTAGATCATAATGAGAAAGTAGCCAATACTGAGCAAGACAACATCACCCGATAACGCAGATCCGCTGTCTGATCGCTGACTAAACAATCATCTCTGTAAAATCTTCACTGTTTATTTCCGTAGTTACCTTGTACGAGAATAATGGTATAATGTGACACCATCAATCTGCTTGTTCATTAGTCGAGAAAATTCTTCCTCCCATAGTACAGCCTTGGCGTCAACCTTTAGAGAAAATACAATAATACATGTTAGAGTGAGAATTTAACTAAAAAATAAAATAAAAATCAAGTGTCGCAATGTTGTATGAGAGTGAGATGTCATGTATGAGGGAGAGCAAAATTTTGAGAAGGAGCGAAAGAGCAAGACTAATGTGTGTGATGAATCTGGCCACACCCATTATTGGGAACGAACCTGGGTTGAAATAGGATTGATGATCATGATGAATTGCAGGCAAATGACTTGAACGAAAGAATTTTACACATCATCATCGTTTACATTTTTCACGTCTATTTTCCATGCTAGCATAGATTAGACAGGGTTTCAACAGATGATATTCCCCACAATTTCGTAGGTTTAATCATTTCATGATTCATTGAAGCAGATGTTTTTTACAGCTGGATGCCCTTCCTAACGCCAACCCCAGTGAGAGGGAAACACAATAACATCACATCACAATAACAAACTTTACCGTTCTACCATCACTTTCAACGAACACTTGTTGATTCCTCAAGAAGTAAGTCATCTTCGTTACGGAGGCACCAGCCATTTTATCACTACCATCGCGAGTAATTGAACCCAACAATGCCCCTAAAGCTATTGGCTGTCCCAAACTACTGTAACATAACAAGGAAGATTATTAGATACTCTAAACGAGCTAATATACATTTTAAGGCTAAGATTCCTGTCACTACAGAAATGAGCTGCGAGGAACACCTGGTATCTTATCATGATGAACCATGTTTGGAGGGTGTGGGGGATGCCAATTAATTTGTATCATTTCTTTGTTATATGTATTCACTCACTTTCGTAAATTTGGTTGATTAATGTCGTAAAGCATCTCCTGTTCACTCAAGCTGAGAATGTGAGTATAATTGTTTCCCCACACATCAAGTATCGTAGAAGACGCACAATTTATTGTAACTGGGTTGGGTCTAAAAATGAAGCACTTACTAAAAAATGCATAAACTAAGGAGAACACAAATCACATACGATAAATCTAAACAAATTTCTTTCCACATCGTTCCCGGGCCGTTTGAAATATTTTTCACTTTTTTGTCAACTTCGATAATCTGTAGACACAAAAGATAATTTAATTTTAGTACACAAAATATAAAAATAAGAGAGGTCAAAGGTAAGAGCCAACTGATATAAAATAATATTTTAAAAGAGTTATTTATTTATTTATCTTTGTTATTCATTAGATAATGTGTTTAGATATGAAACTGTTTTTCCTCCAAACTTCTGCTATAACATTACAGTTGCACCAAGCCTTAAACAAGAGGGTAAACCTTGCGATAAATGGTGTAAAAGTGTTTTAAAAAACAAGTCGTCAGACCTTCTTTAACCCTGCTGTCGTCAACACATCTGTCTCAACCAAAACAACAATGAGACGCGATTGAGGTGGATAGTGTTTGGAAACCCAATCAGCATGCTCCAGAGATTTTGAATTGGAAGCAACCCATAACTTCTCTGCCCGATTCTCCGCGTAATACTCCATGACTCCGGCGATACACAACACACTCAAGAACAACGCAATCAAGATGGTCTTAATTGGATGAGTGGCAATCATGTGACCAAGTCTGGAAAGACACATGGAAAGATATTGATACATTGATATATTTCTGCGTGATACCAAACTTCAATAAAACTAAAAAATGCATATTTATACCACAACTTTTATTTTGCTTGCGTAATTTTCTTTTAAATCTAAACGTCTTGTGCATGCGTACCTTCCGAAACAATCTTCAAAAAACTGAATAATACGAGTGGAACATTTCTGGCAGCATTCAGGAGATTGTTCGGCGGAATTTTGAACTTTCACTTCGCCATTATTCTCTACAGGGTTTTCAGCATTCTCAGCGTCGCCATTGCGTATAGCGTCAGTCATTGCCAGAGATTACTTAAAAATGAATGAAAAAATAACATTTTTGAAAATCAATTTTCTTTTCCTAAACCATATACTAACCAATGATCAAGGATTTAATGATCTTACTTTCTTTACATCTTAAAAAAAAGTTCTTTATTTTCAATCTTCATAGCAGTACCTGGTGGCCTATGTTTGGTTTAAATTACAATTAAATAAGCCTTTTAAAGATCTTACTGAGATTAGACAAAAAATGATATAAAGGCCTGTAGTTAAAGCAGTCAAGTTTGGATCCTTTTTAAAAAATGGGAATGACTTTAGCTGTTTGCATTTTTCACTTCACAAAGCAGATTGTATAAGTCATTGTCAGGAGTTTTCTCAGTTGGCGGCATATTTGTTATTGTTGCAAAGTTTTTGTGCTCAAACACATCACAATTTTACATAGCTAGGCTACCGTTACACAATGTTGTGTGCTTTAAAGCAGATTTCAGTGGCTAATTTACTGTGCTTTTCAATACATGTCTTATGTACCGTCAGAAATTATAACTGAAGAGAGGAGAGCCTCTCTATAGGGATGAACCCAACAAAAACCATTGAACACTGGTATTGAAGCTGTCATGGGAAAATGAAACTGGCAACACCAAAAGTAGACGAGTAAACTTTATGGGCAAGTTAAATCCTTTCGCCAGCCAATTGAAATTTAACAAAAACGATAGTAATGATGATGAACAATCATTGACCACAAAAAGACTTTTAGACATATTTCTTAATATAAATTTACTTTGTATACATTTGTTAGCATGTTGTTGTGTTAAAATTAAATTAGTGGATGCGATGTTCACTCTTGTAATATATTTGTTTGAAGCTAGCTATATTTATATTATATTTTATTATTATAAAATAGGTATCTAATTGAAAGTAACAAATAAAACATTGTCGTATCTAAGTAGATAGTAGGTACCATGACACATTTTATTTGTTATTGTTGACAAAGATTGTTGTTGATAGCTAGATGCTAAAAATATATACAAATATTTGACATATATATATATATTTACACAGGTATAACCCTAAATAATTGCCAATATTTACCTTTTAAAAACTTCTGTGTGAATTGTGCAGCACCAATTCAACTACAATTGTAACTGTACTAGCAGCGGATCATGCCATTGCATTTGTTTTCTTTACATTTCTTAAGAAATGTAACATAAAAAGCTAAGCACAATAAATATTAAGAATTTAACATTCGTTACGTTCGCGAAAAGACGGTTTCAACAAGCTAGGAAAATAAAATATAGTAAAAATTTAACTGAACTTTTACTGGAGTTTATTGAGAATGAAAAAATGGGTAAATTTAGGCTTTTAAGTTGTTATCAAAAAAATAAAAATTTTAACAAGTACGAGCAAGTGTTTCTGGCAATTAGATGAGCTAATAATGCCTTTTCCCTGTCAGTAAATTGTCCCTCCATTCACCTATGTAAGTTATGTAACTTTTTAAATCCATTCACATTGTGAGTATATTATTTAATCGTTCTACTTATCTTGGATTGCATAACTTTGTACAAATAATTCATTTCTCAATAATTCATTTCTTGATTCATCGATATATATTTTTAATCAAGTTATTTTTTTAAAAAACGAAAACATTCAAGCCCAAAAAACAAAGAATAAGATAGATGGGAATATGTAAATCTTTCTCGGAAATCAAAAAAAAATACCGGAAAGTATTGTTTACATTAATACCATGACGACGGTTCTTGGAATAACAGTTTCAACAATAAATGTAGCCGGTTTTTTTGGTTGGCAATGGTTTTTACAGTTTCTTACAGTTTGTTAGAGATGTTTTAGTTTTCTTCGAATTCGGCTATAAATACAAACTTCTATCTTCAGTTCCTGTTCTGTTTTTGAAGTAAACATAATAAAGTAAATGCAACCTAAATAGTCGGGCGACCTGGGTTGGATTTTAACGATGTGAAAAAAATCTCTAAACTGCCGTCCCCGGTTGTGTTATATTAAAAGCTTACGGTTTAAAAACGTATGAACTGGTTTCTATCTGCTTTAGGAAATCCCTGCTTACGAATTTGTTATCAATTATTTATCCCCGGAAAATTTATAAAAAGAAACGCTATTTGTAGAGTTAAAAAACACATTGTTGCACTTTTTTAATATTTTTATGTTATGCCATTTAAAAATGATATACAGTTTATTTCCCGTTAAATTGGACCTTCAGGCAACGACGGTTTTAGGGACTGCGGGGCCCGGGCCCGAAAACATAAGAGGGGCTCGGTTTTAAAATATTTTTAACCGAAAAACCTTTTAAAGATTTTTTGACAAAATTTTAGGGTTTAAAACTTTAGCTGTATATCTATATATTAGCTTTAAAAATAATAAACCAAAGAAACGGCAAAATGAAAATATCTGCAAGATATTAAATTAAAAATAAAAACTGTAGCTTATAAAAATCGACGAAAAACGTGTTCAATCTATTAAAAGCGATTCCTTACTAAAAAAGCTATTGCCTTTCCTGGCCTTCGAATTTAAGCGATGATGCCAACCTTCCACGTGGTTATTCGTACGGATATTACGGTAGATGGCTGGTGTTGGAGAGGCTCGCTATTGGCATCGGGCAATGGCGATGGCGAACTCGGAGTATCGAAACAGGATTGCAGCAAAGGTAGAGAAGGCAGGGATGACGTGACCGGCGCTCGATGGTGAGGTTTGGCTGGCTAGCATTTTCTCTTCTGTGATCTTGGTGCGGCGGGCTCGGCGGTTGGGCTTGACTCAGACGAAATCGTGATGGTAGCGTGATGGTCTTGGTTTAATTGAACTTTCAAGCATGGAAAAAGGCAGCCTCCAACCACTGGCACACTGACTGGAGTTCTGTCGCCTTTTCCTCCAAACCTTTGAAGTGTGGTGCGTGCCTGATTGTTGACTGTGGTGGATTCCTAGTTGGAAACTAGCAAAACCTGAAAATAATTGGCCACCTGAATAGCTGTTTGTTTATAGTTTGTTTATATTTCAGTTTTGTTAACGTAAAAAAATAAAAGAGTTTATTGTACGGGAGGTATATTTCCGGGGGGTTTATTGTACGGGGGGTATATTTCCGGGGGGGTTATTGTCCTTTTTCCGTAATTCAAAGGGCTGAAATAGACACACAAAAAACAAAGAAAATGAGAAAAATTTCTAATTTACGAACTTCTTTTTAAATGAATTCATAACTTCTAGTAAATTCCATCTTTCCTCTAATCTTTTGAAAGAAAATTATTAACAAAATATTTAAGCTTCCACCTTGGAAATCCACTTTTATCTTGTCTACATAGTCTGTAATTTGCTATTTTTTCTTTTTCAAATTACATGCTTTAGGCTATGTTTTTAAACCTTTTCCATATTGTCTTTTTATCGTCTTTCAGTTCAAATTTTAGGCATAAAATTCGTTGATTAAAGTTCTATAATTAAAATATTCTGGTCGGTAAATTATACATTTTGACTATTTCTGGTCTGTAAATTACAAAAAAAAATTTGAAAGTAACTCCGATATACATTCGAGAGTAATCTATATAGACCCATGACTTAGGTTTCAACTTCGTAAATGCACAACTCGATGAAAAAACAAGATATTGAGTTGAAATTTTCAACGAAGATTGGAAATAATAGTATCAATCTGAAATATATGACAATTATCTTTAAAATTTGGATATAGTGGTTTGCGCATGCGTAAAGGTAAATTCAATATATAGAGCCCTACCGAAAGTTATATCAAACGAGACTTTGCATATGATATGAATAGCCCAACCGAAAAAAGATTAAAAAATTTAATACGCATGCATTTAATGCCCTGAATTCCCCACTTTTTGAATATAATTATACTATAAGCTAAAGCCATCATACAAGCATCATTTTCCACAAAAGGTTTACAGTTATCATATTGTCTTAACGAAATGTGCGCGAAATGGTACTGCGCATGCGTGTGCGATATCTGACAATGATGTGAAAATTAAATTGGACTTTTTGTCGCTGAATCATGGTTCTTAAAGTTATAGACAGAATGTGAAGGGATTCTGACCAGTAGTTAAGGAGATATAAGAGGGCTCGACACTTTTTTCCATTTTTTTGAGTATAAGGAATGCTGCCAACCCTAGTATATTAGCAATCTCTCGTTAAATAATGAAGATTATCACTCCAAATTTTGAATCGTGATTGAAAATGATCATATCTATCAGAATAACCTGGTTCCAAATCTCATAACTTAGTATACAATTCAAAATTTTTTTTTGATTAAACAATGTCCGGAAACTGCAAGTAACATACACTACCAACATTTAAGGTTCAGTTAAAACGTTTTTACAAGTGATAATTACCTTGTTTTTTAGTTAAACAACGACTCATATATATATATATATATCATATATATGTCAACTTAAAGTTACATTGATTAGAAAGTGGCACGCAAGCATTTCGTTTTTGCAATTCCGTAAATAAAATTGTAACATACGTTCCGCATGTTCACGACAGTTAAGGATGGTTGACAGAATTCATTTAGGGACCTAATCAGTATTAGGTAAACTTTAAATTGAACTATAACAATAACATTTTAGTTTTGTACTTTTGGAGATACACAGAGTGAAACATGCAAAAGTAACATACGTTTGGTGACATACGTTTCTGCAAAATATGGGTAGTGACATCAATGACCTGTAAAACTGAAATGGAAGGGATCTTGTAGTAGTGCATATTTACTGTTTTAAGACCCTAAAATACCATATATTCAGCTGCTTTATAATTCTTCATCGAAACGGATTGTCATATTTTAACGTTTTTCAAGTTTCGAATGTCGCACTTTTTTGAGAATGGCTCTAAGAGCCGAAAAGAAGAATCTCTAAATTTTGGAAGTTTCAAAACTACATCGTCTCCATCACTTACGCGAAAAAATATCAAAATCAATATTATTTCTTACTAATCATTGTAATTCCTTTACTTGACTTTGTTTACTTAATTAAGCAAAAACACGTTTACATTTCTTCCCTTACTTTACTTTTGTTTACATATATATATTAAAATTAGAAGTGTGACCAGTACGTTTTGAATTTCCGGTCGCGATACCAATGATACCAGGCAGCTGTCTCCTTCAATATCCAGCATGATTGATCTGGTGTACAGACGTTTCGAAACTGCTGATTTGAAAGTGGTCGTTTCGAAATTGACGATTCGAAACCGGACGGTTCGAAACAATATTATTTAATATTTTTTAAACTTATTAATTTTCGAAATAATTTTCTTTTCGGTTTTTTAAATTTTTATTAATTTTCGAAATAAATTATGTTTTTCGTTGTTTTTTAAAGTTCTATTAACGTTTTTTTAAATTTGCGAATTCGAGTTTTGTTCAATAAAAATTTTGTGATAAGAGGTCTCTCTGATATGAATGATTATTAAATGAAATTTTAAGTATTGAGGTCCAGAGATACGATGGCGAAAAGAAAATATTCTATAAATATCTGTACCCTTACAATAACTATAGAAACAAAACAAATAGAATAGAAAATATCATTACATATGCACGCATTTTACTTTAAAAGAAATGCGTTTAGGCTGACCATAAAATATTGAGAATAAGTCAGGTCAGTCGGGAAAAAAATAGTAAAAGCAAAATAGTAAAAAGACATTCAATGAACACAGATTTTACTGGACCATGTCTTACAGCATTAGAAATATAATATATTTTTACTTATTGTACAAGTTTGTAACAACTGAGGGTCGCAGAACGAGAATTGTGAAACTAAGATAATTGGCCTGTAACATCTGGTTTGTACCTAAACTCATCATCAACTCTTTGAAAGCGTTCTTGTTCCCGTGGCAGAGCATCTCTACCAAAAATCGGCTCCAAGTAAACCCATTTGCGTTGGATTTGGTTCAAACTCTGCAAGTATTCATCAAGATCTACCAGACGGCCTTCCCATATTGTTGCTTTGTCAATCAAACAAAAATCTAGATAAAATGTCTTACAAATTCATAGAGTTTGTGTTGAACTTCCTTACACAGTTCAACACAAATTGCAGGTCTGAAATCTTTATTTATGAGTTCTGAGTGTGGCACACAACATGTGTAATGGTGGTAAAACCAAACAAATTGCTGCATCATATACAACCAAAAGTGTAAACACCGGAAGCAATTTTATTTAATTTACATATTTACTTTTGTAGCTAGAGAATGTCTCTACGGCAACGTAGAGTCCCGGATAGAATTCAAACATATTACAACGCAAGTTGGGATGAAAAGCTAAAGTACACTGTAACTGATAAAAAGTTTGGTACCGTGCATTGTATTGGCATATTATTGACGCTTAGTTCTTTGATTTACTCTGTGTATGTGTGTGAAATGTTCCTCCCCACTCCAAATCCTGTTGATGCCCCGAAAACAGTTTTCTCTGCAGTCAGAGCACGTCGCCATCTCACAGATCTTACAAAGATTGGTCCTCGTGTTTCTGGAAGTTATGCCAATGATATTGAAGCCGTGGGGATGTTGGTACGTGATATAGGGCGCATAAAAAAGATGGCGAGAAAAGGTTTTCATATTGACATAGACGTGCAAACTGGTTCTGGCTCGTTCGCGTTTGTGAGAAAAGCGACTAGTTTTACAAGTGTGTACGATAACATCACTAATGTTCTGGTGCGTATTTCAAGCACTACAGATGACGACGTGTTTTTATTAGTCAATGCTCATTACGATACAGTGCCAAATACTGAAGGAGCAAGTGATGATGGAGTGAGTTGTGCTGTTTTATTAGAAGCTTTCAGATGCATTACCCAAAGTGATCCCTCATCCCTTAAACATGGCATGATATTTCTATTTAATGGAGCTGAAGAAGGTGGACTTGGGGGAAGTCATTTGTTTGTCAACAAACACAAATGGTTCCCATTAGTGAAGGCGGTTGTTAATTTGGAAGCAGCTGGGTCAGGTATGAAATAATTTGTTTGTATTTTACTAAATTTTGCCAAGGCAATAATTGGATAAGGGTATCTTGGTGACCTCCTCTCATAATACTTAACTCGGAAACATGAAACAAATCCTAGAATGGGCCACCTTACCAAGAAACAGATTGAGTACATGGATGTGGCAAGATTCACTCGTGATTCGAAATCAATTTCTGAGATTCTAAGTCAATTACTGAGCCAATGCACTTAGCCAATGCACTACAGGTATCATTAAGAAAGGTTAAAAAGTGATTAACGATTTCATTATTTGTTTGAAGGTGGGAGAGAGTTTGTTTTCCAAACTGGTCCTCAACATCCATGGATTCTTCGTTCATATGCGAATTCTGCAAAATACCCATTTGCATCGGTTGTTGCTCAGGAGATATTTCAATCCGGTGTCATTCCATCAGATACCGATTTCCGTGTGTTCGTTGGATATGGAAAGTTGATTGGTAAGCAGGTAGTAATAATGATAAATAATATCTTTTCTTGCATCTTTCATTGATGGTTATGAATTAGTTAACGTTTTTAACATTATAATATCTGGTGATTGATAGTGCAATAGGAATGGCGTTCGGCTCTTAACCGAAAGGGTCTGGGCTATGCTATCAGAAAGTTGTTTAGTGAGCGGTTATAAATAAAAAAAACTCTGTCTTTCATCAAAAATAATCATTGCAAAACTCTGGGTCAAGGTCTTTATGATAATGAAAATTAGCATTCTAGAAGCCTTGTTAAAAACAAATGTAACATCATAGGATATTGGATACTTAATTGTCATCCCAAAAAGCTGAGTGACAACTCCACATTGTGTCGTTCCTCGTGGTGTACTGTATGATAAGAACCTGCTGGAGCTTCAAATTTTGATATTTTCTTAACATAGCTCCTAACCTGAAATCGTTATGTTTTGAGGGTAGTTTGAACATTGCCAAAAAATAAGGTTACAAAATGTTGTTGTTTTGCACACCAAATTTTCCAACAAACTTTGATAAAACAAGATTTTAATTAATTTATTTCGTTATTGTACAAAGTGCACACTAAGTTACCTAAAATAATAACGCCAACACAATGGCATGTGGATTTAGTCATTATGAGGCATATGTATGGGTGTACATCAGGGCTTTTGCTAACGATCAAGTCTACTTCCTATTTTACAAAAATGTCAATGAGTTTTGGCGTCATTTTAATGTATTTAAAAGGTTTGTGTTATGTCTCAAATAAATACACGAAATACACGGTGAGTCTATATCTCTCTTCTTTTCAAAATGTAACGTGTACATTAAAAAACTCGTTAATAATTAATCGCTTCTCCCTTCTCCCCGGTCCGCATTCTCGTGACACGTCGACTTAACACACGTGTTTAACACAAACATGACTGCACAGTCAAATGAAGATATAACAATCCTCAACCCTAAGAATCACACTCCTTTAAGTAAGCCGGTCTACGTCTCATTCCTTCAGAACGTCTTGGCTCCGCCACAATCGTCTCACTAGAAATCGCACCCTTACTTGAAGTCAAAACACCTGCCCCAGCATGATCAGCATCTTCTGTCGGAACAACCTCCGTTGACTCCTCACCTCGACTGTCTGGATAACTCTCCAACTTTCCAAAACCACTACTATCTGCTTCAGACCTATAATCCTCAGCTGTAGACAAATTGCGAGTTTCAACAGAAATTGACTCATCAACTAGAGATCGGTCCGAACTATCACGTCGGACAATCTGATCTACATGTCTATGAGCCACATGCCCCTCGTCCGTTCTAACCTCGTAATCAATATTTCCACAAACAGCCACAATGACACCGGGAGTCCATTTCCGATCAGCGCTATACGTCTTGATCATCACATCGTCATTGATGTTAAACGCGCGAAGCTTCCCTTTATATACACGTTGCTTCCTTGTGACAGCGACGTGAAGATCTGGGCGTACTAGAGTCAAAGCTGATCGCAGTTGGCGTCCGAATAATAGTTCAGCAGGAGAAATACCGGTTGTAGTATGTGGTGTTATTCTGTACTTAAACAGAAAACGGCATAATTTGGTATGGATACTCCCTTCTTTTAACGTTTTCAATGAATCCTTTAGTACACGCACAATTCTTTCCGCTTGACCATTAGATGACGGATGATATGGAGCAGAGAAAAGATGATCGACACCATTCTTTCGGAGAAATGCATTGAACTCCTCGCTGGCAAACCCTGGTCCATTGTCACTGACCACAACTCTTGGCAACCCATGCGTCGCAAATAACTTCCTTAGAACTCCAACAGTAGTTTTTGCATCGGTACTTCCAACAACTTCTACCTCAATCCACTTCGAAAAACTGTCAACCACCAGCAAAAACGTCTTACCATCAACAGGTCCAGCATGATCAATGTGAATCCTTTCCCAAGGTCTAACCGGATACTCCCAAGAATGCACTGGTGCCTTTGTAGGATTGCTTTGACTCCGCTGACAAATCTCACATTTCCGAACAAGTTCTTCAATATCCCTATCAATTCTCGGCCACCAAACATAACTCCTGGCTAATGATTTCATCTTACTCATCCCAAGATGTACCTCATGCAACTCTGCCAGAACCTTACTCCTTAAAGAGCTTGGTATAACGACTCTCCCTCTTCACAATACACATCCATATTCCGTAGTAAGCTCCGACCATCTAGACACATACGGTTCCATCTCTTTTATATCACTGGCTGCCTTATCCATACCCTCCAACACCATGTTCATCACTGGCCCAAGCAACGGATCTTTCCTGGTTTCAATCTTGACTTCTCTTCCAGTAACCGGTGCACTAACCAAATCCATCATCAAAACCGAAACAACCTCCTGCGATACTTCCCCATTCTTGGCATCAAGAGGCAGACGACTTAGTGCATCCGCATTCAGATTTGAATCACCCGGACGATATCGCAAAACATAATTATATCCTGACAACAGCAATGCCCATCTTAACACTCTTGCAGCTGACCGCGCAGGCAACCCACTTGTCTCAGCAAACAAACCCAACAACGGCTTATGATCTGTATACATCATGAATTTCTGACCAAATAAAATTTGATGTAGCTTACGCACTGCAAAAACTAATGCTAACCCCTCCTTCTCAACCTGTGCATAATTCCGCTCCGCAACAGTCAATGTTCTAGAAGCATAACATACGGGTTTCTCACTACCATCAAACATAACATGGCTCAACACTACTCCCAAACCAAATGGACTAGCATTACAATGGACGACTATTGGTTTCGACTGGTCAAACCGAACAAGTAATGGAGCCTCGCACAACATTTTTTTTACCGAATTCAATGCTTCCTCGCAACTCCTGTTCCAATTCCAGCCAGCACCCTTCCGCAATAGTTTATGAAGTAGTTCTGTCACTGTAGCCATTTGTTTCACGTACAAATTGTAGTAATTGACCATTCCAAGAAAAGATCTAAGCTCTGTGATGTTGGCCGGTGTTGGTGCATCACGAACAGCTTCAACATTAGTAGGCATAGGTTTTATTCCCTCTTTGCTTATGACATAGCCACCATATGTTACTTCAGGCTGCATGAACGAACACTTTGATACTTTTAAGATCAATCCAGATTCTTTCAGTGTATCAAGAACAGCCCGTATATTATTAAAATGATCATCATCGGAATATCCAGAAATCAGTATGTCGTCTACACGAATTTTCACAAATGGAATTTTTCCTAATCGCTTGTCCATTTCCCTTTGAAATATTCCTGTTGCACTATGGACACCAAACTGAAGTCTACTCGGACGATATAGACCTTGATGGGTATTTATCGTTAAAAGCTCTTGCGAAGATTCATCAAGCTCCAACTGCTGATATGCCTGCGATAAATCTAACTTGGTGAACCGTTCGCCTCCTTGTAATGTAGCAAGCTGGTCAATGGTGTTTGGTATAGGGTACGAATCCACTGGAGCAGCCGTGTTAATTGTAACTTTGTAATCGCCACATATCCTGATCGGCCCTGTAGGATTCTTACTATCCTTCAACACCGGAACAATAGGTGCCGCCCATCTCGAATACTGAACCTTCTTCCACACACCTTGTCTCTCAAGCTTATCCAACTCCTCTTCAACTCTTGCTCGCAATGCATAAGGAACTGGTCTTGGCTTAAAAAACTTCGGAACAGCCTCTTTCGCAACGGGAATATGAACCTTGAAACTCTTCAAACAACCTAGATCATCTGTGAAGACCCGAGGAAAACCCTCTATACACTTTTGAATCCGCGAATCAACACTTCCAACCTTGTTGACCCTACTAATCGGAAACAACTCTTCCCAACTCACTTTAAATCGACTCAACCAATCCCTACCTAGCAAAGAAGGTACATTCCCCTCAACTACCGTTATTGGCAACTGACAAGTTTGATCACCGTATGATACATCTACCACCCCAACACCCTCTGGTTTGACCACTTCACCTGTATATGTCTTTAACTTCAGATTCGACCCCTCCAACGGACCTTCCTTCCCTGTTCTAACCCGATTGTAAGCCGAAACACTCATAACTGACACCGCCGCACCTGTATCTATCTCCATCCTCAAATCCTTTCCGTTAATTTTCACGCCCACCATAACTGACTCATTCACCCTCCCGACCTTCGTATGCAAGGAGTACAAAAACAAAAAATTGACATCACTATCATCCTTGGTACTATCACTACCACTCTCCTGGCTTGCAGCCATTGCCCTTATCCTGACGTTTTTCCACTTCCCGCTAACAGACTCATCTTTCTTCTTCACCGATTGACATCGCCTTTTCAAATGACCAACTTTCCCACAATTATAACACTTCGCTGAACTGTACGAACAGCTATTGGCCAAATGTCCCAAGTCTCCGCAGTGAAAACATTCCCGTTTCCCATCACGATTCCTTGCAACTAATTTATGAATATTATTGTCCGTCTCACCATTATCTGCCACTTTATCGATACGAATTGCTCTGGCATCTCGATATGGTGCTTCAAATGTTCTGGCAGTCTCTAGTGCTTTCTCTAACGTTAAATTTTTAATCGTCAATAACTTCTGCTGCACACTCTCACTATTCAGTCCGCAGACAAATCTATCACGTAAATATTCATTAAGGTTATTTCCAAATTCACAATGCTCTGATTGCTTTCGTAATTCTGCAATGTATGCATTCACAGATTCGCCATTCTTTCTTTCTCTTTTGTAAAATTGAAACCGTTGCGCGATCGAATTTGGTAAAGGTCTCAAATGCTCTGTCAATAATTGTATTATCCGTTCATAGCTCTTGTCCTTTGTATTGTTCTCGCATAAGCTCCTCAATAACTTATATGCCGGTCCACCGATCGTTGAGAGAAAAAGTGCCTTTTTCATGGCATCATCCACTACCTGGTTTACTACTAACTAAATAATTTTCAAATCGCTCCGAATACTCTACAAAATCCTCGTTTTCCACATCAAAAGACGTCATATGTTCAATCATGCCAGATTGTTATGTCTCAAATAAATACACGGTGAGTCTATATCTCTCTTCTTTTCAAAATGTAACGTGTACATTAAAAAACTCGTTAATAATTAATCGCTTCTCCCTTCTCCCCGGTCTGCATTCTCGTGACACGTCGACTTAACACACGTGTTTAACACAAACATGACTGCACAGTCAAATGAAGATATAACAGTTTGAATTTGTCATCAAATATAATTTTACATTTTTCACATTATTACTAATGAAAACTATTAAATTTGTGACTTTGCTATAGAATACAACTTTGCAATTTTATTATTTTCACTTAAATGTGAAAGCTACTTTTGAAAATATTTTACTTTGTGAATGCGAAATGAAGAATTGGTAATTCCTTACATATAACAGCCATGGATAAATAAATATTAACTATTTAATAAATGTTAAAAACTAATTATTAATAATTTGTTATTAAAAGTGTTCTGTGATTATTTTTTAAAGGAATCGATCTCGCGTTCATCTCAAATGGTTACGTCTATCACACTCGACATGATAACGCTGAAGCTATACCGGATGGCTCCATCCAACGAGCTGGTGACAATGTCTTGGCCTTAATCCAAACGCTAGCAAACTCACCATATATTGTGGATCCAGGAGTGTACAAACATGGGAACACTGTGTACTTTGAGTTATTGGGAGTGACGATGATCAGTTATTCCGATTCATTGCACTCCCTCTTGAGTTACTTGACTTGCGGTGTTGTCATCAGTTATATTATCCTGAGATCATTTAACCGGAAGTTCTCCTCGGGTAAGTTTTATCAATTTTGATGTACTGTATTACCGTGAAAGTACAATACTATGTGCAGCCATTCCATCCTTAAAATTATGATTATAAAATAAACATGAAACCGTTCAACATAGCTGTAGAGTTCTATTGTGTTGCCATGACAACTTATCATATAAGAAAGGAGATTTTTAAGAAAGAAGATTAATTTCTAGTAAAGAAAAATATGCAATTTAAAGAAGAAAAAGAAAAAGTTGTCTGTAAAGAACTTTTGTTATAGAAAATGTGTGCAAAACGTTAGGCTAGGTTTTCTGTAATTTGAAATCTGATGAATTTCTCTTCTCAGAAAGCTTGTGTTTAAAATATTTAAAAATCTTATTTAAAACTAACATTGCCATAATTATATAGACACTGTTTTGTAATTCAGGTGCAAACGGTGTCACAATATTCTCTCTCTTTGTTTCGTCCTGCTTCATCATTCTGTCATATTTTTCCGCTTTGTTTTGCGCTGTTGCGGTTAGCTTGGTGCTTACAAAACTGAATGTTCTCTTGACCTGGTACACTCATGTGTGGTTTGCGATTCTTTTATACGGGCTGCCCGCCATGTTTGGAATGTTATTCGTACATTATGTGGGGAGCATTTCCATGTCTGGCAGGGTAAGAAATATATGTAAGCATGATTCAATTTTGAGTTTCTTTGTGACTATTTGATGGGCGAATTTTTTGTTTACAATCACCTAAGCTCATGCAAATATTCTTCATTAACCCCGGGATGCTTTAGGAAATAGACAGGCAAATTTCTGGAGCTTGTTTTGTGTACTAACTCATATCGATATTTTGATAGAGTTTTGAGGTGTGGATTTCACATGAATATCGTTCAAGTACTTAGCTGCAATGAAGCAACTTTGGTTGAGATTTTTTTTAATATTTCTTATATTTCAGGGCACAAACATCACCATATTGTCATCCGTATGTGGGCACCTTCTTATATATTCGTTGATTTTGTTGTACCTCAACTCTCTACAAATACTGTCATCGTTCCTTGTTTGGTTGTGGGTCATCTTTCCATTCGTCTTGCTCTGCCTGCCACTAAACCATGTCGAGTTCAACAAAGGAATGGAACACACGGCCACGTTTTTATTGCACCTCCTTGGAACATTACCACCCGCCTTGATCACTATTTATCATCTAAACACATCTTTAAAGTTTTTCTGTGCAATATTTGGAAGATCTGGTACCAGCTTGCCAAGTGATGTCGTAATGGCGGTTCTAATTGCTATATCTGTTGTCATGGTGATGTCATACTTTGTAAGTGCACGGGCGTTTTATGAATGCGTCCACAAATATGTTTTGATTTGCATCTTTTAAAATTCTAAAGCATTTATAAGTAATTTTATACTTTGCTCCGTCCGCCACTCTAACCAACTTCACTTGTATGAAATAGATGAATCTTGCGCACGCAGCCGCCAATTTGCGACACCTGGTTGCTGTCGTGGGGTTATTTTCCGTGGTGATTTTCTTGTATGCGCTCACTGGAAGAATGCAGCCATACGCAAACGATGATGTGGTACGAACACCTAAAAGGATGTTCATGCAGGTAACAGTTTATTGTGATTCTTAATTTTTATTTGAATTCAACACACACACACATATCCTGAGAAAAAAGAACAAAAATAAATACGCAAAATAGCGGGTGACCAAGGAAAGCGATTTGATTGGTTGATTTAAATATACGTAATTTCGTTTTGGTTTGTTGTTTTAATTCAAAATGATGAAGAAGAAAAAAGGTGGCAAAAATCTACAATGTGATTTCATCATTGGTTTTAATATGTTTTTGGAATTAATTCTACTTATAAGTTACCATTTCATTTTATTTCGGAAGTGATTTATGCAATTTAGTAAGCTAGCTATTTCTTGGATGAAAATGAAGTTTTTCTAGCTATCTATATACATAAAGTTGTATGTATCTGCCTACACTGTTTGAACGGTTGGTCCCAGAGCCAAACTAAGGGCAGATTTGGAATCAGTAGATTCAAGCGAATGTTAAAAAGAAATCAAGGATGATGCAACATTCACTACTTGAAAGAAATGATGTGTGAAATTTGCCTAGCGAGGAATAAAATTGAATGAAATGTTTTTTGTAGTTTATATAGTTTTCCTTAACATGCTATTTTTTAAGAATTTTGAAATAGTATAAGTGAAATAAACAGATTGGCACATGTATATATATTATATCCAAACAAGCAAACAATAGTTGGCATAGTTACACTTATTTATATAGCTAGTTTACATATTGGTGTGATTTTGAATTTCTCGTAGCATACATTGAGAACGTTTTACAACTCTGATGGTTCAATACGAAAACAAGACTCTGGTATTTGGGTGCAGCCGATGGATTACTTCAAAGTGACGCAACTCAACGGTGTCCCATTTTACAAAGATTTGCAAGATTTGCCGTGTGAAGGGTCGTACTGTGGATTGCCGTATTATTATGGAATGAGAATTGTGGCCAGGTAGCTACATCCTATCTCTCGGGTTCCAATTAACTAAAAAGTGTATATGTTGGTTTGTTTTTTAACGCTCATTAAGCATTATCGTGAAGACCTTGACCCAGAGTTTTAGTGTATTTAATTGCTCCCATTTGTGCTACGGTTATTTTTGATGAAATACAGAATTGTTTATTTATAACCGCTCACGTAACAACGTTGTGCAAGCCCAGAACCTTTCGGTTAAGAGTCAAACGCCATTCCCATTGCGCTATTGCCTATATAGATATGCATATACAATTATTGTTGTCAACTATTCGATCAGAGTTAATGTTAATTATGTTAATGTATGTTTTAAAAATAAGAAACAAAATTCAGATTTGAATCAAACAAAAAATTTTACTGAAAAGTGTAAAACTTAAATTCTGTCTTTGTGTCACTTTCCCTTATTTCCCCAAAAACAAATCTGTTAAAATCTTGTTCTATATCTATATGTTCTTGTTTAGACAACAGTGGTTTTTGTTCGGTGAGAAACCTGGTATTGATGGTCCCTTAACACCAAATATTTACAAGCGTGAACTCACTGCACTGAACAGAATCCGGTTCTATTTCAATATTTCAGGTGCCTAACTTAGCACAATATGTTAAATTAATGTCCTCCAAAAACTTTATGTTTTATGTTCAATTATCTATTCATTCTTATTTATTCTTATGAATATAATTTTTGCTTTCGGCAAACAAAGTTGTTTTTCTTCAATCTAACACGCAGATATAGTATAGATATGATATGTATATATATTATATATTTAGGTCACTGTAGCTTAGTGGTTAGTGCATTCAACCCACAAAATCAAACGGTGCTGGTTCGAAACCCAGCTCGGACATATTTTGATTTCTGAGTTACAGTTGAGTTATTGAGCGGAACTCATTGCGTAATGCAAGCCTAGCTCAAATGGTGGGTTGTCTGGTGAAGCGACTTCGTAGGTGCAAATGGGTGCCCTAAGTACGCCAGGACCTAAACCTTGGGATAAGAAGTGCCACTGTTACATGTGGAGAGTCCCGTAAAAACTACATTATTATTATTATTTATTATTATTATATTTTTAAGGAGAAAAACTTTTTTTATTTTGGTTAACATGTTTCGGCTAAGTTACTAGCCATCATCAGAACAAAGAAAATGTACAAATTATTTAATTAAAAGTTACAAATCCTACAAAGTAATGTGAAGAATTTTGAGAATTAGAGAACCGTTGTGTTTTACTTCTGAGACTTGTACTGTCTTCAGATATCCCATTATTAGATCTACATGTCTACTTTATAGGTCCTGACCATATGAACGTGTTTTTAACTCTGAAACCAGGCGCTAAACTTGTTGACTGGTCCATGTACAAAGGTGATAGGTTTCATTCGTTGGAGAATTTCCATGAGCCACGCAGTGACGTTTACATGTTGTTTTACACACGAGGGTTTTATGCTGACTCGTGGAAATTTTGGTTTGAAATAGAGGTGAGGTAATATAATTCCTGAAGTTTTCCGTGCAATCCAGGGGAAACGTCACGTAAAACGTGCTGGAGTTCAAAGGACCCATAAAATGATTAATGTGTGAAATCTCTTTGCAGTAATCAAAAGATAAGTTGTAGTTTGATTCCTTATAGATACATTCATTACAGTGCAAGTAAATCGTTCCTATCGGCAGCTAGATCATTTAAGATAATTTTTTGTTTTATTTTGTACTTTGATTATGTTCTTTGCCAAAAATTCTGCGAAAATCCTGGGAACTGAAATTGAAATAAAGCTAACGAAATTCTATTTAAATCTAATTATAGAAGCTTGATAGTGCAACAAGTGATGACATTGCCGAGCTGGGATTGGCTCGTCATTATCTCCATGGTGATAAGGCTCGTTCCAGGTTCCTTACAACAGCCATAGACGCTTTGCCAAGCGTTATTTGCGAGAACGCATGGACAAGCAATTACGATAGTTTTGTGCTGAAATAAACAAGTTTCAAGTGACAATAATAGGGCTCAATAAAATTTGATTAAAGTAAAAAAAAATTACTAATTAAAAGAATTACTTGATTGAAGGCTTTTTTAAAATTATTTTCTAACCACCTTTTACCTTGTAAATTGGAATTGAGTTCCCTTATAACTGACAGTTACACTAAGCCATTCAAATTATTATTTTTTTTATTATTTTTTAAGTTGCTATATTATACATGGGCTACTAGGAGCCACTAGGAGGATTTGATATTTGTGATATTTCAAATGATTTGTAATGTATTTTAAGTTTAATTAGCTGACATTGATAAAGTATTGTATACTGATATTTATTTTCTGTTCGTTGAAAAACATAAAGTTGAATTTTGAGCTTAATTGTTTTCTTTGGTAAAGGTATAATATAGACCATTTGTGAGAATTTTTAAATGAAAAGCCATGAAGATTGAGCTTTGTTAGTTAGTTAAGGTTGAGTTGTCAATCATTTTATGAACTTCTTTTGTTAGTTAAGGTTGAGTTGCCAATCATTTTACGATATTCTTTAGTTAGTTAAGGTTGAGTTGTCAATCATTTTATGAACTTCTTTTGTTAGTTAAGTTTGAGTTGTCAATCGTTTTATGAACTTCTTTTGTTAAGAATGGCTGTTAGGGAATTGCTTAAGTTTTATACATTGTTATCTCACATCATTGAAGGTACTCAATATCATTCGTAGATGTCAGGTTAAAATTTCAATCAATTACAATGACTGGAAAGTTAACTGATGTGGATTTTGTTGTCATTGGTGTGTACCTTGCCACTGTCATCGGCGTCGGGATATGGGTGAGATACCACTTTGATACATAATGTTCCAAGCACTTTTTTGATTCAAATGATGTATGGTTCAATAAAACTTTAATACTTAAGAAATCTCAGCTGTTTACAGTGTTTATTGGTTTTATTGGAGGCCATTTTTAGTATATTGTCACATAAGTTGGCTGATGGTTAAGGTGTTGTGTGCAAACTGCTTCAATAGAAGACACAACAACATCTGTGATAAAACTGTTTTAGTGTTTTGCAGTTGGTCCATGGTTTTGGATTCTTTATAAAAAATTTACATTTTTCATATTAATGTAATATTTCGTATTATAGGCATTATTATTAATAAACTATATTAAATTTTGCAAATTTGTTGTTATTTCCACTCAGAACAACTTCACATATTACACACATGTGTTTTTGTGTTTTTGCAAACAGTCGTTGTTCCAATCGAAGCGTGGCACAATCAATGGTTATTTCCTGGCTGGAAGGTTCATGACTTTTATCCCTGTGAGTATTGTTGGGAGATGTTACGTAAAAAATATATTAAAGAGTTAGTGTCAATCCTTATTGATTTGTGTTTAGTATTGAACCACCCATCCACCCAACTTTACAATTAGAGTTTCAAAAAATTTATAACTTTTATAAACCATACCAAAGTGAGATAATACAGTTTTTTCATGGTGTGTGATTTTAGCTTGACAAGCAAGAAACAAGATTTGTTGTAAAATTAATACAACTTGGGCTAATACTGAATAATGATGAACCTTTGGAAATCAATGATGTATTTTCGTGAGCAACAATACAACAATGAAATTATTGTTCTAAATATTCAGGTTGGTATGTCGTTGTTTGCAAGCAACATTGGCAGTGAACATTTGGTGGGTCTGGCAGGTTCTGGTGCAGCATCAGGCATTGGTGTTGGTGCATTTGAAATTAACGTAATCTACTTTTTGAAATGCTTGATGAATGTTTTATCTATATCCAGTCTTCTCATTTCCGCGTATGTTTTTGCTTACCCGTTCGCCGGCACGTACACCAACCTTGGTATAGGAACGTTTGTGTACATATTTTTTTTGCATACGCCAGATGTTTTTTATATCTATGATTCGAAGTGTGCAAAATGTACGATGACGTACCTGAATTTGTATTTTCCATAAGCCAAGCGTAACATATTTCGTATGACATACGCATTTAGAAAAAAAAGAAAAATGTGGTTTCAGTTGGGAAAATCTGAGTATGCTGTGTCTACATCCTGACCCCCTAATGACCTGGCGTGTCAAAGAAGCCGTTATATCGCAGTAACCATTTGGAACTATACCACAAGTTACTCATCCCTAAAGGGACCAGTCACTACACTAAAGTGTAGATCCTAGACGATACATAACTATTTTTTCATTGCGGCAGAGTGCGGACCAATGCTGGAATGGCATAAAGCAATCAGCACATTGGAGAGAAGCTCATATAGTGTTTATGCTGTTAAAGTTAATATTATATCGTGCCGATAAAGCATGCCTACGGAGGGGAAAATCTCCAAACATAAATTGACCGGCTAGCAAAGAACTTAGCTGTGTAATCACACTGTGTAATGTTTTAATTATACGACGTACATCATAATAATGTCTCTTTCTCGTGATATGCAGAGACGAACTCAATTCGATTGAAACCAGCATGATTGACCTAAGTTATTGAAGATTACAAAATATAATTTTTCTCATTTTGTTTCTATATTTCACTACTCGAGCTCGCCTGAAAGTAGAGCACTTGAACCCTCCAACAAGCTGCAGATTTATCTGACCCAGCGTTGGTGCGCATTCACCCGCAGTATAGATGTTTTCCGCGGTTTGGTTTAGGCACTGGGCTGGCCTTCTCCACTGTAATAGTAGAGATGGTGTCAGGTGACTCTGGTTCATGGAGACATTCATGTCACTGCCAAATCGGTCGGTCACATTTTATACATCAGGGCATTGAATGTTAGCATGTGGAGAGAGAGCCGGCAACAGCTTGAGTAGTGATTTACAAACACATTGCAAAGAGACATAAAAATGCAGCAAGTGACAATGAATGAACTTTAAATGCACATGGCCTCTCAAAAAAATTTGCAAATCACTTTTGAACAATTAATTGGAGCAATGCAGCGGGAGTCTACTAGACTAGCTATATAACCCGTTAAAATTGCACTCAATACTTCTATGAGAAAGAATAACTGTGCTAGCCTGTCTTAATGTAGACCAAATGACAAATTATGTACGGCAAAACATAAAAATATGTCTACGCGAAACAGTAAAAATCGTATTCGCGTACGCAATTTTTTTTGCGTAGGCAACATTTTTAATAATGAGAAGACTATATCCCAATGTTACCCACTACAATGAATGTTTTATCTATATCCCGATGTTACCCACTACAATGAATGTTTTATCTATATCCCGATGTCACCCACTACAATGAATGTTTTATCTATATCCCGATGTTACCCACTACAATGAATGTTTTATCTATATCCCGATGTTACCCACTACAATGAATGTTTTATCTATATCCCGATGTTACCCACTACAATGAATGTTTTATCTATATCCCGATGTCACCCACTACAATGAATGTTTTATCTATATCCCGATGTTACCCACTACAATGAATGTTTTATCTATATCCCGATGTCACCCACTACAATGAATGTTTTATCTATATCCCGATGTTACCCACTACAATGAATGTTTTATCTATATCCCGATGTCACCCACTACAATGAATGCTTTATGAAAATGAACGATAAGTCAATATTTGAGATTTCACATACAAAAGGATGCATTTTGACCTTTTTTCGAAATTATTGTATATGACAAGTGACAGCAGGTTGTACCCAATTAGGAAGTCTATATATATATAATATATGTTGTAGTTTTTTTAGTTTTTGGTCTATATCTTACTGATTAGTCAACTATATCCACTAATTCACTACCCTCTCTCTGACATATTTCAGGCTCTCATTTTCCTGCAACTTCTTGGATTTGTGTTCTTACCAGTATACATTGCAAGTGGTGTAAGTTAGCTGTTATTGATGATTCCTTACTGCTCTTGGTAAACACAAAATATCTTTAATGGCAATTAGAGTGCGGAGCTCGAAGTATGATAGAGTTAAGATTTTTATTTGACGTTCACTACTTGTGTATTGAAAATCGTGTATCAAAATTGTCTTAAAATACCATTGACTCGGTTTGTTAAAAAAGAAATCCATTTTAAATTAAGATAAATAATTACTTTTCAAATACAAATTTGACCTTAAGAAAGATTTTATCTTAAATTTGCTGCTTGCGCACATATATATATATCTTTATTCCATAGTCTATTGTCTATAGTCTATAAGTAAACCCTGGTCTGGCACTACATTGTTCTCGATCATTGTTATATTCTTAAACTAGATAATCGTAAAATATAGGTCACGTGTTAAAGGAGGATGCATAACAAAATTTAAAATGGCGGCTTCTCAAGCATTTTGCGCAGGAGAAACGTTAAATTTGGTATTTGATATCTTAGACGAAGACCTCTTGGATGATATTTTTCAAGAATATATTAACGAAACTGTAGAAGAGGTATTTATTAACAATGATATTTTAATATAAGTTATTGTTTAAACAATTTTAGCGTGGGGATTTATGAAAACAAAACAAGTGTAAATGTAAACAATACAACAGTAGCCAGCTAAATATATATAAAACGTTTAAAAGTCAGTGTTTATATATTAAAAACTCTTCTTTTTTTTCAGGTGATTTCAACGGGAGTGTTTGTGTGCAGTATTTGCTCAAAAGTCTGCAAATCAAAAGGAGGACTAACACAACATTCAAATTCAGTACATTCAGTTGAAGACAACAAAGTCTGTATAAATCCAAAGAGTGAATTAGATTTGACAACCTTTAGAACCTTATTGGAGGAGGTTCAAACTATATTGACAAACAATGAGTGCTATCCGTCACATGTGAGACAAAAAATTAAAGAATATACACAACCATCTAATCAAACCAACCAACTGTATAATGAAGTTGTCAATTTATATGCCAAACTTAATTCATCAAAGAATGCAGAGATCTTTCTATCTCAATTTTATTTTTTTATTTTTTTTTTTATTTTTTATTGTAGTTGCTCAGAACAAGGCCCTAAAGGCCACTTGAGTGTAAAGAGCTAGAAAAGTTACAGGGAAAGTGACGCAGTTTTCAGATATCGATGAACGTTTGATTTGAACAGCTGAAGGTTATAGACTGATGGAAAGCATGTAGAAGGAAGGGAGTTCCAAAGTCTGGATGTTCGCGGGAAAAAACTGTTCTTATAGAAATCCCTGTGGCAGTTTGGAATGCAAACAGTCCATTGATGAGAAGATGACGAAAACCTAGTTGTACGGTGAAAAATTCTGGGAGAAGGTGTAAGAGATGATAGTTCGCTTGAACAACGTCCATAAAAAAACTTGTAGAAAAGACAAAGAGAAGCTACGTTTCGCCGGTGCGATAGTGAGTCCAGTTTCGAAGATAAGTTTGCGCCGATTGCGTTGCAAACACGCCGTTGAACACGGTCTAACAAGTTCAAGCAATTCGCAGGAGCACCTGCCCAAATGTGGCAGCTGTATTCCATGCAAGGACGTATTGACGATTTGTACAGGTAAAGGATACACTCAGGGGTGAGGTAACTCATTTCTCGTAAAAGAGAACCAACCTTCATGGCAGCTGATTTTGCAATGGTTTCAATGTATGAACGCCATGAGAGATCACTTGTAAATATGAGACCAAGAAGGCGAAATGAATTGTTTTCAGGCAAATGAGAACCATTCATCAAAATTGGAGGTAAATATGCTTGCTTGAAATGATTAATGGAAAGAAGACTAGTTTTAGATGGATTGAAATTAACCAGCCAATTCTTACCCCATTCAACTACCGAATTGAGATCTTTATTGAAAACAGAGGCCAAATTAACCTTATCACAATCATCTGATTTATCAAGACAGGAATACGATGTGGAATCGTCAGCGTAAATAATGGTTTTGGATGATAAATTGTCTGGGAGATCGTTTATGTAGAGTAGGAACAGGGTTGGTCCGAGAACTGATCCTTGTGGAACACCAGCATTCATGGAAAAAGTTGAAGATGAATGACCACTAAGGACAACCTTGAGTCTACGGTTGGAAAGGAAGGAAGAGATAATTTTGAAAAAGTAACCTTTTAAACCATATGCTTTGAGTTTATGCAATAGACCCAGATGCCAGACTTTATCAAATGCCTTGGAGATGTCAAGAGCAACTGCTCGCGCTTCACCGGAAACATCAAGGACACGATAAAAACGTTCAGTTATAACTGTCAAAACATCAGCAGTGGAACGACCAGAACGAAACCCGTACTGGGAATCATAAAACAAATTATTTTTTTCAATAAATTCCACTAAGGTCTGGTTAAGTAAAGTCTCAAAAACTTTGCTTAAAATGGAAATGAGACTAATCGGTCTATAATTTCTAGGATTAGAACGGTCACCACAATTTTTAAAAATTGGAATAACGGAGGCAAATTTCCAGGATGAAGGAAAACAAGACCATTCAGGACCATTGAATAGTGGAGGCACAGATGATTTAGAATTGCCCCGGACATTTTTAATGATACGCCAAAATTTACATGAACCTATTTTTTTGAATTGATATGATCTTTAGTTCTTTCAGCAAAAACAGTTTTTGCTTTACGAACAACATATTTACAGTTATTGCGAGAGACAATAAACAATTTTCTGTTAAGATCAGTCGGATGACGTCGGTAGCAATGAAAGAAATGATTACGATGGGCTATGGCTGCAGCACATGCTGGTGAAAACCAAGAGGAAGAATGAGGTTTTATCTGATATTTCCTTGAAGGAACGAATAATCTTATTGCTTCAGATATTATTGAAGTAGTTTCATTTCATTTCAACACAATCATCAGCTGAGTTGGAAAGAATTTCCTTCCAAGGGACAGACTGAATGTGTGCTTGAAATTTTAGCCAATCCGCAAGATCATATCTAAAATAGGTTCTATGCATGAAATGAAATTATGCAAATGTTGTGTCATATTCGAATACATATTTTTTAAATTTATTTTTTAAATTTAGAAAAACACTTGTCAGCTTTAATTTCATGATCACTAGGAAGTACTCATCCAAGAACTATACAATTATAATTCAAGCACGCATCAATTATAACTTTGTGGGTTGGAACAGTAAAGCGCTCAGTTAAATTACGTAATGAAGTCAACTTTTCATTATGTGTTATCTTCCATGATTCTTTTATCTTCAATTTGTCAACTCTTTTTTGAAACTCTGCCAGATTCTTGTAGCAACTCGTGATCGTATTATTAGGAAAATGATTTTGAACAATCGACTGGTGTTTACGTTCTGGTTGAGAAGTTGTTTCGTGTGACTTTTTTGGTAGGTTTATTGTTGGTACCGCAAGTAGCTTTGGAACTTTCCGCCCGGTTTTTAGAAAATTAAGACAAATTTAAGAAATTCATTAATTTTCTTTTTAACAACATTTTGTTTTTCTAGAAATAAAAATCCACCAGTGAAGTAAAGGCTATTTATTTACTATTAAGTTTAAAATATTTTCAGTTTGTTTACACACTTTCATGAAAATATATTCTACATAGCAGAACCTTTATGAAATCTTAAAACTAAGATTTTACAGACTGATGTTATTTGTCTAAGAAAAGCTTGGTCTGTTTAATTTGTATCCGGTTTTGGTATTAACCACACTTAGTAAACAAACAGAAATTTGATTGCTCAGCGAATTATCTAATAACTTCTCAAAAACAACTGTGCATACTTGTCAGTTCTATATCTTCTGGAGCATAATGTCTTTCACATATGTGGACTTTTCCAACAGCTACCTTATCTTTCAAATCTTTATCTGCAACACGATATTGGTACAACACATTACATATTTACACATTCTCCATTTGGAATAGAATTCCTCATTTCGTGTTGGTATTTGAAATATTCCTATTCCTTGATATTGTGGACTTCTGCAAACACCACATCCTGGAAATGCACATTTCTTCTCAGGCATGTTGTTGTTGTAAAGTTGGTTAGCTTTTAAAAAAACTGGTTTGTAAGGTTAGTATATAAGAAATCATCAAATATAAAAAATATTAATTTAACTGAGCAACTCCCGCCAAACCATTAAAAATATTTTTACGAGATGTTTGTTACGCATCCTTCAGCGTCACGTGACCAACATTTGCGAAATTTCAAGTTCAAACAAAGAGATTGCCAGACCATGGTTTACTTCAATAGACTATGCTTTATTCAAACACAGACAATTCCCTCTCGCTCTCTCCCGCTCTCTCTCTCTCTCCCTCTCTCTCCCTCTCTCTCCCTCTCTCCCTCTCTCCCTCTCTCCTTCTCTCCCTCTCTCCCTCTCCCTCTCCCTCTCTCTCTCTCTCTCTCTCTCTCTCTATACATTTAACGTCTATTTTCCATGCTGGCACAGGTTAGACGGGTTTACTGATGGCACCCCTCCATCCTATTTTATCCTACCTACGTTAAGATATTTAGTAAGTGAGTGCATGTTTTCCTTAGGTGTACACGCTACCAGAGTATATTCACAAAAGATTTGGTGGAAACAGGATCCGAGTCTTCCTTGCGTTCTTGTCTCTCGTATTGTATATCTTCACAAAGATTTCTGTGAGTTTAAGAAACTCTGTCGCCATTAAAGAAGGCTAAATTGCTATGTAGTTTCCATGCTATAGTTCAGCTTTAGAGAGACATTCATTGTGTAATGCAAGCCTAGCTCGAAATGGTTAGAAAACATTGATTTTGATGGCTCAAATGGATGCATTAAACACATCGGGACTAGTTCTGGTTACTAAAAGTAAAGTGGCCGAATTAACCCTAATGTTGGCAACGGGCGTAAACGAGGGTGTCTATCCCCTTTTCGTTAGCGCAAGACGTTGGGTGTAACTGTTGAGGCGGGCGCCACTCCAACCACCAACACCCGTACTTTACCGCATCGAAATGCTACTCATTCGCTGAGTCGGCGAGGCCGGGAGAATTTGAACTTGCAACCTCAGAAATCCGAAATTGCAAGCGCTCTACCAACTGAGCTATCCTGATCTGGTTACTAATATTAGATAAACAAGTCATTTTAGAACTACGTTTCTATATTTAGGTGAATATGTACTCCGGTGCATTGTTCATACAGCAATCAGTTGGGTGGAACTTGTATCTTTCCATTTTTGGATTGTTAGCTCTCACGGGTTTATGCACTGTTACTGGTAGGTTCTGTGAATGTTTATATGTTCAATGTACCGAAGTAGAGTGTCTAATGAAAGAAAGAAATTTGTTGTTTGGTCCGAGTCAACTGAAGTGTTTGTAGAGTGATGAAAAGTAATATTCTGTTGGCGCATTGTTTAGGTGGTTTAGCCACAGTGATCTATTTGGATACACTCATGGCGTTGGTTATGGTTGGAGGAGCTTCAGTCATGACTTACATTGGTGAGATAAATATCTACATTTTCAATCTTCATGTAGTACTTTGGGTATGTTTGTATCTTCAAGTAGTACTTTGAGTAGGTTTGTGTCTTCAAGTAGTACTTTGAGTAGGTTTCCAGAAGGTTGGAGGTTACGGGCAGCTACGCGAAAAGTACATGAACGCAGTTCCCGATGATATTTGGCACGGAAATACAACATGTGGCATACCACGTCCAGATTCCTTCGTACTCTTGCGCGACCCCTTCAATTCAGACATGCCATGGCCTGGATTCGTATTCGGACAGAGCACGGCTTCTATATGGTATTGGTGTGCTGATCAGGTGTGTGAGGAGTCAATCAACATATCTTTTTCAACCCAATATGTTATATCATTAAGGTTATAGTGCAGAGAGCGTTAGCCGCTAAAAGCCTGTCACATGCACAAGGTGGTACTATATTAGCCGGATATATGAAGATCCTCCCCATATTCGTCATGGTGATGCCGGGCATGATCAGCCGGGTGTTGTTCCCCAGTAAGTATGTTTTTGCGCATTTTTCTTTCTTTTCTGTTTTGTTATTATATGTATATATTCTATTTCATGATCTGTCAAAAAAGTTGAACATGTAAGTTTAATTTTAATAGCAATAATCTTTATAAGAATTAATACATGTGATCAATATACTGTACCATTTATCTATACCATTCATTACTTTCTTTCTTTCTACACACCTAATCATTCTACATTTGGTTTTCCTATCATGGCACTCATACTATAAACTTTCAGATGAAGTGGCTTGCGTTGATCCAGAGAAATGCTTCAACATATGTCAAAGCCGAACTGGTTGCAGCAACATAGCCATGCCGAAACTCGTGCTTGAAATTATGCCCGCCGGTAAAATGACTTAAATGTTCTTGTTTACCCTTTTGCATTTTCGTTATTTTAGTTTATGAATATAATCTAATTTCGTTTACATGTTTCGGCTAAGGTCTAGCCATCATTAGAACTAAACAATCATACAAATCTCGTGAACCTAAAAGGTTTTCTTTTTCTCACAAACTTAATCTCATAAAATATTTCATCGAGAGAATCTATAAATTTAATAATTCTTGGCTAGGCTTCCACAAAGACATTGAAAATCAAACCACTACATTAACTCTCAACGCTTTTATCCTAAATGACTAAAACTAACATCAAATAATATCTTAATAATATCTATTTATTTCATTTTTCTTTAGTAAGTAATTATTAGTGATTAATTAATTAATTAATTAGTACGATACAATATATTAGAAGATAAATATCGCAAACAGGGCCCCCCATTTGACAGGGCCCCCATTGATAGCAATTTATTTTATAAGGGGCCACCCTGTATAAATATGTTTTAAAGCAATAAATTAAAATAAACTCCATGGAAAAGCTTCATGTTTTGAAAGTAGCTGCCGTTATAATTCATCGTGTAAAAAACGGCGTAACTAATGTTATTGACAAATCTTACAGAGGTTTGACCTTCTACAAGATTCCACTTTTTCATTAACTGAACTTTTCTTTTATTTGAAATCAAACACATATCAATATTAATGTTATTATTATTTGTTTTTATTTGTGATACAATACTAATATTAAGAAGAAAATTGTGGTTTATGAAAAAGACAATATTTACTTACTTGAATTGAATTGAGGCTCGTTTCCAGTTCTTTAATATAAGATCCCAGCTGTGAACATTAACTGCAAATGTTACATGCTTGTATTAACAACTCTCTGATTGGTTTGATTCGTAAATTTATGTGAAGAAATCACCATCGTCATCACGATCACTTTCACTCTCAGATGACATTTAGGTTTACGTGGTATGATGCTAGCGGTGATGATGGCCGCTCTCATGAGTGATCTGACATCAATTTTCAATAGCGCTTCAACGTTGTTCACAATGGATATCTACAGAACGATTCGCAAGAAGGCTACAGACAATGAACTCATGGTTGTCGGCAGGTAGATTTACATGTCTTTTCCTGTAACATGGGTGACTCCTAAAGAGGATTAGCAAGTAATTAGTATGGAAGATCAGAAGATTCATAAATATCGATACATTTTTTAGATTTACATTAGTAGATTTACATGTCTTTTCCTATCTTCTGCCTACCCCAGTGTCTGGCAGCAGTATAATCACAGCTACGGATATTAACTTTCCTATGACATGGGTGACTCCTAAAGCTTCTAGAAAAGTCTCGAAGATATGAGGTGTCATTGCCATACCGTAAATGACCGATTAAACGCCCTGGGCGTTTATTTTAACAAACGAATTTTACCCTGGGCGTTTATTCGGGAGGGGCATTAGTAAGGGAGGGGCGTTAATAAACAAAGTCCATCAACAAAAGTAATATAATCGAGAAGATGTACGTCGACTACATGATATCAAGTTTCTCGTCATTCTCTTCATCGTCATCGAGGAGGTGGAATGGCTGGGTCGCAGCCTCCATATCTTCTTTATTAATGAAAGAAAAGGGATTGGTATCACCTATCTCCTCGTTTGTCATTACAGCTAGTTGTGCTTTTAACTTTTCTGCTCCTGCCTCACAAGTCGTACCCTCCTTAAAGCAATGTATTTGGTCATCTTCAGAGCCATTTGCTGTGAATCAAATGAAAGCCCATGGGCGTTTATTTTAATTTTTCTCTATGGACCTGGTCGTTTATTCAGGAATGGGCGTTTAATCGGGAGTGGGCGTTAGTTAAAAAATTTAACTTTAACCCTGGGCGTTTATTCGGGAGAGGCGTCAGTTTGGGAGTGGGCGTTAGATCGGTCATTTACGGTACTCCTTTTGCACGTATACCAGAATATAAAATAACAGAAGGTTCCGTTTTCATATCGATTACCTCAAAATTGACAGACACGTGTTCAAATTTCAGTTTTAAGATACCAACACTACCGTGTTACATTAAGTTTGATTAAATTGGGGAAATTTTCGCCTGGACGTTAGGGTGGCGTTTATTCAATGATGCATTACAGTGATTGGCTATCCTATGATCGACTACGTGCTGTTGGTGCCTCGATCAGTAAACAAAACATATTTTTAGGGTGTTTGTTGTGGTACTGTGTGCAGTGGGCGTACTTTGGGTGCCCATCTTGAAAGAGGTGCAGGGCGGTCAGCTGTTCTTGTACATCCAGGCCGTGTCCTCCTACTTCTCACCACCCATCGCCGCCGTCTACCTGCTGGCCATATTATGGAGAAGAAGCAGCGAAACGGTGAGACGTCCATCTCTTTAAAACGACCGTTTGTTTACACGTGATTGTTTAGGGTACGTTTTGGGCGATGGTTGTTGGATTTATATGTGGTGTTGTCAGAATGGCGTTAGATTTTACATATCCGGCTCCGAAATGCGGCGAAACTGACATGAGACCAGCTGTGTTGAAGCACGTTCATTACTTCTACTTCGCGTTGATCCTTTTCGTTTTGACGGGCATCTGCTGTGTCGTTGTGAGCCTGCTGACGGAACCGTCAACTTCTGAACAGGTACTTTGAACAGGCACTTTGAAGCGTCTTCGAACCAACTTTGAAACGTTTTGATGGGTCGAGATAGCTCAGTTGGTAGACCGCTTGCAATTTCGGATTTCTGAGGTTGCGAGTTCAAATTTTCCTAGCCTCGCCGACTCAGCGAATGAGTAGCATTTCGATGCGGTAAAGTACGGGTGTTGGTGGTTGGAGTGGCGCCCGCCTAAACAGTTACGCCCAACGTCTTGCGCTAACGAAAAGGGGATAGATACCCTCGTTTACGCCCGTTACCAACATTAAGGTTAATTGCATTTTACTTTTTTTTACTTTGCTTTTGAACCGTCAACTTCTGAACAGGTTACCAAGTTGAGCTTTCTAAGTTTAAACCGGTACTTTGAACAATGTCCTCCGGTACTTAATTAGGCTTTGTGTTATCGAAAAAGTAGATACATTTAGGTTTTCATTGGTTTCCTTTGTACTTTTTGGACATTCAAAAAAATACCGTTTGAAGGTCATGACGCTCACATCGTAAAACTGTATATACTTATTAACGTATATGCATTATATTCTGTGCGAAATGCAGTTTCTGACCATTCACGTGTGAAGAATATTTCGCATGAATCGAAACTTTCGATGAAAGCTTGAAAACTGATTGGACGATTCAGTTTCTCACCATTCACGTGTGAGGTATACAAGTAAAATATTTCGCATGAATCAAAACTTTCGATGAAAGCTTGAAAAATTTTGAAACCACTGAAGTGAAGAAATATCAATCAATCAGCTTTCAACTTAGCTTTTCACATGCATGTATTTCAGTTGATTCGCACAACAGTTTGGACTAAATACGACAGTACTGTTCGAAAAGACGAGATTTCTTGTGATGACGACGAGGATAATGTTTCCAGTGATGACTTTCAACTGTCAGGTAAATAACGTTAACTGTGAGTCATCCGTGATAAATATATTCCAATATCAGGACCAAAAGGTCGAGTAAATTGACATCCTTCTGTACATTAAAAGCGAAATGAGGGATAAATGGCGTAAAAATTTATTAATGGGTGGTAGATTTTACGGTACGAAGGTCCAAGAAAGATTGTTTAGTTGTTTGGGTACCTAATTCACGAAGACGCTATTTTATTAATCACAATTTGAGTAACCCTTAGAAAGGCAAAAGCTTGTCGATGATCCAAGAACTAACTAACGTGTAAGTTGAACAATCATGCGAAAAAGCAATGACTACATATTGTTAATTGTATGTTGCCACTTTTCAGACGTTGAAGTTTTACCGAACAAACCTTCGTGTTGCAAACGCGTTTTGTATTTCTTCTGCGGCCTATCGCACAAATCCCGCGAGAGGAAGAGAACGCACGCGGAAGAGAGGGCCCATCTGCGGGAAGTCATATCTCTCAAACAAAACCCGCGAGCGAGAAAATATCTTCTGGTGAATTTGGTCGTGGTGTTAAGTGTGGCAGTGTTTTTGCAGATATTTTTAAGCGTCCCAGATGGAGGACCTACAGCTCCATCCGTTGTACTCCCTCAACTGTGATATTTCTTATTCCCAGATACGCGGTAACCACTTGTTAAACCAAGTATGTATCCATAATGGAGGTCTTTTTATATTTTCCTTGATTCTCTGGATGTGTTTCTGTAGTCCACGGAGTTGTTTTATAACATCTATTTATATATATATATATCTCCTAGCAACTATAAATATATTTTTATTTAACAATTTTTTGCTTTTATCTGGTGCTCCACTTTTTTATCCGGTACTCCTTTTTATCTGGTACTTTATTTTTTTATTCGGTACTCCACTTTTTATTCGGTACTCCACTTTTTTATTCGGTACTTCATTTTTTATCCGGCCTTGGTAATATATTTCGAGGATTTTGCTGTGGCGAGTTACATTTTTCTCTCGAAAGCCTTATAATACAGATAATCCCGATAACTCGAATCTCGCTAAGGCGTTTTCAATTCTCTTTTCCTAATAGTTTCTCATAAAATAAAAATAATTTGTCGTTCGTTATCTCGAACTATTAAGTCGAAACGTTCCAGTTACTGGTTTACGCATTTTTACTTTGTTGCTTTGTATGGTTTTTGATTTTATACGAATTTAGATAATATACGAATGTACGAGTAAATAAGAAGAAAAGGTTTCCTTGTGACTGTTTTCTAAATTGCCTACTATATCATTTTTCGTGTTTTTTAAAAAAAATAGTTTTCTTTTTTTGACTTAGAAAGACTCGTGTCGTTGTTTAATTGTTTCCATGGTGATCGCAACCGATGGGCGTTTTTCACAGGTTCGCAATCCGTTCGTAAATTTCTTCAGCTTTCTAAAGTAAAAATCGAAAGGTGAATTAAAATACCGATTACACGCGAGTAATACCCGAGGTATATGCGAATCTGATGCGCGTTTTTGATATGTCATACCCGAGGTATATGCGAATCTGAGACACGTTTTTGATACGTCATACCCGAGGTATATGCGAATCTGAGACACGTTTTTGATACGTCATACCCGAGGTATATGCGAATCTGATGCGCGTTTTTGATACGTCATACCCGAGGTATATGCGAATCTGATGCGCGTTTTTGATACGTCATACCCGAGGTATATGCGAATCTGATGCGCGTTTTTGATATGTCATACCCGAGGTATATGCGAATCTGATGCGCGTTTTTGATACGTCATATCCGAGGTACATGCGAGTCTGAGACGCGTTTTTGTTGCATAATGCAGAAGTAGGTAGTAGAGGCATTTTGTTATTTTATTATATCCGAGAACATTGGGACGTCTTACCTTGGGATTGAGAGAACATTGGGACGTCTTACCTTGGGATTGAGTGAGCATTGGGACGTCTTACCTTGAGATTGAGAGAACATTGGGACGTCTTACCTTGGGATTGAGAGAACATTGGGACGTCTTACCTTGAGATTGAGAGAACATTGGGACGTCTTACCTTGAGATTGAGAGAACATTGGGACGTCTTACCTTGGGATTGAGAGAACATTGGGACGTCTTACCTTGGGATTGAGAGAACATTGGGACGTCTTACCTTGAGATTGAGAGAACATTGGGACGTCTTACCTTGGGATTGGTAAACATGAACGACCTTGCTGTGTACATTTTCTTCATTGCAGGGCAGTGTTTCAAGAAGTTAACGGTAATCCCTAAGAAGGAATACAGTAAAGTCCAACGTTTGGGAGAAAGATACTACGATTGCAAATAACACTCCATAATTTGAACTCATTAAAAGTGAATCATTCTTAGTTAATCGGTTTCTTTGCAAAAACAATGCTCGGAAATAAGTCAGGATTAAAAGACAGAATGATCATGATAAGAATGATGCAGCTTTTAAACTTATATCAATGTAAGCCGTCTTTGTTAATACAACTTATTTATAAACCATAAACCTTTTTCTGTGTGTGTGTTTTATTTGTGATGTATTGAAATAAATAGTTTTTACCTACACGTGACTTGAGATATACACCATCCTCTCCAGCTAAGAAAAACGTTCCGTTTTTAACCACGACTTCGTCGTAGCTTTTTAAATTGACGAAAATGTTATGGATCAGAGGAAGATACAACGTCTCTTCTTGGCTGGCTTTATAACTGAAAGGCGGCGTGGTCGCACTTTCCGCATGAAATATCTCCTGCGAAGGGCATAGAAATAAGAACTCGTGTCTGATAACTTCACATGAGTTATCGTTCATATCTGTCTTTCGTTTTTTCCCAGTTATATTTTCTGAAAACACTCTATCTCGCTCTACGTAACTTTCCTGATCCATAATCGTTTTGCGCCAATCACTAAATCTGCATAATTAACAAAAATTAGTTTCAAATTTGTTTCAAATCAACAATCAGTTTAGAATGTAAGTTGTACCAAAAAGTATTGATTGCTTTTACAACAATACCAAAGATTTTAATATAAAAAAAACTTACGAAAAACATCAAGAAAATGTTCGAGTATTTATTTATTTCGCGCTGCAGTGTTTCTTTTGAAGTTGAACAAATGTTTTCTCTCCTACGCAGAGATTTCAATTCACAAAAAGAGCTTGAAACAAAAACTTATGACGAAAGTGTTTCAAAATACATCCATCAACATACAATAAACTAGTTCTTAACTGTTTTTGTAGCGAAAACGATTTCACAATTACACCCAGAATTTTGATGTAAATCCAATACTTTTAAATACAACCGAACCCACTCATCAAATAATGTGACATGTTTATACAACGGAACGCATTTATGGCGTGACTTTTTTCCTGAGGAAGGAAAATTGGCCTCGCTTATTCAAAATTTCAAAAATCATAGAAAAGAGCGGGAATATTTTTTTATGAGTCAGCCATCTTAATTCGTTTCGAAAGTGTGATTATAAATAAAATATAAAGCTTTATAACAACAAGCTACTTTCAGACGCAAGAAACTCACTCTTCGATCAAATTACTAAACAACTTCCTAACTTTTCTCATCTGAACTAATTTACACTTTATTCTCTTAATTGTCATTGTAACTATTACTTCCTGTCTCTGTTGTAGCTGTTATGTTTGTTCACTCTGAAGATGGCTCTCATGTCATGGAACTTTTAGTCGAAATAAAAGTTTTAAAGTAGCTTGCAATCGTTATAATGTTTCGTATTTTGTTTATAATCAAATCTAGAATATCACAATGACAAGTATCTAAACTAAATATCCTAAGAAAAGAGCTGGAATTTAACTCGTCGGTTGAAAAAAAATCGCATTTTTTTTTAACTTTAGCGGATTTTAATTTGGCTGGATTTTTTTACGGTTAAAAATTTTTCCAATCGTTTGAACTACATGAAGCTCCCAATGGTAACGAACGAGGTAATTCGAATAATAATGAATTGAATGAGAGCATATTTTCAAACAGCATTTCATTTCATATCAAATCAAATGTTTTTAATTACCAAACACAATTTAAATAATACTAATACAAGTGACATAAAAAGATAGGTAGTTCAGTTTTTCTTGTTGCGTGACAGTGTATATCTGATGATTTTATGGAAATATTTAAAAGAACATGTGGGAGGTTTTCATTGACAAATTTGTGAACAAATAATAAGCCATCTATTTTATAGCATGTAGAGCTCGATCAACTTTCTCTCCTTGAAACACAGCGTTTTCCACTTGCTTCCGATGCCATATTTACTCTTCATTAACACTGAGTGAAAAGGATTCAGGGAACTTGAACCTTGGCAAACTTTGTTACCAACTTTCTTTTGTCAGTAAAAAGTGGCTGAATTAACCCTAATGTTGGTAACGGGCGTAAACGAGGGTGTCAATCCTCTTTTCGTTGGCGCAAGACGTTGGGCGTAACTGTTGAGGCGGGCAACACTCCTACCATCAACACCCGTAATTTACCGCATTGAAATGCTACTCATTCGCTGAGTCGGCAAGGCCGGGAAGATTTGAACTCGCAACCTCAGAAATCCGAAATTGCAAGCGCTCTATCAACTGAGCTATCCCGACTTGACTCGGTTAAGCTGGCTATTGGAACGGAGTTGACACTTCGTGAACATTTGTCTCGCAGATGGTATGAAATTGGTCAAAATGTAGTACAAGGCATGATGGTATGTCATTTATTTGGGTGGTCCCTCACTCGATGGAAGTTACTATTTGTTCATTGTTGCGTTGATGGGAAAACAAGAAAAATAATGTATCTGTATTGCAGTTCCAATAATCTGAGACTTATTTTTGGATGCCATTCTAGAAAAGGGTAACTTACGACCATCAAGAATGAGATTACGTTGAAATAACGTGCTAATCGAAGTAGTTTTATTGCTAAACTATCGACACAAAATTAGAGAATGGCGGGATGGTTTTCGTTGCGTTGCTGTGACATTCTGCTGCACATTTTATCAGGGTTGCAAATCGCTAGTGTGAAAAGCAGCACATAGTTCGCTATTGCTGCAGAAAGTAAGGAATCGCTATTTCCGCTGATCAGCCATGAAAGTAGGGAATAGAGATTTGCAATCGCTTTCGGTACTTGAATTAATTCTACATGATTATACATGATTAGTGAGACTTGTTTTGTATTGTGCACAACAATCAAAGCTGAAAGATGACGAACGGATGATAATTAATAACGTTAGCAGACACTAGTGAACAGTTCAAACACCTGGCTGAGATCCTAACAAGCAAAATCTACTTTTTCAGGTTGTTTGTGAAGTAATGAACAAGATATATATTATTTATATAAGCCTAACTAAGCGCTATTTTGTAATCATCGGTTTGAATATAAAAGTGACTGAAGAGTATAATGGCAGCGCTTTGGAAATAATTACAACGAGATGTGTTTATTTCATTAGTAATTTAATCCGCAGAGAGGCGATAACTCTATGATGATTAAGACTAGCGATTGGACACAAAAGGCCACTGAAAGCAGCGTTTGATAGTAAATGCTATTGTTAATTAAAACCAGCGACTTGCAACTATTAGCTGATGACAAAGCAGCGAATAGGGATTACTAAATGCTATTTGCAACCCTGCATTTTACGCTATGGAATAAAGTATGATGTTGGAGAATGAGATACATATGTTTTTCGTAATATAATTAATTATCCGAATTCAAAGCTTTTTATAACGATAACCATCGATTGTCATCCGACCATAACTGGCACCCAACCAAATTTGTGGGGTTCTTAATCTTAGTTACACTTTTTCTTCAGATCCTTTTGTTGAGGATATTGAACCGGAGTTTGATGAGGATATTGAACCGGAGTTTGATGAGGATATTGAACCGGAGTTTGTTGAGGATATTGAACCGGAGTTTGATGAGGATATTGAACCGGAGTTTGATGAGGATATTGAACCGGAATTTGTTGACGATATTAAACTGGAGTTTAATGAGGATATTGAACCGGAGTTTGATGAGGATATTGAACTGGAATTTGTTGAGGATATTGAACCGGAGTTTGATGAGGATATTGAACTGGAATTTGTTGAGGATATTGAACCGGAGTTTGTTGAGGATATTGAACTGGAGTTTGATGAGGATATTGAACCGAAGTTTGATGAGGATATTGAGCCGAAGTTTGATGAGGATATTGAACCGGAGTTTGATGAGGATATTGAACGGGAGTTTGGTGAGGATATTGAACCAGAGTTTGACGAGGATTTTAAAACGCAGTTTGATGGTGAAGATATATGAGCACCATTTCCTTTTACAGAAGACAATACCGTTGTTGTGAAGACCTCGAGAGTTTAAATAACGATCACTTAACAGAACTTCTTGATAATAGATTAGATATGAACAGACTTTCTCAGGAAATGGTCGTACGCGCATACAGACATATGGAAGCACATTAGTACATAATGCATTGCATAACTTAGTACAATAACCTGTTTTCTTTTTTCTCCTTTTGTTTTAAAGGTTTTTGACCCTGTCATTTAATGTAATCCCTGTTGTATTTCATCTGCTAAGTAAGCAAATAAATAACGTGTGTGCATCACACTTGTTCCCAGGAAGATTGAATCGGGTGTCGTGAAAAATTGAATAAAAGTAAAAATTGAATTTCAATACATTTCAAAGATTGAATTTGAATAAATAAAGAAGTATTTTAACCCAAAAATTACAGAAAATAAAAATATTGCATTGAACTGAATAATTAAAAGATAAATTAAGTTCACAGCGCGTTCATCGCTTCATCGCATTCGCGCATCGAGTAATCGTAAGGTAAACATTTAATAATTTAGAAACATTCATGGTTACTCACAAGCGTGCCTTCCGTTACTTTATCTTTCACAGAAAGTACGCCAGATGTTCCGTTTTGGAAGGAGGACGTTGTTGCGGCGCGGCTTTTCTGCAGCTGCGCAGCGAGTGTGGCACAAGGAGTCACTAGGAGCTTTGAGCAGCGACGTAATTAACGACAATGTTGGTGATTTTTGCGAGAGGCACTTGGGACCCTCAAACGAGGAAATCACGGCAATGTTGGAAGGTGTCAAATTGAAGGTGAATTTTAATTACCTTTTTTCTCTAACTATTCATATTATGTTATTTATTTATTTACATTGAGTCATAGGCCCTGCCTCTCCTGTGCATTTCCTTTCTCAAAAAAACAGAAAGCCAGAATAACGCGTGAAATTATATTTCGTGTACATTAAAATACATCTATGTTACAAACATCACAAAACAAAGCAAGACCGTTCCTAGGAATTTTTTGTGGGGGTGTAGTACTGGTGATTTGTTGACAAAATGGGTGTAGTTATATAAATGTTTGGTAACTCACTCAAAAAGCGATGAACGCGCTGTGAACTCAATTTATCTTTTATTTATTTATTTTCAATGCAATATTTTTTATTTCATATATTTTTTGGGTTAAAATACTCCTTTATTTATTCAAATTCAATCTTTGAAAAGTAGTACAATTCAATTCTTCTTCTTTTATTTTCCAGGATATATTAATGCGCAAAGTGCAAAAACAATCAAATGAAACAAAATTCTACGGAGTTCTAAATTCTTTTAACTACTCTTTATATATCCACTGACGTCATCCGTTGTTATGGTTACGTAAAACATATGGGGGACACCTCCCACCAGCCACCAGTTCAGTTCATCACTACAATTTCGATCAAAGGCACGAAGTTTGGCATTAAAATTTTTAAACGCTTTTTTTCAATGATGCAATTTTATGTTTTCCAAGAGATCGATAATAATTTAATTTGTCGAGAGGTACTGTAGAGAAAGCCAAGATAAGAGCGCCTACAATTTATGTCAGGTCTCTTACCTTATCTTACCTTTTACCATTTTTTGAGGGGTTAAAATAAATTGATTTTGTTGATATTAAGTGATGTTTGTTTCTGCAGAAATCTCACTCACATATCTATAGAATTGAAATTTCAAATCCTAGAAATATAATTTTCTGAGTAGGTCTTAGTATGTGCATTGTGAAACCAGCAGATGACCTCAAAGGATGCACTATTAGTTATGTTTTACCCTACATTCCTCTTCAGATTGACCCTGCAAATATGTGTCATTTACATAGGACAACTGACTGAATGCCCTTAGAATAGAAAATGAAGGTTCAATAGGTTTGTAAAGACCAGCTTAGCTTCACCATAATCGTTTGGCATGCACAAATATTTGTATTATTTTCATTCCAAAAAAATTTAAAATATTTCTGGTAGTCATGATGAACGGGAACACTGGGCATCTATGAGGCCCATACTCGCCATCCAGCAATTCTGCTGTATTATGTTCGTAACATTATTCCATTTTGAAATGCTTGTATGTCACATGAAAATTCAACCGCTTTAAATAAAATATCGTTCTAAAATTTCCATCTTTCTTTTGTCTTATGAAAAAAAATGAGAAAAAATTAGCCGTCTAGCAAATTAGCAAATTAGCAAAATTTGGTTGGAATGCTAAAGATATATTCGTAACTTTTTTCCAGTTTGAACTAAAATTTCAAGCTACAGATAGATAGACGAGTCAGAAATAGAAAACATTTTAACCTTTAGAATTGTTTTAGTGTACTTGTTGTACGGTGAGCTGTTTTGTGTGTGTCCGCTGTATCCCTTCATCCCACGAGAAGATAGAAGTTTTTAACTTGTAGTTATTGTATGTCATTTGTTCATTAAAACGGCGTGAATTTCTTTGAGGAGGTCTTTTCAACAAGGTGAGAGTATTAGTGCTTGTTGTTTTGAATTTGCTTCGTAAGAAAGATCTCCGAGCAGTTGACGAGACTCACTCAAAGAGCTGTCAAAGATTGAAGTTTCTCAGGAAGAGCTGATTTTATGGTATTCCGTCTTCTTTGATTGAGCTCTTGCGTCCCATGTCCTAAAAGTGAAAGGGCATCAACTGAATCGATTCATTCGACAGTGTTTTGACACTTTATTTAAGCCGTATGCATATTATCACTGAACATTGACACTAATTTTAACAAATATTTATACAGGATATAAAAATCACATCAGAAAAAATACATTCTGTTATCAACGTGAGTCTTGTTTAAAAATTAAAAAATTAAAATTAGTTTAAGTTAGTAAAAATATAATTGCAATAGGGTTCAACAAAGGTCGGATCTTTTTAAACAGTCTTAAACGCCCGCATGCTTTTTTGTAACATTTCTGCACGTGTATGTTCATATTCAAGGTAGGATTTATTTCAACACCAAGATACTTTGTAACTGACTGTAAACATAACATTATTATATCGGTAAGAAATGTTCATGCGATTTGGTTGTTTAGATAGGTTTTGAGGTGTTCCAAACAGCATTGATTCTGTCTTACCTTGTTCAAGATTTAGAATCAGTTCATTTTCGTCACACCAATTTGTTATTGATTTCACATCAGCTGATAGTCTGGTCTCTATGATGAATGTATCTATACCGGGTACGTAAATAACTGTATCGTCAGCGTAGATTACGGTCTTTGAATGTTTTAGACAGCTTGAGAAGTTATTAAAGTACACTATGTATGAACAGTATACAGATATACATTCCAATCCTTCTTTTATGACAGCTTTTTTTTAAAATTAATTTTCCAATTGCATATATACAGTATATTCCCGATAAGTGGGACGGTTTTTCTCGGTCCCTTGAACTTCCTAACCTAATATAAGCATACGCTTAAGTGGGACATTCACTAAGTGGGACAGATTTCGTCGGTCCCCTGAGTGTCCCACTTATCGGGAGTATACAGTACATATCTAAATTTTGTACATACAAATGCGGTACTCGTAGAAGACCGTTTGATTGGTCTATTATCGAGAACCGTCTTTTATCGTTACAATCATAGTATAATATTAACAGAATTCAAATTTACAAAAGCAAATGCCGAGAAATAATTAAACGATTGTCAGAGAACAGTGATTAGTTTGATTTATATCTTGGTTCGCAGCAATTTCCATTGAAGTAACAAATGTTCGAGTCACATATATACTGGTGCATAAATGAACTCTCTAGCGTGCTAAGTTGCGGGTAATTTTTTATATTGGTTTGTTTTTAACAAGGCTCCGAGAACGCAAATTCAGCAGTATTATGAAGACCTCGACCCGGAGTTTTAGTGTATTAAGGTTTTTCGACGGTTATTTTTGATGAAATGATGTTTTAATAATCTGGTGCACTTTCTACTCGGTGAAATTAGAAGCCGTACTATCCGGTCGGCCGTTCCTCGGTAACCGAACTTTCGTATTTGGTTTCGTATTTCGTATTTCGGTGATGTTTTATGCCTCGTTTTCCGAATAGCTTTAACTTGATTATCCAAATTTTTATAAAAAAAGTAAACAAATCACATGTGATCAAAAATTCGTGTGTTATTAACAATTCAGATCGGTTGTCATGATGTGGCTATTTCGCAATCGGCTGCTGAAGTATATAACTGAAGTGGCTTTTTGGGAAAATGTCGTGTGGGAAGTTGTTTGGTTTATCCAGTGTAAACTTGCTAGGAAGAAAATTTGTTTACCGCTCATTGCCTGCAGCGAGTACATGGATTTTTCAAGACTGTTTAAATAAACCAAGGCAGTTCAGTATAAAGAAAATCCTACCTCCACAGGACGCATTTGCTGAGAGACATTTAGGCCCAAGAAAGGATGAAAGGGAGGAAATGGTCGAATTCCTTAACTTAGATGTAAATTGACAGGTTTTTGATCTTTTTTTTTTAGAATAGCTTGTTTTTTTCTATCAAACACCTTTTTCATAAAAAAGAAAGGTTTTGGTATTCTTCTGGTTTCAGACACTTGTTGATTTCTTCAACAAATAGCAAATTATATGTTCTTGGGATTATATGTCTCATCATCCTTTTGCAGTAAACATTTTTTGGTAAACGTATACTTTAGCGTCATAAATTAATAGCATAATTGAGCAAAGGGTTAGGTTTAGTATGAGAAGAAAAAAACGTTAAAGTATTTCTTAATAATTTACTACATTAACTAAATAAATTTGACTCAAAATATTGTTTAGCTATCTATTGTTTAACACATTCAACACAAACCTTTTTTTAGTATTTTTGTAATCGATTTTTTAGCCATTTTTCTTCTTGAGACCTGAAACACAATTTGACCCTGGTCACATTATACAAAATTATTTTTAGAAGATTTTTATTATTTTATTATATCTTAGTATAAATCTGAAGCCTGACCAAGGATGACAATTATATGCGTTCTTTGTTCTGTGTATCACAATTTGGACGCTTTTATTGGCCAAATGTTTTCCTACCATTTAGGATTGAGAAAAACTGTTAGGTAGTATGAAAAAGTGGGAATGCTCATTTTGAAGATTTTCATGGCGAATACCTGAACACAACCATGTTTCTCTACAATGAAAGAATACAAAGAAGCTATAGTCTAGGCCTTGGTAGGACCAGCAAACCCATCCAAGAGCATAAAAGTTCAGGCTAATTCTAATTATTTATGTGCTATATCCACCACTGAGAAAAAGAAAACACCAACAAAAGAAAATGCAAACAACGAAAGAAAACGGAAAAGAATCAAGATATCAGTGTCTGAAATGCTAGAATGGTACATTGACCCATGTTTTCGTTTGCACCGCAAAAGGATTGAAGAAGAATGAGAATATTGATTATTATTGAGGATAAAAAAAACTTACTGATACTCCCAATGATCATGTTTTTATCAGTATTTCAATTTTGTAGTTACAGTGCATTTTCCTTATATATCGATATTGGAAAAACAAATTTTGGCATTTGATCTTTCCTATTATTTAATCTTTCCTTACGTTTACTGAGATAATAATTTTCAAAAGTTTTTCTTTTTAATGGTCAAATTGTCGCGGGTAGACGCGCATGAATGCATTTATATACAAACACAAAGAGTTGTCAATTGGACATAGTTATTCTCTATTAAGTCATGGGTGCATTTTATAGATTCATGAGTATTTTTCCTTGTGAATTGGTTGTTTTTCAGAGTGTGGAGCAGTTAATTGATCAGACGATTCCAAAAGACATTCGAATAAGTGATGAGCTAAAGTTGGACCCTCCAAAAAGTAATTTTTTCAACTTTAGTGGTCATCATGTGCTTTTTTTATCATCAAACAAGAAAAGACATTGTTACACATTTCCTGTACACCTGATTTTTAAAATATATTTTTGTTTATCATCTTAAATATTTTTTTGTTAGCATTATTTATTTAATCTCAAAGGAAATTTTTATGATTTGGTTTGACAAACTGTCCAATCTGAGACTTTCCTATTTTTATCGCAATTTTAACAATATTTTTTTATTTAAGCATTTGTATATTTTTATCTTACTGTAGGTATTTCGTTCTGTTATCATTAATTTTTTACCTTCAATTACCTTACCTTCAATTACACCGCATAACAAAGTGCCAATTGTGGTCAACGGAGTTTCTGTAACAACAAATATGACGAAATAATCAAAAAGTGCTTATTTTAAACCAATTTAACAAATTTCTTCAGGCTTATTGATAAGATTTTATTATAATTCATTATAATTTATTGTGCCATTTTTAAATGTATGCGCACTCCCATGAATGATAGCTCTCGTAGTGTTTATTGTAATTTTTGCTTCACACGAGAGGTAAACATTCATTTTTCATTGTAGCTGAAGCGCAATGTCTCGCTCGCCTACGGGAACTCGGACGTTCAAATTTGATCTGGCGTTCGTATATTGGTACAGGATATTACAACACCATTGTTCCTACCACCATACTACGTAATCTGCTGGAGAATCCGGGATGGTAGGTCACACAAATGTTCAATTAAAATCAGTACTACAACCAAAAGAGATTTAATACAAGTAATATTTGGGGGTATGCGGGTCATTTAACATCTTTGACCTCATGGATATAAGCACCCATGCCCTTTATGCACTGCTGCCACGGAGTTTAAAATGCAAAGTTGGTATCTTGCGTGGGTTAACTCACCACTGTTTTTCCTCTTACTGGGGTTGGCGTTAGGAAGGGCATCCAGCTGTAAAAAACATCTGCTCCAATGAATCATCAAATGATTAAACCTACAAAATTGTGGGGAATATCATCTGTTGAAACCTCGTCTAACCCATGCTAGCATGGAAAATAGACGTGAAAAATGTATATGATGATGATGATGAATATAAAAACGAACCTTGGAAGCATAGTTGGTTATTGGCAATTTTATCCCTCATTTAATGGAATGGAGTCCCATATGAGACTATTTGCGCGCGTGGTTTAGTGGTCGAAACTTATGTTTCTGGCCGCAATGGCTCAAGTTTGATTCTCATTAGATACAAAAGAAAATTGTTCAAAACAAGAATTACCTGAGCGCGCGGCACCTTTGGGAAGTGCCTGAAAACTTACCATGGGTTAACTAAAGCCTTGCGAGGGAAATTTGGTAGACTAATGGTCGAATGGACCACAGGAGTTATATTCCACAGGACCTCCAGGACAACAGTGTATATACTATGTATAATCTTGTATATATTATTTACGACTGAGGAATTTATCCTGTTATAAATATTTGAGAATAAATAATAATAATTTCTTCAAAACCACCGTAACAGTCTTGGCCTTTTGCACCTTTACATTTAAAATATCAGAAACCTATCGTACGCAACACAAATATGCTGGTAGATTTACCTGATAAAATGAGAAGGAACAAATTGTACACAAATTAATTGAAGCTTTGCAATTCTAAAAAACTAGTTTTCAATCTCATCTTTAAAGTTCAGCTGGTACATAATGCATTCTGAGGTTATCTCACTTATGACTCATTCAGGACAACTCAATACACACCCTACCAACCGGAGATCTCACAGGGACGTCTTGAATCTTTGTTAAACTACCAGACGATGATTTCCGATTTAACCGGTTTGGAGTTTGCTAATTCGTCGCTTTTAGATGAAGCCACTGCAGCTGCTGAGGCTCTCGGTCTAGCTTACAGGTATTTTGAACTCTGCGCACTTCCAGAGAAATGTTCTAGACAACTCGAATTTCACTGAAAATTGTCATTTTTACACATGTTATGCGATTGACAAAAATCTTTCACTACTGAATGAGATTTTGTAATAAACATGAGCAACAATCAAAAATCTGTGAATTATAATATACTTTGAAAAACAATGCGTTTAATTTGAATAATGTCAAGGTCACTGTTACAAGGTCACAAGGTCGTAATGTCAATGAATAATGTCAGGTCACTGTAGCTTAGTGGTTAGTGCATTCAACCCACAAAATCAAACGGTGCTGGTTCGAAACCCAGCTCGGACATATTTTGATTTCTGAGTTACAGTTGAGTTATTGAGCGGAACTCATTGCGTAATGCAAGCTTAGCTCAAATGGTGGGTTGTCTGGTGAAGCGACTTCGTAGGTGCAAATGGGTGCCCTAAGTACGCCAGGACCTAAACCTTGGGATAAGAAGAGCCACTGTTACATGTGGAGAGTCCTGTAAAAACTCCATTATATTATATTATATATAATGTTTCGTATGTCTCTGTCTACATTTTCAATAAAATAAAATAAAGTTACCTACAGCCAGGTCTTTATTGTGATAAAATTCTAAAGTACCTATACAATTACAATAATTAAAAAATTACTTCTGTAAATATTTGTCATTATCCATTTTTGCTCCCTTGTATAGGTAGTAACTTCACTGATTGATATTTAAAACTTATCAAAACACTTTCATTTTCTTCATAGATTCACAAAGAAGAAGAAATTTTATGTTGACATCAACTGTCACCCACAAACCATTGCGCTGGTTCAAACCAGAGCAAGGTTACAACATTCTATCTCTTTATCAGCTGACTTATCTCTCCAATCCCATTGGTTTAAGAGATAAATATTGCACAATTCTGGCGTTGAAATCTTAGTTTGCTTGACGCATATCGCCAGCTTCCTTATTCAAGTTGGATGGACAAAATCAGCAGCAATGAGATAGATAACATTTAAACAACGTGTAAATTTAAAACAGTCAAGGCGCTAATTCTGTTTTAAAAACAGAGCGAGGTTACAAGATACTGACTACTTCAACTTGTGTATTACTAGACGCTTGTAGCTAAGTGCGTAGTTGCTTCGGCACGCAAAACCAAACTGGCCTGGTTTAAACCGCAGTTCTGACATATCTTTTTTCCTGAGTTACCGTTGAGTTCTTGAGCGGAACTCATTGCATGAAGCAATCTTAGCTTGTAATGGTAGGTTGTCTGGTGAAGCAACTTCGTAAGCGCAAATGGGTGCTCTAAGTACACCAGGACCTAAACTTTGGGATTAGAAGTGCCACTGCTATATGTGGATATGCCCATAAAACTCCATTTTTATTGTGGTTATTACTTTTTTAGGACAATAGCAAATGGAATGACGGTAGTTGTGGACAATCACAAAAATTTCGATTTTTCTGGTAAAGACATTGCGGGAGTGCTATTTCAATACCCAGACACGAATGGCATCATTGATGATTTCGAAGAGCTCGTGAAGAAAGCTCACGAAGGAAATGTGTGTTGGTATTTATGATTATTTACTTATAATTTGAGGAAAGGAAATAATAATAATAAATAAGTTTTTTTCAAGTTTTTTTATGGTCGTTGTTCAAGCGAACTATCATCTCTTACACCTTCTCTCAAAATTTTTCTCCGTTCTACTAGGTTGTCTTCTTCGTCTCACCAATGGACTTTTTGTGTTCTAAATTGTCGTAGGGATTTTTATAAAACAGTTTTTTTCCGCGTACGTCCAGACTTTGGAACTCCCTTCCATCTACATGCTTTCCTCCTGAATTTAACCTTCAACTGTTCAAATCTAATGTTCATCGCTACCTTAAATCTGCTTAACTTTTCCTGTAGCTCTTTACTCGCAAGTGGCCTTTTAGGCCTTGTTTTGAGCAATCTCCAATAAAAAAATAAATAAATAATAAAATAAATGATAATAAATAACAAAATAATACAAAACACAGTAAAGAAAGATCTGAAAAATGTATCATAAGAACAATATGTTTTATTGAAATTTTTCAAACTAAGATAAGTAGAGCATAAGTGAATGTTTTCTTTGTCTTTTTAAGATTCAATGAATTGACTTACTTACTTAACTTACTTACTTTCATTGAATTAGCTTACTTAATAATGGCCGAATTGCCTCCATTTTTAGTTGGTGTTTTAATAAACCAGATGTTTTCAGGCGTTAGCATGCTGTGCAACGGACCTCCTTGCTTTGACGATGTTGAAAGCTCCGGGGGAATTTGGTTGTGATATTGCGCTCGGGAGTAGCCAACGTTTCGGTGTTCCATTAGGTAAGATGTGTTCTTTTCACTCATGCTTCTTAATTTAAAAAAGTGAAACAAGTTAAACAGAATCTCCAAACTATGTTACTAAAAACAAATTTACTGCAGTTCTTCCATAAAGATGGCGGTACAAACCAAACGTTAACGTCCACTACATTTTTACTGACATTATTAATTATTAATTCTATAGTAGTCAGGACAGGACCCATGGTAGAACAGAAATATTGTATATATATTGTAATTATTGTACTTATTATTGAATGGTTATCCTTAGAAAAAATAGTAAATCTCATCACATTAATGTAGGAATCATTATTGATTCACTTATTATCAGACATCTCGTGTTCTGAGTCTTGTATTTATGTACAACAGGAATTTCTTCATTATAAACTCAGTGCTCCATGATTTTAGGTTACGGTGGACCACATGCTGCCTTCTTTTCGGTCTGCGATAAACTCAAAAGGATGGTTCCCGGTCGTGTTGTAGGAGTTTCTAAGTAAGATCATTCTTTAACCTCGCAGAACCTTGATTATTTGTCGTTCATATGGCGTGTTCCCAATTTTGAACATTTTGTTGAATCACAAAGGCGTGTTTGCGTGTTTGTCACTAATTACGTTTTCAGGCGTTTTTTCTGGATAAAAAAACAATTAGTCATACATCCATTTTGATGATTCATTTAATTTTATGAATCGAAATTTTTTAAACTGTCAACCAAGGCTTGATTAAATGTTTTACTGACAGAAAATCCACACACAATAAAATGTGACTTTCAGCTGCTATTTTGATTGATGTTAACAAAATGACAATTTCAAATTGACAAAAAAGTGTGAGAATACAAAAGTTGATCATTAGATCTCTCAAATGTATGTTACTAACATTTCAACAAAGTAAAGAGAAAAAACTCAAACTATTTATAGTACTCTGAGTTTCGTGCGTTCACACTCTTCAGCTATATATTCAAATGAAAAAATTGTTACAAAAACATATTATCTAGAAACAAAATTCACAAGGGAGCGTAGAAATAATTACAAATGCGTATAGGGACCTAATCTTTTGATTTATAATTGGCTAATAAAAATTTATTAGTATGACGACATTTTGATATCAATTCACTACGTTTGTTAAGAAGGCTTTGTTTATCCGGGTAATTTAGAATTTCGTATTTCTCCTGTAAACAAAGGGGACAAGCTAGTGCGTTGATGGAATAACTTTTTGCGTGCTTTAACACAGACCATTTCAAAACAGGCACTACCCTATGGATTTCCTTTAACTCCCATACGTGGGTCGACAATGACGTGCTGTTCTTGTATTGCTCATTGTTTAAGGAAAGTTTATGACTATTCCACCGTGTTTTAAAGACTTTCTGTCAATCCGATATAGACTTTATTGGGAAGGTTAGGTGCCAAGACATTGCATTTGTAGACCACCAATGCTTGTTGGCAGTTACCGTTGAGTGGGCATTCCTCTCTTTTTCTGCAGTTGCACTTTGGTGGTGGTTGATTTCTTGGTTTGGTTACCCTTGCGTTGTGGCGGTTGATTATAGTGCGCATGTTGTCAGTGCAACTATAACTAACTTTCACATTGTTTTTGTTGAACAGCTTTTTCAAATGGTTGCTCTTGAAATGCTTTGCGATTAGCGACAAAAACTTTTTTGCGACGTTGGTAGACACATTTTTCGAAAAAGGTGGGTTGAACCAGATGATGTTACGATCTTGATTTCTTCTTCGCGGTGCCGGAGTGCTGGTTGAATATTTGAGGCTGACATTAGGGTATCCACGTTTTGTCAAGGCGTCCTCATATTGACCTTTTGATTGCTCGAAAATTCCATCATCTGACGAGTTTTTTGAGAGGCGGTTGGCTATTGACGTTGGAAGCTGTTTCAGAATTTGCGGTGGATGGTTGGATGATGTGTGGACGGACAACAAGGAGTCATTTGGCTTTTTGAATGGCTTGTAGCTGCTGGATCTCAGGTTCAGAGTTACGTTGAGGAAATCAACAGAATGTAGACCTGTCACAATCTCGATCTGCAATCTCGATTTCTTTGAATGTGTTGATGATGTTTTTTCTCAGCTTGTTCATTGACCGACCTCTCATGTTGCGCACGACTATCAGCCCATCATCTCTGTACAAACCCATTTCAGTTTGTCAATAATGACAGTTTTTGAAGTATAAGGAGGCCATCCACCTCACAGACTTCTGCACCATTGTAACTTTCCATGGTGACGTCAAAACAGTCATTTGAGGTTTTCTTTATCCATGCTTCGCTATTAAAAAATAATAACGACTTTCTACAATGCAAGATGGTTCTCATTTTTTTCTTCGTTATTTGTGTGTGGGTCTTGGCAAACTCGAGTGCCTCGGTAAGTAAGTTTTTACTTATTGACGGGTAAAATTCTTGTCCAGTTGGATGAACAAACACGTATACTTCTCATTTAACGACTCGACCCACTGAAGCACTTTGCCTGTGTTTTTCCACTGATTTACCATTATGGCTTGTTGTTAATACCAATAATGGCGGTCAGAATTTATTTAATAATGGTGGTCAGAATTTATTTCCAGGCATGCATTATAATGTATCAATATTTACAATGGTGATAAAACGTCAACAAAGATCTTCAGGTTTATAAAACAACTAAGTGATGGGTTTTTTGCTAATTAGTGAATTACAAGATAGTTTTCAAACGTATAATATGAGTTTCCGTAAAACATTTTCATGTCTCATGTCCACGTTTCACTCCAACTTATTTAAAATATATTTACGTTTGTCCAAAAGGTTTTTACATGTATCATGCACAGGGCTTCATGAAAAGTAAGTTCCTTAACACAACTGAAGATTTTGTTTCCACACATATGTGGCCTGTCAAAACTAATTAAGCTGTTGTTTAGTTAAAATAGCTTTGTAAGGATCATTACTGTTAGCAAAAAACACAAATCGATTGAAAAAAATTGTAATACAAGATTTAAGTAAAAACAAGAAACATTTTAAACAAAGGATACAAAATAACATTTGATATTTTTGATCAAATAGAAATTTAGGAACATATCATTTGCAACAGAGATATTTTTAGTGAAAAAACGCACTCTTACACGTATCTTAACACTGAGTGGGTTATTGTTGTTTTCAGTTTGTCATCCATGTTTTTATAGTGCAGCTGTAGATTTTCAAAGTTTGTTGAAGGAAAGATTTAAAATCGTCCATAAATGGCAAAGTAAGTTTTTTCATCCTGTTTATAGGGATTCTCATGGTAACCCGTGCTATCGTCTCGCCCTCCAAACCCGCGAGCAGCACATTCGTCGCGATAAAGCCACCAGTAACATTTGCACGGCGCAAGCTCTACTCGCCAACATGTCAGCCATGTATGCGGTGTATCACGGTCCCGGTGGTGTGGAGAAAATCGCCAAGAGAGTTCACAACGCAGCATTGATATTGGCTGAAGGTATCAACATTTATACAGGATAAAACCAAATCAAAATACTGCCATATAGACATATGTACAAAATTCTGTTCTACCTTTGTGTTAATAAATGTAATAAATGAAAATCAAAAGTAAAAAGAAAGAATAATTAAAAATACGTTTTTAAAGTATAATATTAATTGAATATTTCCTTCAATCTCACTCAACTTTCCTGAAAACCTCTTGAATATCTTCTTCAATCTCACTGAACTTTCCTGAAAACCTCTTGAATATCTCCTTCAATCTTACTCAACTTTCCTGAAAACCTCTTGAATATCTCCTTCAATCTCACTCAACTATCCTGAAAACCTCTTGAATATCTTCTTCAATCTCACTCAACTTTCCTGAAAACCTCTTGAATATCTCCTTCAATCTCACTCAACTTTCCTGAAAACCTCATGAATATCTCCTTCAATCTCACTCAACTTTCCTGAAAACCTCTTGAATATCTCCTTCAATCTCACTCAACTTTCCTGAAAACCTCTTGAATATCTCCTTCAATCTCACTCAACTTTCCTGAAAACCTCTTGAATATCTCCTTCAATCTCACTCAACTTTCCTGAAAACGTCTTGAATATCTCCTTCAATCTCACTCAACTTTCCTGAAAACCTCTTGAATATCTCCTTCAATCTCACTCAACTTTCCTGAAAACCTCTTGAATATTTCTTTCAATCTCACTCAACTTTCCTGAAAACCTCTTGAATATCTTCTTCAATCTCACTCAACTTTCCTGAAAACCTCTTGAGTATCTCTTTCAATCGCACTCAACTTTCCTGAAAACCTCTTGAATATCTCCTTCAATCTCACTCAACTTTAATGAAAACCTCTTGAATATCTTCTTCAATCTCACTCAACTTTCCTGAAAACCTCTTGAATATCTCCTTCAATCTCACTCAACTTTCCTGAAAACCTCTTGAATATCTTCTTCAATCTCACTCAACTTTCCTGAAAACCTCTTGAATATCTCCTTCAATCTCACTCAACTTTCCTGAAAACCTCTTGAATATCTTCTTCAATCTCACTCAACTTTCCTGAAAACCTCTTGAATATCTCCTTCAATCTCACTCAACTTTCCTGAAAACCTCTTGAATATCTTCTTCAATCTCACTCAACTTTCCTGAAAACCTCTTGAATATCTCCTTCAATCTCACTCAACTTTCCTGAAAACCTCTTGAATATCTCCTTCAATCTCACTCAACTATCCTGAAAACCTCTTGAATATCTCCTTCAATCTCACTCAACTTTCCTGAAAACCTCTTGAATATCTCCTTCAATCTCACTCAACTTTCCTGAAAACCTCATGAATATCTCCTTCAATCTCACTCAACTTTCCTGAAAACCTCTTGAATATCTCCTTCAATCTCACTCAACTTTCCTGAAAACCTCTTGAATATCTCCTTCAATCTCACTCAACTTTCCTGAAAACCTCTTGAATATCTCCTTCAATCTCACTCAACTTTCCTGAAAACGTCTTGAATATCTCCTTCAATCTCACTCAACTTTCCTGAAAACCTCTTGAATATTTCTTTCAATCTCACTCAACTTTCCTGAAAACCTCTTGAATATCTTCTTCAATCTCACTCAACTTTCCTGAAAACCTCTTGAGTATCTCTTTCAATCGCACTCAACTTTCCTGAAAACCTCTTAAATATCTCCTTCAATCTCACTCAACTTTAATGAAAACCTCTTGAATATCTTCTTCAATCTCACTCAACTTTCCTGAAAACCTCTTGAATATCTCCTTCAATCTCACTCAACTTTCCTGAAAACCTCTTGAATATCTTCTTCAATCTCACTCAACTTTCCTGAAAACCTCTTGAATATCTCCTTCAATCTCACTCAACTTTAATGAAAACCTCTTGAGTATCTCTTTCAATCGCACTCAACTTTCCTGAAAACTTCTTGAATATCTCCTTCAATCTCACTCAACTTTAATGAAAACCTCTTGAATATCTTCTTCAATCTCACTCAACTTTCCTGAAAACCTCTTGAATATCTCCTTCAATCTCACTCAACTTTCCTGAAAACCTCTTGAATATCTTCTTCAATCTCACTCAACTTTCCTGAAAACCTCTTGAATATCTTCTTCAATCTCACTCAACTTTCCTGAAAACCTCTTGAGTATCTCTTTCAATCGCACTCAACTTTCCTGAAAACCTCTTGAATATCTCCTTCAATCTCACTCAACTTTAATGAAAACCTCTTGAATATCTTCTTCAATCTCACTCAACTTTCCTGAAAACCTCTTGAATATCTCCTTCAATCTCACTCAACTTTCCTGAAAACCTGTTGAATATCTCCTTCAATCTCACTCAACTTTCCTGAAAACCTCTTGAATATCTCCTTCAATCTCACTCAACTTTCCTGAAAACCTCTTGAATATCTCCTTCAATCTCACTCAACTTTCCTGAAAACCTCTTGAATATTTCTTTCAATCTCACTCAACTTTCCTGAAAACCTCTTGAATATCTTCTTCAATCTCACTCAACTTTCCTGAAAACCTCTTGAGTATCTCTTTCAATCGCACTCAACTTTCCTGAAAACCTCTTGAATATCTCCTTCAATCTCACTCAACTTTAATGAAAACCTCTTGAATATCTTCTTCAATCTCACTCAACTTTCCTGAAAACCTCTTGAATATCTCCTTCAATCTCACTCAACTTTCCTGAAAACCTCTTGAATATCTTCTTCAATCTCACTCAACTTTCCTGAAAACCTCTTGAATATCTCCTTCAATCTCACTCAACTTTAATGAAAACCTCTTGAGTATCTCTTTCAATCGCACTCAACTTTCCTGAAAACCTCTTGAATATCTCCTTCAATCTCACTCAACTTTAATGAAAACCTCTTGAATATCTTCTTCAATCTCACTCAACTTTCCTGAAAACCTCTTGAATATCTCCTTCAATCTCACTCAACTTTCCTGAAAACCTCTTGAATATCTTCTTCAATCTCACTCAACTTTCCTGAAAACCTCTTGAATATCTTCTTCAATCTCACTCAACTTTCCTGAAAACCTCTTGAGTATCTCTTTCAATCGCACTCAACTTTCCTGAAAACCTCTTGAATATCTCCTTCAATCTCACTCAACTTTAATGAAAACCTCTTGAATATCTTCTTCAATCTCACTCAACTTTCCTGAAAACCTCTTGAATATCTCCTTCAATCTCACTCAACTTTCCTGAAAACCTGTTGAATATCTCCTTCAATCTCACTCAACTTTCCTGAAAACCTCTTGAATATCTCCTTCAATCTCACTCAACTTTCCTGAAAACCTGTTGAATATCTCCTTCAATCTCACTCAACTTTCCTGAAAACCTCTTGAATATCTCCTTCAATCTCACTCAACTTTCCTGAAAACCTGTTGAATATCTCCTTCAATCTCACTCAACTTTCCTGAAAACCTCTTGAATATCTCCTTCAATCTCACTCAACTTTCCTGAAAACCTCTTGAATATCTCCTTCAATCTCACTCAACTTTCCTGAAAACCTCTTGAATATCTCCTTCAATCTCACTCAACTTTCCTGAAAACCTCTTGAATATCTCCTTCAATCTCACTCAACTTTCCTGAAAACCTCTTGAATATCTCCTTCAATCTCACTCAACTTTCCTGAAAACCTCTTGAATATCTCCTTCAATCTCACTCAACTTTCCTGAAAACCTCTTGAATATCTCCTTCAATCTCACTCAACTTTCCTGAAAACCTCTTGAATATCTCCTTCAATCTCACTCAACTTTCCTGAAAACCTCTTGAATATCTCCTTCAATCTCACTCAACTTTCCTGAAAACCTCTTGAATATCTCCTTCAATCTCACTCAACTTTCCTGAAAACCTCTTGAATATCTCCTTCAATCTCACTCAACTTTCCTGAAAACCTCTTGAATATCTCCTTCAATCTCACTCAACTTTCCTGAAAACCTCTTGAATATCTCCTTCAATCTCACTCAACTTTCCTGAAAACCTCTTGAATATCTCCTTCAATCTCACTCAACTTTCCTGAAAACCTGTTGAATATCTCCTTCAATCTCACTCAACTTTCCTGAAAACCTCTTGAATATCTCCTTCAATCTCACTGAACTTTCCTGAAAACCTCTTGAATATCTCCTTCAATCTCACTGAACTTTCCTGAAAACCTCTTGAATATCTCCTTCAATCTCACTCAACTTTCCTGAAAACCTCTTGAATATCTCCTTCAATCTCACTGAACTTTCCTGAAAACCTCTTGAATATCTCCTTCAATCTCACTCAACTTTCCTGAAAACCTCTTGAATATCTCCTTCAATCGCACTCAACTTTCCTGAAAACCTCTTGAATATCTCCTTCAATCTCACTCAACTTTCCTGAAAACCTCTTGAATATCTCCTTCAATCTCACTCAACTTTCCTGAAAACCTCTTGAATATCTCCTTCAATCTCACTCAACTTTCCTGAAAACCTTTTGAATATCTCCTTCAATCTCACTCAACTTTCCTGAAAACCTCTTGAATATCTCCTTCAATCTCACTCAACTTTCCTGAAAACCTCTTGAATATCTCCTTCAATCTCACTCAACTTTCCTGAAAACCTCTTGAATATCTCCTTCAATCTCACTCAACTTTCCTGAAAACCTCTTGAATATCTCCTTCAATCTCACTCAACTTTCCTGAAAACCTCTTGAATATCTCCTTCAATCTCACTCAACTTTCCTGAAAACCTCTTGAATATCTCCTTCAATCTCACTCAACTTTCCTGAAAACCTCTTGAATATCTCCTTCAATCTCACTCAACTTTCCTGAAAACCTCTTGAATATCTCCTTCAATCTCACTCAACTTTCCTGAAAACCTCTTGAATATCTCCTTCAATCTCACTCAACTTTCCTGAAAACCTCTTGAATATCTCCTTCAATCTCACTCAACTTTCCTGAAAACCTCTTGAATATCTCCTTCAATCTCACTCAACTTTCCTGAAAACCTCTTGAATATCTCCTTCAATCTCACTCAACTTTCCTGAAAACCTCTTGAATATCTCCTTCAATCTCACTCAACTTTCCTGAAAACCTCTTGAATATCTCCTTCAATCTCACTCAACTTTCCTGAAAACCTCTTGAATATCTCCTTCAATCTCACTCAACTTTCCTGAAAACCTCTTGAATATCTCCTTCAATCTCACTCAACTTTCCTGAAAACCTCTTGAATATCTCCTTCAATCTCACTCAACTTTCCTGAAAACCTCTTGAATATCTCCTTCAATCTCACTCAACTTTCCTGAAAACCTCTTGAATATCTCCTTCAATCTCACTCAACTTTCCTGAAAACCTCTTGAATATCTCCTTCAATCTCACTCAACTTTCCTGAAAACCTGTTGAATATCTCCTTCAATCTCACTCAACTTTAATGAAAACCTGTTGAATATCTCCTTCAATCTCACTCAACTTTAATGAAAACCTCTTGAATATCTCCTTCAATCTCACTCAACTTTCCTGAAAACCTCTTGAATATCTCCTTCAATCTCACTCAACTTTCCTGAAAACCTGTTGAATATCTCCTTCAATCTCACTCAACTTTCCTGAAAACCTCTTGAATATCTCCTTCAATCTCACTCAACTTTCCTGAAAACCTCTTGAATATCTCCTTCAATCTCACTCAACTTTCCTGAAAACCTCTTGAATATCTCCTTCAATCTCACTCAACTTTCCTGAAAACCTGTTGAATATCTCCTTCAATCTCACTCAACTTTAATGAAAACCTGTTGAATATCTCCTTCAATCTCACTCAACTTTAATGAAAACCTCTTGAATATCTCCTTCAATCTCACTCAACTTTCCTGAAAACCTCTTGAATATCTCCTTCAATCTCACTCAACTTTCCTGAAAACCTGTTGAATATCTCCTTCAATCTCACTCAACTTTAATGAAAACCTCTTGAATATCTCCTTCAATCTCACTCAACTTTAATGAAAACCTCTTGAATATCTCCTTCAATCTCACTCAACTTTCCTGAAAACCTCTTGAATATCTCCTTCAATCTCACTCAACTTTCCTGAAAACCTGTTGAATATCTCCTTCAATCTCACTCAACTTTAATGAAAACCTCTTGAATATCTCCTTCAATCTCACTCAACTTTAATGAAAACCTCTTGAATATCTCCTTCAATCTCACTCAACTTTCCTGAAAACCTCTTGAATATCTCCTTCAATCTCACTCAACTTTCCTGAAAACCTCTTGAATATCTCCTTCAATCTCACTCAACTTTCCTGAAAACCTCTTGAATATCTCCTTCAATCTCACTCAACTTTCCTGAAAACCTGTTGAATATCTCCTTCAATCTTTCTCAACTTTCCTGAAAACCTCTTGAATATCTCCTTCAATCTCACTCAACTTTCCTGAAAACCTGTTGAATATCTCCTTCAATCTCACTCAACTTTAATGAAAACCTGTTGAATATCTCCTTCAATCTCACTCAACTTTAATGAAAACCTCTTGAATATCTCCTTCAATCTCACTCAACTTTCCTGAAAACCTCTTGAATATCTCCTTCAATCTCACTCAACTTTCCTGAAAACCTGTTGAATATCTCCTTCAATCTCACTCAACTTTAATGAAAACCTCTTGAATATCTCCTCAATCTCACTCAACTTTAATGAAAACCTCTTGAATATCTCCTTCAATCTCACTCAACTTTCCTGAAAACCTCTTGAATATCTCCTTCAATCTCACTGAACTTTCCTGAAAACCTCTTGAATATCTCCTTCAATCTCACTCAACTTTCCTGAAAACCTCTTGAATATCTCCTTCAATCTCACTCAACTTTCCTGAAAACCTGTTGAATATCTCCTTCAATCTCACTCAACTTTCCTGAAAACCTCTTGAATATCTCCTTCAATCTCACTGAACTTTCCTGAAAACCTCTTGAATATCTCCTTCAATCTTACTCAACTTTCCTGAAAACCTCTTGAATATCTCCTTCAATCTCACTCAACTTTCCTGAAAACCTGTTGAATATCTCCTTCAATCTCACTGAACTTTCCTGAAAACCTCTTGAATATCTCCTTCAATCTCACTGAACTTTCCTGAAAACCTCTTGAATATCTCCTTCAATCTCACTCAACTTTCCTGAAAACCTCTTGAATATCTCCTTCAATCTCACTCAACTTTCCTGAAAACCTCTTGAATATCTCCTTCAATCTCACTCAACTTTCCTGAAAACCTCTTGAATATCTCCTTCAATCTCACTCAACTTTCCTGAAAACCTCTTGAATATCTCCTTCAATCTCACTCAACTTTCCTGAAAACCTCTTGAATATCTCCTTCAATCTCACTCAACTTTCCTGAAAACCTCTTGAATATCTCCTTCAATCTCACTCAACTTTCCTGAAAACCTCTTGAATATCTCCTTCAATCTCACTCAACTTTCCTGAAAACCTCTTGAATATCTCCTTCAATCTCACTCAACTTTCCTGAAAACCTCTTGAATATCTCCTTCAATCTCACTCAACTTTCCTGAAAACCTCTTGAATATCTCCTTCAATCTCACTCAACTTTCCTGAAAACCTCTTGAATATCTCCTTCAATCTCACTCAACTTTCCTGAAAACCTCTTGAATATCTCCTTCAATCTCACTCAACTTTCCTGAAAACCTCTTGAATATCTCCTTCAATCTCACTCAACTTTCCTGAAAACCTCTTGAATATCTCCTTCAATCTCACTCAACTTTCCTGAAAACCTCTTGAATATCTCCTTCAATCTCACTCAACTTTCCTGAAAACCTCTTGAATATCTCCTTCAATCTCACTCAACTTTCCTGAAAACCTCTTGAATATCTCCTTCAATCTCACTCAACTTTCCTGAAAACCTCTTGAATATCTCCTTCAATCTCACTCAACTTTCCTGAAAACCTCTTGAATATCTCCTTCAATCTCACTCAACTTTCCTGAAAACCTCTTGAATATCTCCTTCAATCTCACTCAACTTTCCTGAAAACCTCTTGAATATCTCCTTCAATCTCACTCAACTTTCCTGAAAACCTCTTGAATATCTCCTTCAATCTCACTCAACTTTCCTGAAAACCTCTTGAATATCTCCTTCAATCTCACTCAACTTTCCTGAAAACCTCTTGAATATCTCCTTCAATCTCACTCAACTTTCCTGAAAACCTCTTGAATATCTCCTTCAATCTCACTCAACTTTCCTGAAAACCTCTTGAATATCTCCTTCAATCTCACTCAACTTTCCTGAAAACCTCTTGAATATCTCCTTCAATCTCACTCAACTTTCCTGAAAACCTCTTGAATATCTCCTTCAATCTCACTCAACTTTCCTGAAAACCTCTTGATTATCTCCTTCAATCTCACTCAACTTTCCTGAAAACCTCTTGAATATCTCCTTCAATCTCACTCAACTTTCCTGAAAACCTCTTGAATATCTCCTTCAATCTCACTCAACTTTCCTGAAAACCTCTTGAATATC